>JAWQEG010002606.1:0-326769 GCA_033782935.1 Petrolisthes cinctipes | reverse complement strand
AGAGAGAGAGAGAGAGAGAGAGAGAGAGAGAGAGAATTATATAGTAGTGTTGTGTTATCAGAGAGAGAAAGAGAGAGAGAGAATGATATAATAGTATTGTGTTATGAGAGAGAGAGAGAGAGAGAGAGAGAGAGAGAGAGAGAGAGAGAGAGAATGATATAGTGGTGTTGTGTTATCTTAGTGAGCATGTTGCACACTATATCGTTATCACAGTCATCTGAGGAAGGAAGGAAGGATTGAAAGGAAGGAATGAAAGAATAAAGGAAGGATTGAAAGAAAGAAAGGAAGGAAGGAAGGATTGAAAGGAAGGAAGGAAGAAGGAATGAATGAATGAAGGATTGAAAGGAATTAAGGAAGGTTAGGAATGGGTAACCAAGCATTGTACACCATTATTACCTGGGATATTATAATTATGTAATCCTGTAACACACACACACACACACACACACACACACACACACACACACACACATTCAAAGGAGGAGGAGGAGGAGGAAAAGATTGAGGATGAGGAGGAGGAGAAAAAGATTGAGGAGGAGGAGGAGGAGGAGGAGAGAAGTAGTAGACCACTGATTAGTAAAGCAGCTTAGAAGAGGGGACATGGGGAGGTGTGGAGGGTATAGGAGAGGGTTGAGGAAGTGGAGAGGGAAAAGAGAGAGTATAGGAAAGGAGGAGAGAGAGAGAGAGTATAGTAAAAGAGGAGAGAGAGAGTATAGTAAAGGAGGAGAGAGAGAGATAGTAAAAGGGAAAGAGGGAAGGGAAGGAAAGGTGATTTGGTGCATTTTGTTGTTGAATTGGTGGCTACTGGTTCCTCCAAACATTGCCAGGAAACGGTCGACCTTGTAACAACATGGGGTTGCGTTACTATTGGGGTGAACAGACTCGATTGTACACGGTAACAATTTATCAATAAAGATACAGGACTGTGTTCCCTAATGAATCCATGACACCATAGCAAGGTCGGCTAAGGTCAGAGTTGTAGAGAACAAGCACCTTGTAGCTGGGGAGTCTTGCCTGCCGTGGCCGCGTAAGGTGAGAGAGGTAGCTGCTGCAGGAGGTGGCGTGGAGAGCGTGGCGTGGTAGGGCAGCAAGCAGGAATGGCGACAGGGCAGGAGGTGAGTCTAGGTCGAGAGCTGCTATATAGGAGGATTGTTTTGTGGTATAGTTTGGAGGAATCAGCTGTATGCCTTCCAACTGACCATCATCCGTGAACCTCGATTAGAAGATGAGAATTGAAGGGTTTCTGTTTCCTCCAAAGTATGATAGTAAAAATAATATAAATAATTAAAATGCAAAATATTTATTCTAATAGTTAGCCTACCCCAAAACATTTTGTACGCTTTCTGTCGTGTTCGTGGGTAATAGAAAACGTTTAAGTAATATGGTAGACAACACTATTTCCGATGGGCAGTATCTTTTCTCGTTCTCAGTCTTGCCTTACAACAACAACAACAAACTACCACTAACCACTACCACCACCTCTAATCACCCCACAGTAGCCCGGCGATTGTAGACTAGACAAGACCCCTAGACTACGAGTATATATATTTTATAGTTATATGGAAGCAAGACCACCTCCCTCCACCCCTTTCCCCATTATAACCACTAACTTTATAACTACGCTGGATGTACCCTTTTGTCAGTTTGTCAGTCAGTCAGTCAGTCATGGTCAAAAGTCCTGTTTGGGTGAATTTATTAAGGGGGTAATTCACTTTTGTTACATTGGAGTGCCTTGATTCCTCCAAAGTATGACAGGAAACAGGACCAGATGAACAAAAATAATGGGTTCTGTTGCTTGGAATAGTTTAGAGGATTCAGTTGCTCCAGATTTACCAACACAAAATTTCCCCCTTAAGGAACCCTGTGGTGTAGTAAGAAAATTGGAGGTAAACGAGTCCTTTAAATATTGCCACGAAACACACACGCACCTATATGGAAGGAGCTTGTTTCGTGGCATGGTCAGGGGGGAATCAGAAACCTTCAATTTTCATACACGATCACAGGGTCCTTAATTAATTTGAGCCACATTAATGAATATCTTATGAATTAATATTACAAACTGTATTTTTGTATGTGTGTATATGTAAATAATCAATAATGCAAAGCGCAATTAATGTAGTGTAGTTTATTTAATAACACCAATTAAGGTCCTATTTATCATTTATTTAACACCAATTAAAGTAGCTTGTATTTTTTTATAAACACTAATTAAGGTTCTGTACTATATTTCATTTATTTAACACAATTAAGATAGTATGTATTTTATTTATTAACACCAATAAAGGTACAATATTTCATTCATTTAACACCAATATGTTTCTTTATACACCAATTAATATCAGCTGAACCTTGTATGGGCCACGACAGATAATTATAACATTGAATTGAATTAAGGCAAATAATTTTTTTACTCATAACTTTTGTCTTCGTGTATTTTGTGTTGCCTTGAGAGAATTTAGAGTCCTTAAGTGGGGAAGTTCAATGTTGGCAAATCTGGAGCAACTGATTCCTCCAAGCTATTCCAAGCAACAGAACACCATTATTTTTGTTCATCTGGTCCAGTTTCCTGGCATATACTTTGGAAGAATCAAGGTACTCCATGTTTTTGTTTTATATATATCCATTTTCTTACATTCTGGTAAGTATTTCTGTGTGAGTATGAGTTTCTATACGTACATGAAGGGTGTATGTATGTCCATGCTTTTTCGCGTACACGGAATTGTTGATAGTTACCGAGATGCACATGGGTTGATATTTTATGTGCGTATGAGAGGGTATGTGTACGTATGGAGTGTATGTATGTCCATGCTTTTTCACGTACATGGAATTGTTGATAGTTACCGAGATACACATGGGTTGATATTTCTATGTGCGTATGAGAGGGTATGTGTACGTATGGTTGATATATATATTTTCGTCCTGTTTTTTGTTTTTGTTTTTTATAATTCGTCTGTTTTTTTTTATATAATTTTCCCCTGTGTTTTGTTGTTGTTGTTGTTTTAGATAATTTCGTCCTGTTTTTCATATAATGTTTTTGTTGTTGTTGTTGTTGTTGTTGTATAGTTTCGTCCTGTTATTTTGAGTTTAGTTTTGCATGGTTTTATTCTGAGGGGTTCATTCAACATTGGTATCATTTTTTCAAGTTAATTTTTTTTTTCGTCAAATTAAAAGTTCATTAAATTGTATATAGTTTCATCATGTTGTTGTTTATTGATCATTTTAGTACACGAATAGGTCATCTGTTTTGTGGCGTAGCATAGAAGGAGGAATCAGTGGCCTTAAGGGGGTGCGGGAGTAGGGGACAGGCTTGGGGGGGGGGGGTGCGGGAATAGGGGGACAGGCTTGGGGTGGGTAGAAAGCCTGTCCCCTATTCCTGCACCCCCCCCCCCTAACCCCCCCTCAAGCCTATCCCCCTACTCCTGCACCCCCCTAAACCCCCCCAATAGCTGGACAGTACAGCTAGTGTTGGTAAATCTGGAGCAAAGGGATTTCTCCAAACTATTCTAAAAGGCAAAAGGACATCATATTTATTATTTTTATTTATTATTTTTATTTATTTTTTTTATTTTTTTTTTTTTTTTTTTTGGGGGGGTGGCCTGTTTCCTGGTATACTTTGGAGGAATGAAGGCACTCTAATGTTTCCCCTTCACACTCACTCACTAACTCATTCACTTAGGGCAACTCATTCTCGGCGGGGTTAACATCTGTACCCTGATTGTTGGTCCCGGCTTCACCCCCTTCAGCTCCTCCTGCGGTCCCGGCTTCACCCCCTTCAGCTCCTCCTTCGGTCGGGGCATCTCCCTCGTCAGCACCAAACCAATCACTGGGTCGCACAACAAGGTCAGGGTCCTCAGGGCAGTTGCTGTGGTCAATAGAGTCCATTCTCTCCACGTTCGCACCAGTAGCAGACAACTGCTCCCTCAGCTGTAGGTGTATGTGTGTAGGGGGAGAGGAGGGTACATGGTGATTATTAAAGGTAGAGGGATTTGAAGATATATATATATATATATATATATATATATATATATATATATATATATATATATATATATATATATATATATATATATATATATATATATATATATATATATATATATATATATATATAGAGAGAGAGAGAGAGAGAGAGAGAGAGAGCGAGAGAGAGAGAGAGAGAGAGAGAGAGAGAGTGAGAGAGAGAGAGAGAGAGAGAGAGAGAGAGATCAACTCACCTGGCTAACAATTTCTGGGTCGAGTGTTGGGGTACGACTGAGAATGGCCCCCTCAACTCTACGAAGGAATACCATGTTGCCACACTCATGTAGGGCGGCGTAGGAGGTGTAGTCAGTGTCCAGGACGAAAACAGACGGGTCGGAGAATGGGGACACCACTAGTAGGGGAAGCAGTAGGAGGAGAAGAGAAGTGTGTATGGTTAATATGTAAATATAATGGTATACGTAGGCGAAGGTATAGTCACTCATATTAACTGGTATACACATAAAATAAATAATGCATCTGGAACGAAACTGGACAGACATGACTTTGCAATACGTTCTGACCTTCCTAGCTCAATATATCCAAAAAATGAATAATAATAATAATAATAATACACCTCAATTTGACTTCTGTCCTTTTAAAATAAATAAATAAATAAAACAATAACATACCCCTTAACTTGACTCCTGTCCTTCCTTATTATTATATGCAAACTGAAAAATACATAAACCTTCACCACCTCACTCACCTCTACTCTGACTGTCATCTGTCCATTCCCTGTGGTAATGTAGACGTGGTCTGTCTCTACCATGATATCCGTGTCGACTATTCCTCCGACCCTCAGTAGCTGGGAGTCTACCACCGAGTAACCCCCGGAAGTGCTCTTGAAGTCCATGGTAAAGCACTTGGAACTCGTGGAGGACAGTTCGATGACATACCATTTGCCTGCGAACTGAATACGGAAGGGGATGTTGTTGATATTGTTGTTGTTTTGTGTATCCAACAAAGTTTTCCGTGTATGGTGTTGACGATGGATGGCACAGTATGTATACCCATACTATGGATGGATGGGTCTGTGTTGTGTCTATAGGGAGTCATCGTACCTTTTCCATGTCATCGTGAACACCGTCAATGTTCTTACTTACGGTCCTTAGTTGACTACGAGAGGGAAGAGGAGGAGGAGGAGATAGAAGGGAAGGACAGGAAGCTCTAAAGAAGAAGGAGAGATTACTGGAGAGGATTATTGAAGATGAGAGAAGACAGTACCATGCAGGGCTGGAAGATCCCGCTTCTGCAACGCCCCTCAAGAAAAATAGCACAACACAACACAACACAACTCACCGCCTCCTGTTGAAAGTCGGACACGCCCTGCACGTCGGTTCTACAACGTCCCATATCGATGGAGTGGGCTGACGTCTCTAATACAGTGAGGGCTGACAGGAGTACCATCACCACCATCATCCCCCTCCCACCACTCGTCACTACCTCTCTGGCACTATGCATCTTGGGTGTTGATGTGTTTGCTGTGAGGGGAGTAGTAGTAGGAGTGGTAGTAGTAGCAGAAGTAGTGGAAAATAAAAATTTATTAGAGCCGTTTGCAATCACAAAATTTTATACTGACATTCTAAATTCTTATAAACAACAGTCACCAATACACTACTGTCACCTGCTGCTTACCTGTTCTTCCTGTGGTATCAGGGGCTGGACTGAGGTTGGAAACTGGCGCTCCCCGTATATATACTACAGTCCTTCACAGAACCATGCATGGGCGGAACCAGTGCCAGAATTGGTGTAGTTCCGAGTAGGGGATTGTGTTCTGGGAAAGGAAAGAGACATGATAGAGGATTCTGGTGATGGATTTGTTATGACAGAGGAAGGATATGTTTCGTATGTATATATGTATGTATGAGAAATGACAGGATGTATATGAGAAGTGAGAGAGGAAGGATACCTGATATGTGCTGTAAATATGAAAGCTACTGTATAACAATATGAGAAATGAAAAAGGAAGATTATGTTCTGTATGTATGAGAAAAGAAAGTACTTCGATAGGAGAGGACTAAAGGCATGTAAGAACCCCACTCAGTGTCCTTAACTGTTAAATAAACAAAGTGAAAGGAGTCCAGAATTATATCCAATTTCGTATATAGATGCCTAGATACATGAATGAGTCTTTAAGGAGATAGTACATTTTTTATATACTGGACTAACTTGATTACTCCAAAGTATGTCAGGAAACGGGACCAGATTAAGAGAAATAATGGTGTCCTGTTGCTTGGAATAGTTTGGAGGAATCAGTTACTAAAGAGTGTTGCAGAGTTGACCAGTTATTTATGTATATGAGTGAATGAGAGAACTGGGGTTAATTAAGAGGGAAGTTTTGTGTTGGTATATCTGGAGCAACTGAAGCCTCCAAACTATTCCAAGCAACAGAACACTATTATTTTTGCTCTTCTGGTCCTGTTTCCTAGCATACTTTGGAGGAATCAAGGCACTCCAATGTACCAAAAAAGAATTACCACCTTAACCATTAGGGAGCTGGACCAAGATTGAGTATTAATAGCTTGGTGGGGTGTGTACAGTTGGAAGGAAAGGTTTTAAGGGGGTGCGGGAATAGGGGGACAGGCTTGGGGGGGGGGCTTTGGGGGGTGCGGGGGTTTTGGGGGGTGCGGGAGTAGGGGGACAGACTTGTGGGGGGGGGTTAGGGGGGTACGGGAATAGGGGACAGGCTTTCTACCCACCCCAAGCCTGTCCCCCTATTCCCGCACCCCCCCCAGTCCCCCCCAAGCCTGTCCCCTACTCCTGCACCCCCTTAATACACACGGGGAAGGGAGGGTTGACTTGGTATATATTATGTGACACTTTCCTTCTATAGTAGTGTCATAGTATATGTCAGTTTGTCAGTCAGTCAGTCATGGTCAAAAGTCCTGTTTGGGTGAATTTATTAAGGGGGTAATTCACTTTTGTTACATTGGAGTGCCTTGATTCCTCCAAAGTATGACAGGAAACAGGACCAGATGAACAAAAATAATGGTGTTCTGTTTCTTGGAATAGTTTAGAGGATTCAGTTGCTCCAGATTTACCAACACAAAATTTCCCTCTTAAGGAACCCTGTGGTGTAGTAAGAAAATTGGAGGTAAACGAGTTTTTTAAATATTGCCACGAAACACACTCACCTATATGGAAGGAGCTTGTTTCGTGGCATGGTCAGGGGGGAATCAGAAACCTCCAATTTTCATACACGATCACAGGGTCCTTAATTAATTTGAGCCACCTTAATGAATATCTTATGAATTAATATTACAAACTGTATTTTTGTATATGTGTATATGTAAATAATCAATAATGCAAAGCGCAATTAAGGTAGTGTAGTTTATTTAATAACACCAATTAAGGTCCTATTTATCATTTATTTAACACCAATTAAAGTACCTTGTATTTTTTTATAAACACTAATTAAGGTTCTGTACTATATTTCATTTATTTAACACCAATTAAGATAGTATGTATTTTATTTATTAACACCAATAAAGGTACAATATTTCATTCATATAACACCAATATATTTCTTTATACACCAATTAATATCAGCTGAACCTTGTATGGGCCACGATAGATAATTATAACATTGAATTGAATTAAGGCAAATAATTTTTTTATCTCATAACTTTCGTCTTCGTGTATTTTGTGTTGCCTTGAGAGAATTTAGAGTCCTTAAGTGGGGAAGTTCAATGTTGGCAAATCTGGAGCAACTGATTCCTCCAAACTATTCCAAGCAACAGAACACCATTATTTTTGTTCATCTGGTCCAGTTTCCTGGCATATACTTTGGAAGAATCAAGGTACTCCATGTTTTTTGTTTTATATATATCCATTTTCTTACATTCTGGTAAGTATTTCTGTGTGAGTATGAGTTTCTATACGTACATGAAGGGTGTATGTATGTCCATGCTTTTTCGCGTACACGGGATTGTTGATAGTTACCGAGATACACATGGGTTGATATTTCTATGTGCGTATGAGAGGGTGTGTGTACGTATGGTTGATATATATATTTTTTCGTCCTGTTTTTTGTTTTTGTTTTTATATAATTTCGTTCTGTTTTTTTTATATAATTTCCCCCTGTATTTTGTTGTTGTTGTTATTTTAGATAATTTCGTCCTGTTTTTCATATAATGTTGTTGTTGTTGTTGTAGTAGTTGTTGTAGTTGTTGTTGTTGTTGTTGTTGTATAGTTTCGTCCTGTTATTTTGAGTTTAGTTTTGCATGGTTTTATTCTGAGGGGTTCAACATTGGTATCATTTTTTCAAGTTAATTTTTTTTTTCGTCAAATTATAAGTTAATTAAATTGTATATAGTTTCATCATGTTGTTGTTTTATTGATCATTTTAGTACACGAATAGGTCATCTGTTTTGTGGCGTAGCATAGAAGGAGGAATCAGTGGCCTTAAGGGGGTGCGGGAGTAGGGGACTGGCTTGGGGGGCGGGGGGGGTGCGGGAATAGGGGGACAGGCTTGGGGTGGGTAGAAAGCCTGTCCCCTATTCCTGCACCCCCCCCCTAACCTCCCCCCCAAGCCTGTCCCCCTACTCCCGCACCCCCCTAAACCCCCCCAATAGCTGGACAGTACAGCTAGTGTTGGTAAATCTGGAGCAAAGTGATTTCTCCAAACTATTCCAAAAGGCAAAAGGACATCATATTTATTATTTTTATATATTTATTTTATTTTTTTTTTTTATTTTTTTTTTTGGGGGGGTGGCCTGTTTCCTGGCATACTTTGGAGGAATGAAGGCACTCTAATGTTTCCCCTTCACACTCACTCACTAACTCATTCACTTAGGCAACTCATTCTCGGCGGGGTTAACATCTGTACCCTGATTGTTGGTCCCGGCTTCACCCCCTTCAGCTCCTCCTGCGGTCCCGGCTTCACCCCCTTCAGCTCCTCCTTCGGTCGGGGCATCTCCCTCGTCAGCACCAAACCAATCACTGGGTCGCAAAACAAGGTCAGGGTCCTCAGGGCAGTTGCTGTGGTCATAGAGTCCATTCTCTCCACGTTCACACCAGTAGCAGACAACTGCTCCCTCAGCTGTAGGTGTATGTGTGTAAGGGGAGAGGAGGGTACATGGTGATTATTAAGGTAGAGGGATTTGAATATATATATATATATATATATATATATATATATATATATATATATATATATTTATATATATATATATATATATATATATATATATATATATATATATATATATATATATATATATATATATATATATAGAGAGAGAGAGAGAGAGAGAGAGAGAGAGAGAGAGATCAACTCACCTGGCTAACAATTTCTGGGTCGAGTGTTGGGGTACGACTGAGAATGGCCCCCTCAACTCTGCGAAGGAATACCATGTTGCCACACTCATGTAGGGCGGCGTAGGAGGTGTAGTCAGTGTCCAGGACGAAAACAGACGGGTCGGAGAATGGGGACACCACTAGTAGGGGAAGCAGTAGGAGGAGAAGAGAAGTGTGTATGGTTAATATGTAAATATAATGGTATACGTAGGCGAAGGTATAGTCACTCATATTAACTGGTATACACATAAAATAAATAATGCATCTGGAACGAAACTGGACAGACATGACTTTGCAATACGTTCTGACCTTCCTAGCTCAATATATCCAAAAAATGAATAATAATAATAATAATAATACACCTCAATTTGACTTCTGTCCTTTTAAAATAAATAAATAAATAAAACAATAAACATACCCCTTAACTTGACTCCTGTCCTTCCTTATTATTATATGCAAACTGAAAAATACATAAACCTTCACCACCTCACTCACCTCTACTCCTGACTGTCATCTGTCCATTCCCTGTGGTAATGTAGACGTGGTCTGTCTCTACCATAATATCCGTGTCGACTATTCCTCCGACCCACAGTAGCTGGGAGTCTACCACCGAGTAACCCCCGGAAGTGCTCTTGAAGTCCATGGTAAAGCACTTGGAACTCGTGGAGGACAGTTCGATGACATACCATTTGCCTGCGAACTGAATACGGAAGGGGATGTTGTTGATATTGTTGTTGTTTTGTGTATCCAAGAAAGTTTTCCGTGTATGGTGTTGACGATGGATGGCACAGTATGTATACCCATACTATGGATGGATGGGTCTGTGTTGTGTCTATAGGGAATCATCGTACCTTTTCCATGTCATCGTGAACACCGTCAATGTTCTTACTTACGGTCCTTAGTTGACTACGAGAGGAAGAGGAGGAGGAGGAGGAGATGGAAGGGAAGGACAGGAAGCTCTAAAGAAGAAGGAGAGATTACTGGAGAGGATTATTGAAGATGAGAGAAGACAGTACCATGCAGGGCTGGAAGATCCCGCTTCTGCAACGCCCCTCAAGAAAAATAGCACAACACAACACAACACAACTCACCGCCTCCTGTTGAAAGTCGGACACGCCCTGCACGTCGGTTCTACAACGTCCCATATCGATGGAGTGGGCTGACGTCTCTAATACAGTGAGGGCTGACAGGAGTACCATCACCACCATCATCCCCCTCCCACCACTCGTCACTACCTCTCTGGCACTATGCATCTTGGGTGTTGATGTGTTTGCTGTGAGGGGAGTAGTAGTAGGAGTGGTAGTAGTAGCAGAAGTAGTGGAAAATAAAAATTTATTAGAGCCGTTTGCAATCACAAAATTTTATACTGACATTCTAAATTCTTATAAACAACAGTCACCAATACACTACTGTCACCTGCTGCTTACCTGTTCTTCCTGTGGTATCAGGGGCTGGACTGAGGTTGGAAACTGGCGCTCCCCGTATATATACCTACAGTCCTTCACAGAACCATGCATGGGCGGAACCAGTGCCAGAATTGGTGTAGTTCCGAGTAGGGGATTGTGTTCTGGGAAAGGAAAGAGACATGATAGAGGATTCTGGTGATGGATTTGTTATGACAGAGGAAGGATATGTTTGTATGTATATATGTATGTATGAGAAATGACAGAGGATGTATATGAGAAGTGAGAGAGGAAGGATACCTGATATGTGCTGTAAATATGAAAGCTACTGTATAACAATATGAGAAATGAAAAAGGAAGATTATGTTCTGTAAGTATGAGAAAAGAAAGTACTTCGATAGGAGAGGACTAAAAGCATGTAAGAACCCCACTCAGTGTCCTTAACTGTTAAATAAACAAAGTGAAAGGAGTCCAGAATTATATCCAATTTCGTATATAGATGCCTAGATACATGAATGAGTCTTTAAGGAGATAGTACATTTTTCATATACTGGACTAACTTGATTACTCCAAAGTATGTCAGGAAACGGGACCAGATTAAGAGAAATAATGGTGTCCTGTTGCTTGGAATAGTTTGGAGGAATCAGTTACTAAAGAGTGTTGCAGAGTTGACCAGTTGTTTATGTATATGAGTGAATGAGAGAACTGGGGTTAATTAAGAGGGAAGTTTTGTGTTGGTATATCTGGACCAACTGAATCCTCCAAACTATTCCAAGCAACAGAACACTATTTGGGGGGTGCGGGAGTAGGAGGACAGGATTGGGGGGGGGGGGGGGGCTAGGGGGGTACGGGAATAGGGGACAGGCTTTCTACCCACCCCAAGCCTGTCCCCCTATTCCCGTACCCCCCCCCCCCCAGTCCCCCCCAAGCCTGTCCCCTACTACCGCACCCCCTTAATACACACGGGGAAGGGAGGGTTAACTTGAGTATATATTATGTGACACTTTCCTTCTATAGTAGTGAGCTTAGTTGGATGTGTGTGTGGTTGTGATATTTTAATTAATATGTGTGTGTGTGTGTGTGTGTGTGTGATATTTTAATGTGTGTGTGTGTGTGTGTGTGTGTGTGTGATATTTTAATGTGTGTGTGTGTGTGTGTGTGTGTGATATTTTAATGTGTGTGTGTTTTTTTTATTTATAAATGTGTGTGTATATGCATGAATGTATATTTGTGTTATTTGTGTGTTTTATAAATGTGTGTGTATATGCATGGGTGTATATTTGTGTTATGTATGTGTGTGTGTTTATTCTGAGAAGTGGAGGGGGTGAGTCAGGCGTCCACTGGAGTCTTTACACTAGAACACACACACACACACACACACACACATGACTGGAAATTGTTGCCAAGACCCCGTGAATTCCTTGTTTCCTATCTCTCTCTCTCTCTCTCTCTCTCTCTCTCTCTCTCTCTCTCTCTCCACGCCTGTTCCCCCTTTGTCCCTCACAGTGCATGTGTACTGTGTATAGTATCATGGAATTTATATTTCGTATCCTCTTTTTGGATACCTAATTAAATAATGTATGGTAGTGTATGTGTGTGTATACAGTAATATGGTGTATGTATATATATGTATTTGCGTATGTGTGTGTATGTATATTATACCTGTAAGTTAATGTATCACATTGTGAGCCCAATAAGGGACAATATTGCTCAGGGTGAAGGCAGAAATCTGCTTCATCCTTTTGATTGTACTTTTAGTCAATAAATGTTATCAATCAATCAATCTCTCTCTCTCTCTCTCTCTCTCTCTCTCTCTCTCTCTCTCTCTCTCTCTCTCTCTCTCTCTCTCTCTCTCTCTCTCTCTCTCTCTCTCTCTCACTAAAGAAACTAAAATTACCTAAACTAGAAGAAAGACGAAAGAGAGGTAATATGATTATGGTTTACAAATGTGTCACAGAAAAAGAAAAGATATATATAGATAACTTATGTCAACAAGGAATACCTACAATGAGAGGACACAGTAAGAAATTAATTAAAAGAAGAGGAGATAAAGATGTACAGAAATATAGCTTTCCAAATAGAGTAATAGACGAATGGAAAAAATTACCAGAAGAAGTGGTGTGTGTCAAAAACATACATAACTTTAAAGAAAAATATGATAATTGTGCTTTAAAATACGGGACATTACGAGCTTGACACAATCCTGTAAAGATACAAATAGGTAAGAACAAATAGGTAAGAACACACACACACACACACACACACACACACACACACACACACACACACACACACAGCCAACTTGATGGGGACCAGAGATGAAAATATATGTATATGTATAGGGGTACAGGAAGAGGTGTATTGAGGGCCAAGATTATTGAAGGTCTGTTTGTTAGAGCGGACACTGGAAACACGGAACGATACGCTCCTTTTGTTTATGTTGCACTGGAATAAATAAAAGAAATAATGATTGAGACGAAAAAAAAATAAAAAGTCAGATATATATATACTGTAGGTAGAAAATATGATAAAAAGAAAAAATATATATAATGAGAAGAGTGAAAGGACGATTGGTAAATAAATAGATTTCAAGAAAAAGTATATAAAGAAACGTGTATGTATGCATGTATTATATATATATATATAATAGAAAGAGAGACAGAAAAAGAGAATGAAAAATGCAGATAAAAGAGAGATAAAAAGAAAGGTCAGTAAACAATACACACACACACACACACACACACACACACACACACACACACACACACACGAACTTAACCTGTCTAAGTTGAGTCCTATACCCCACTGTACTGTATATAAACAATGAAGGAGATGGAGGGGGAAGGGAGAGATATATTACCACAAGTAACCTGTAGGGGTTATAATTATGGTCTAAATTAAAGGCTTAGCTTGGATGAATACTGTTCGTTATCAATATTACACACACACACACACACACACACACACACACACACACACACACACACACACACACAACTTTATACATAGTTACATAATCGTACATAAATTTTGTACACTATTCTCTCTCTCTCTCTTTCTACACACACACACACACACACACACACACACAGATGACCTTCACGGTGACAAACAGGTAGACTCACTCTGAGGTAATATTCCGTGACAGGAGAGAGAGAGAGAGAGAGAGAGAGAGAGAGAGAGAGAGAGAGAGAGAGAGAGAGAGAGAGACTATCCTCTAACTGGCTACTATTGTTTATGCCTCCATTCATTCATTCATTCATTCTATTATTCTTTTCATTCATTCTTTTATCAACTTCCGGCAACAGAACTGGCTCGCAAAAACATGAGATATAAAGATGGGAGTGTATGATTTGTTTTGTTATTATTATTATTATTATTATTATTATTATTATTATTATTATTATTATTATTATTTGTGACTATCGCCCTACATTGTGTTATCCTTCATAAATTGTTATGTATATTTTGTGGTAGTCAGAGGTGTTTGTGTGTGTGTGTGTGTGTGTGTGTGTGTGTGTGTGTATGTGTGAATAATAATAATATCAATATCATCATCATTATCAATAACAATAACGACAAAAAATATATAATAATAATAATAATAATAATAATAATAATAATAATAATAATAATAATAATAATAATAATAATAATGTTGTCGTCATCATCATCATTATCATCACATTGTCACCACCATCACAACCATCATTATAACATACATCATCATCATCATAACATACATACATACATCATCATCTTCCCTATCATCATCATCATCATTATCATCACCATCATTCCCTGAGCCATGCAAGATTTATGAATAACACATCCTGTCCATCATTCAGATCCTTCGTGTGTGTTAGATATAATAGACTTTTTAATGTTTGGTTTTTACCACATATACACTTACCATCCCTTCCCTCTTCCCTTACCTCCCTTATAGTTCCTTTCTTCCTTCCCTCCTTCATTCCTTCCTTTTCATTTATAACTCCTTTCTTCCTTCCCTCCTTCATTCTTTCCATCCTTCCATCCTTCCTTCCTTCCTTCTCCTTTATTGCTCCTTTCTTCCTTCCCTCCTTCATTTTTTCCATTATTCCTTCCTTCCCTCCTTCTTTTTCCTTTATAGCTGTTTTCTTCCTTCCTTCCGTCCTTCTTTCCATTCTACCTTCTTTATTTTTTTCCCTCCTTCCTTCTATCCATCCTTCCTTCCCTCCTTTTTCCTGCCTTCCTTCCTTCCTTGTTATTGTTCATGACTAATTGGGGTTATTCTATGTACAGTATAAGTTATGTTCTAAGTAATTAATATTAACATGTGTACAGTTATGCTCGACAATAATAACCATCAACATTGTGTATCATGTAAACGTTTGACAGCTTCCCTCTCTTCGTTAGCCGAGAATCTTTGTGATAAGTAAGTCAAGCACCATTTTCTAACTTACTACAAGCAGCTATATACTCAAAACATTAACACCATAATTATGAGAACGTGAAAACATTAGTGAGCAATTTATCTGTATTACCTGTAGGATATAATTATGTGTATTGAAGCTTATGTCCACCACTGTACATAATAACTAAACTTTAAAGTTAAAGTTAAAGTTGCAGGGTTTTAGTTCTGGTATCTATCTCTGATGAGACACTCTCCAGAACGTCAGCCAGGCAAGCCCAACTCCCCAGTAATCAGTAAAGGAGAGGTGCCTTTATTGACGACGCTTCACTTGCCTATTTCACTATAACTACAACATTGGGTCACACGTGGAAGGGTAATAAATGTGACAGTAGGTAATGACCGGGGGGGGGGGGATAAAGGGTCTAATAAGTAAATAGGGGAAGGGGGAGGGGTAGAGGGATGCAGAGCCTTCTTATTCTTTGGCTCTGAACGATGGGGTCGAAGTTGGAGAGGGAGAGGGTATATATAGGTGAAAGGGAACATGCTCACGTACTTATAATATGGCTAATTTACTTCAAATTTATCGTTGATTTAAAATTATGCACGTCAAATTCCTAAGAATCATTTGGAAGGCTCATGAGGTGTAGAGGACATCGACGAATCTATGCGAGGCAAATTTTGCCATTTTTCGGAGAATGATGGACGCAAAACGGAGAAAATACATGCCCATGTCATACTTACACGTTCCACACTCACTCAGTTCCGCTCCTGAGAGAAAAGAGCGGAAGTGTGGGGGAGAGGAAATACGACGCATACACATACAGTGACGTCACCACACCAGGCTCTGTATAACAACCGGGAGTCACCTTTCCGTTTTGCTGACTAATACCGTGCGAATTTTATTGCGTGTGTATCACAATCCATGATGCAGTCGTCCGTCCAAAGGTTAATTAATGGGGGAAGTACAGTGTAGTACTGGTAAATCTGAAGTCATGCAGGAATACGGCACCAGCTGGCAGTCCCTTAATCAACAACCATTAATTTTTGCAGTAACCCAGAAACAAGGAACCATACATCTGCTGTGCACGAGTTGGAGGGAAATGGCAGATCCCCTACTCGTTAATTGAGGGAGCTAATATAATTTTGGTACATTAGAGCGCCTTGATTCCTCCGGAGTTTACCAAGAAACAAGGTTATGTTAACCAAAATAATTGTGACCTGTTGCTTGGAATAGTTTGGATGAATTCGTTGCTCCTGATTTCCCACCATTGTACTACATAGTACTATCCAGCTAAGGTAGACTGTTTCCAGCCATATAGAAGTCATCAGAAATTCTCCACAACAGAAGACTCACATTACCCCTTATAACACCTATGCTTTCTTACCCCAATATACCTATACTGGAAGTCTGGAACCTCAGCATAGAGCAGGTTAACCCATACACCTAATACACCTTAACTTGAAGTTATCCTAAATCTCAACAGAAAATTTAGCCCAACTTACGTACGAAGAAAGTCCTCATAGCATCATAAGATCCAGCAAGTTAATAAAATGTATGCCTATTACTTCCGTCAAAAGGTGTTTATTACTTACGAGAGAGTGATACTATGTATTTATAATAGTTAGGGAAAAAGAGTCAAGATTTTGCTCGGAGTACTGGGGTGGGATCTTCAAAGCATCGTAACCGCAGTTATGATTCTCGTAGCGCCATATTTGCTCGTAAGTTGCTCATAACCGCTACGATCGTATCTTCAAAGCCTCGTAAGGGAGTTTCCGTCCGCCATTATGCGCCATATTTGCTCGTAGCGCTACGAGAACTGAAAAGCACCCTTTAGGCTGATAGCAGGGTCGCGTAGTCAATAAACAACCCGTAAATAGTGAGATTTGAGTTTATTTACACTTGGCGCGGCCGACACAGGCGATATAATGGTTGTTGTTGTTGTCACTTATCGGTAAATATAAACAAGAGGAGGGGATTCAGTGAGCAGCTTAGGAGAATGGAGCTGCAAGTGTCAATTTAAACTGATGCACTGTGAAATAGAAAGTTACAAATACTTTTTTTGTGTATCATTACTTTTGGAGTGTTTAAGAATAATAGGATATAATGGTGACTTACTAATTGCAGGAAAGTGGCTTCCAGTTACCTGCAAACAAAGCAGAAATTCTTCATTGCATAGTTAGACCTAACTTAATCCATGTAGTATGAGTCTTTAATCCATAGTCCTTTGCATGAAGTGGATATTCTTAAGGTTAATAAACTTTCTTTATGATTGATTGACTTTCTAATGAAAATATTACAAGCACATTAATGTGATGTGTGAGCTGGTAACATTTAAATAACTGGAATTATATACCTACTGATATATACTGGAGATGTGTAAAAGGTTGACCATATTCCCGAATCTAAAGACAAAAATATGTCTCAGAATTAACTAATGCAAATATTATCATGTTGTAAAAGTCTCAATAACATGTACCGTACATGAACCTTTCCTACCAATTCAATTAATTTTATTGAACAGTATAATTTAATACATAATTTTCACCTGTTCTCATATTACATAAGACTTGTATTTTTCTAAAATAAATGCTTTTCAACAGCATATAACAAATATGTGACTGGTATTGGTTTTTCTAAATGTTTTAATTATAGACTATAAAAAAACCTACATTTTATTTACATATGACACCTGTAAAGTTTACAGAAATCCATGATGCCTCCCTAGCTATTTGTACTATTAGTTTCCTGCATTATCACAATTCATTATATTATATATACCTGAGTAAAAACCTGCAAATTTATGATATTGGAAAGCTGTTTGAACTCATGTACTTTCCAACAATGACTGAAAAAAAAAAAAAAAAACAATTCCTTAATGACTAGGCTGCAGTACTTGTTTGGCACTCTTCACATTGCTTGGACATATCACAAATATGGCAGAGAAATTATTAAAATACAATAAGATTAAAGCCACAGTACGGCATAAGTATATCCTTATAGTTAATCTTCGAACCTTGATATGTAAATAAAACTAAGACATTAATATTATTAGCCAAAGATAAGACTGCATTAAAAAAAAGTTGATTTTACTCAAAGAATAATAAATCTAACATGAAATGTGAATGTTAAAAGCTATAATTGAAAGACAAAATATATAATGAAAATAAATAATGTAATTTCTTAAAAAACATAAGCAGAAGTTAACAATAATTTAGATTGAAACCTACACACAAACCACACAACTAAAAACATACTTGCACACTAATAACTCTGTCACAAAATATAACCCAACTTAAACCACACTAATCATTAAAAAAAAAAATCACACACACACAACAAAACACACTTGAAAACAAATCACCTTTTCACGATAGCCTTTTTAATGTTCACCAAAGTTTCTGATATTGTGGCTATATTTTCTGCAAGATCCATCAAAATATCCCTTATAGTCTTATGGACAACTAGTATATCTGGAGCTAGCGTAGCTTCCAGATGAGCTGTCACACCTCCAGCTGACCTAGAGGAAGGGCGACTTCAGGCTAAAGAGCTGTGGTACGAATGCTCCTCACTTGGTGGTAGGTTTTACCAGCTTCGGCAAGCTGTCGCCAGTCAAAACTTCACAGTCTTCCACTGTAACTGGCCCGAAGTCCTGCCAACTTGGCCCAGGTCTAGGTGAAGGGGCCCTTGATGGCAGTCCTGGGTCATCTACATCACCTTATTATGAAATTATAAAAATTAGCAACTTTCATATAATTTTAGAGAAATATTAAGGATTATCGTTATGAATTAAAATTGTAAAGTCACTCTTAAAGAAAGCAGTATATAATTAGTCATACATATAAGTACAGCAGCAGTACTGCAATTTTTACTTGGTTAAAGTACTCATATGATACATATGGAATCTAACAATGCATCACAAATTTAGTTTTGATTAACATGGCTCCAATTTTTTCGACTACATGAACTGCTAACAGGAGTTATTTATATGATACACAAAATGTATAAATCACTATGTACTGCACTTGACTCCTGTATATTGGGTCATCACTGTACATGTACCGTATTTACTGAAGGTATGGATATATGAGAACATCTTGTATATTTGTTCCTAGGACTAAGGCCTTATGATTTGCACTGTTTAACTTTGAATGGAATTGAGAGGTAATGCTGCTCAAAATGTATGTTTTATATATATAAACTCTCAATGTAATTACTTCACATAGTGTCAATGAGGGAAGATTTCCATATTACTAGCCTAGATGACACTTGCACTTCTTTAATGACTTGAGCCATAGCCTCTTCTATATGGGTGAATGCCTAGTGCCACCACCTGAAATATAACAAAAAATGGTACATAATTCAATAACAAAGCAGAACCAAGCAGAATAAATTACAATATCTGCTGGTTATCGTATTAAAATGGTACTGTATCTAAATCAGGCAATGGACACTCCCCCCCCATCCTTCAACCTATGTGTGCCCATGCCAACAGCCGAATCCATAATATAAATAATGCTTATATAATTTATTTCCTTGATCTGTCTTTCAATAAAACTGTTTGAAGTCTTAGTTATTATATTGCACTTGCCAGATTTCACTACATATGGTATATTTCTGCCTGTTACTTGGTAATGGCAATCAACTGTACAGATTTTGAGATTAATATAGAAACTACTGTAGGTAGGTGTACAGGAAATAAAACAGTGACAGTAGAAGTTAAAATAATATTATGTCCTCCCAGTCAATGTCTTTGATTTATTTTCATGACAACCAGCTACCAGTAAACTATTTGTATCATGCTGTTCTTTATTTACAGTATGTAACCTAACCTATCTTAAACTAAACTAGCCAAACCTAACCTAACCAAAAATCTATATACAATATACCAGTGATTGGCGTGATATTAAAAATATACCCGGGGGGGTCAGCTGCCTTATCTCCACTGTTGTGTTAAATGTTTATCAACACAGTATAATCATTCACTTACCTGTCTTTTGCTGTTAATTCCTGTCTGATGTCACTTGGTGACTGTGTCATCTCTATCAGCTGGTGGTGAGACAATGTTTATTTGTTGACATTGTAATACTATGTTATGATTGGCTTACAGTACCAAGGACATATTGTTTCCTTCATTGTGATTGGGTGAGAGCCAGTCAGCTGGGTGGCGGGATGAACAAAACACACGGAACGAAACGGGCAGCGACGCTCACTACGAGGCTATCATCGTGAGCTACGAGGGAGGTTATGAAGCTTTGGAGATACCAACTTATGATCCTCGTAAGCCACGATCAAATATGGCGGCTACGAGATAGTAAAGGTGATCGTAGCGCCACCAACTTACGATGCTTTGAAGATCCCACCCCTGTACAACACGAACCTACCAAATACAATTCATAATCAAGCTAATTACAAGGAAAATAATTGTTATGATATTCATTGCAATAATAAACTATGTAGAGGCCCTGGGTAAGACAAAAACCAATCAAAACATTTACATTCATTCTCCTTCACATCCATTGCCGTGCTGTGATTGGTGGAGGACCGAGGCGTGGACTGTGATTGGTGGAGGTACAACAACCCTGGCTACTTGGTCACATCATACAGTAAACACCACCTTGACATTACCTATATTTGAGGTCTCTGAGGGTAATTGAGTGTGTGGGTCTCCCTCTAATAAAAGAAAATAGAGGCAGGAGGAAGAGATAAAGTGAGAGAGTAAAATAGAGGCAGGAGTAAAGGATAAAGTGAGAGAGTTAAGGTGATGATGGCAGAGGAGGAGTTGTGGTGTAGTCATGTCCGTCAAAACAAGGATAAGTTCCGAGATGAAGGCGTCTCTACTGTGTCTTCCGTTGACCAGGTAAATTTTTATACTCCATTTTATGTTCTATCTATCTATCTATCTATAGCTCTGACGCCTATGGCCACGGCAAAAGGGCTTCCATCACTACCTTCTTACTTGGTCCAGCCCTCTTCTACCCCTCACGTTTCTCTCCCTTACGTACTCGTCCACTCTGTTCTGCCATCTGCCTCTTTCACCAGGTCCCACAACTTCATTTCCATACACCTTCTTTTCAAATTATGCGTGTTGCATTCTCTCCACATGTCATCCATTTTTTATTGCTTGGTGAAAATGTAATGGGGTCCCTCATAGAAATGCTGGTATTTATTGAGAGAATTACCATTTTGTAGCAGTGTTGCTAGGTCCCAGTATTTTGCCATGGGCATTTCCTGTACTTTACCACGGTTATTTCCCGGTAGTTTGCCCAGGTTAGGTACCGGTAGTTTGCCCAGGTTAGGTCCCGGTAGTCTGCTGTGGTCTAGGTTAGGTTAGGTAAGGTCAGGGTAATTTCAAAGTGCCCCATTTGAATATGCCTAATCTTGGAAATGGGGCATTTGCGGAGGAAATGCCGTAGAAGAAAATAGTCTTAGAATGGTCTAAATAAGTGGGTAATGAAGGTAGAAAAACCGTACGTGATAACGGTAATTCTTTCAATATTTACTGAACCTCTCGTGGCCCATTCGGAAATGTAATCCAGTCCACGACTCCACGACAAATTGCACCAATAATATACATACCTAACTTAGGTAATTCTCTGGTTATGTTTATACAAATTGCCACTATGGAATATTAGCTTAGTCTTTGGTAATTCCATTGGGTAAATATTGAAGAGAAGAACACTTTCATGTGTGACTAAAACAAGGCAGGTCCAAGGTGATGTATCTTTGCATGCTAATTTATATTGATTGTTTATTTTTTCAGCAGGTATATTATGGCATTATTAATATAACTGTTTAATAATTTATGGAAAACATTCACACATTGATTTTTCTCAGGCTCGAGTTGAGACCAGCGTGGAAGACAAGTATAGTAGCTACCTCGACATGAAAGACATGGACGGCCAGGAACAGCCCAGGCTACACCGAGGCAGACACATTGCATACCTCAAGAAGGGACTCGCCTCATTATCAGAACGCTTTACGGTCAGTTTTTGTTGTACTTGTGTGATGGGACCAGTACTCTCTAGGGTTTAATTGGAAAGTTACTAATGCCTCCAAAGTAAGCAAACAAATGTAAATTTTTACTGGTATGCTGAAGTAGTTTGTGTCCTGGCATAGCTTTGAGGAATAAATGGCTTTCCAATTTGACCACCAGAGTTTATCCCCTTAATTCCATTGGATTTACAGACACCAACCCTTTCAACTGGGAAGGTTGATGTTGTCGTCCCTCTGAATGAAGAGAAATTTACCTAAGTGTCTTGTACAGTACTGTACTCTTTGATTATAATGACTGATTTGGCAGTTATATTTACAACATGGAGACATCATATATCTTTTTTTATATATGGTATCATTGCTCATGTTTTTACTTGCATGCATCCCTAAGAGTGAAGAAGGGAATACTGTATCTACTTGTGATTCCCTCGGTTATTGGTAATGGAAAATTCTGATGGTAGTAATTTAATAAGAATGCAGAGCTAGACTTCCTGAGTGAGATATGGAAGGTTTACTCTGCTTTTGTTATTAATCTTCTGCTATGGTTACTCCTTGAATGAGTTTTTCTCTTTTCATTTATGTCAGTGGTGTACCATTTCAGAGTCTGGATGCTAGCCGGCCATGGTTAGTGTACTGGTGTGTGCATGCGTTGGAATTGCTAAGTGTACGTCTAAGTAAAGAGGAAGCAGCTGGTGTGGTTGAGTTCTTGGGGAAGTGCCAGAACCCCAACGGAGGCTTTGGAGGCGGACCTGGTCAGTACTCCCACCTGGCACCCACTTATGCAGCGGTCAATGCCCTCGTCATCATTGGCACCCCACAGGCATTCCAGCTTATCAATAGGTTAGTTAGATATGAGTTTTTCATGGTTAGTTTATACTTGTTTTTGTCATCATCTGTAACACTTCATTATAGAGGCAGAATCTGGGTCCAGTCCTTTAGTATAACCTTTGACATGTGTTTTTAACATTGTTCATAGTTTTCTAATTAGTACAGTAGTATCGTGGACTTGTAGACATTTAATTCATTCAATTCATTTTAGACTGAGAGTAGCTTATGATGTTGCAAAAAGTATAGGTTAGAAATATGGCTGCCACGGGGATGCTCTGTGAGAATAAATTATGATATAATTATTTAATAAATGTCTCAACATCTGGAAAGATATAGTAAAGTAATTTGTACATTTCAGTGGTTTATACAGTACCATCATTTGGCTTTATTTTATTCCGTTTTGTACTGTAGTGAGTTCTACTGTTACTTAAAATGGGTTGAGGAACATTTACTTTCTCACAAATAATTTCTTTCATGATAGATCGACACTTGTGGAATTCCTGTGGTCCATGCGGACAGAAGAGGGGAGCTTCCGGATGCATGAAGGTGGAGAAGTGGACATCCGTGGTGTATATTGTGCTGTGTCAGTGGCACGCCTCACTAACATCGCCACCGAGAGTCTCTTTGCCAACACTGTACACTGGATTATGAGGTGGGGCAAATAGAGAAATATACATACAGCATAACTTATAAAGTTTTGCAGAGTGAAACGTGTCAAATGTTAGCAATATTATGAGTTTCTGTAACAACAAACAATTCACCATACTCTATGTACCGTACTTGTAGTTAAATTTGACTAGTAGCCTATTAAAGATTATTATATTCTCATCATAGAGATCTAGTTATCCTTGGTGAATTGTGCATGTGAGTGCTTTAAACTGTAGCGTATGCACTATTGATCAGAAAAGCTTGTATAAATATATGAGCTAGTAATCCAAACAGTTTATATTTTGGCAACCAAGCTGTACAGTTCTAATTACATAACAGTGATCGCCCAGCAGTTAATGTAATGGTAAGGTTTTTTACGTAAATAATAATTATTGTTGTTTATTTGTGTGTTTAATTCTAATGACCATTATATGATATGAAGAATTGTACGGTACAGTAAAATTATTTGAAATTATTCTTTCTCTTTTCCCCTTTAGGTGCCAGTCATACGAAGGTGGGTTCAGTGGGGCACCAGGAATGGAGGCCCATGGAGGATATACTTTTTGTGGCCTGGCTGCTCTCACCTTGTTGCACGCCCACCATCTCTGCCACACACCAGCCCTCCTGGTCAGTAACTAACACAAATTTTTCTAGTTTGTGTTACTTAGTTATTTCACTCGCATGCAGTATGTTGAATTAATATTTATACAATCGGATAACTTAGGCATTGCTTCTTGGTCACACAGAGGTGGGCAGCAAACCGACAGATGAAATACGAGGGGGGATTCCAGGGTCGAACCAACAAGCTGGTGGATGGCTGCTACTCCTTCTGGCAGGGTGGCCTTTTCCCCATCCTCCACACATTGTTGGCTCAAGAAGGTTGGTAGCTTGGGCTTCTGTTCATGTCTTGTATACATTAACTGGTATGTAGCCACTCACTGTATGAAAATTACAGAAACAGCAAATGAAAGTGTTCAGCAAATGTTTCTTCTTTCTTTATCCACAGCTAGAAGTATATGATAGTAAAATAAAAACACAGATGCTTCTGCCATTATTTAAGGATTAACTCAGAATTATGTATTTCAGATGTAGCAAACTTGAGCACTGAGAGGTGGATGTTCAATCAAGAGGCACTTCAAGAATACCTTTTGCTGTGTTGCCAACATTCTCGTGGCGGCCTCATCGACAAACCCGGCAAGTGAGTGGACAAAATTTTATTGTACTGGTAACTTTAAGGAAACTTTGGTGTTATATAATGTTGAGAGGAAGATGGATTGTACTGGCAGCTGTTAGGATACTTTTGATAGTATTTATAGCTGTGATTAAGAAATATTCTGCTGTTGTGCACCAGTGCTTAATCACATCTACTTTACTTTCCATGCCTTACACTTGAAAATCGGTCTTGTTAATTCGAAGCAACGGCCACCAGTGACGTTATAGTCATCAGTATCAGATTCTGTAAATTTGCAGACTGATTTTCAAGGTTTATGGATAGAGAGAAATATTGTTGACTACAATAACACTGTAATCTGGTGGAGAATCACACTGTTAAGATAATATTTGTAAGTAGAAAAACCCACAAAGGCAGACAAACTATTTACTCGAAACAGTTTCTTTCTCCATTGTAGGATTTTCTGTTAACACTGTAATGATCCCACTCTTCCTTGGCCACACCAGGGCATCCGACTTCTACCACACTTGCTACACGCTGAGTGGGATGTCGGTGGCACAGCATTTCACCTCCACTGCACGACACCGCACCCTTGTTACCGGACCCAAGGACAATGAACTGGTCAGAAGACACTTTGTTTTCAATATTCTATAATTTTGGTTCACTGGTGATCATTCAGTATTTTATTGCCTACAGTTGGTTGTGTAATTTATTTCCCATGTTTGTAAGGAATTTTTGAAAGAATTACTGTGCCACATAGTGAGAATATATAATTACAGTATGATTATTTGTTCACTCAAACTCACAATGTCACTCCTGATGTTCCAAAGAGAAATTAGCATTTATTAGAAATTCCCTGTCATCCTAGGGTTGATCTTTTTTTCAATTTTATGATTAGATGCAGTGAGTGTTTCTTTTATTTTTTTAAATTATCAGTCCAAAATTAAATTGAGTCTTCTAGTTCCTTTGCACAATTTGTTTTTGTGTAATACTTATAAAGGACTTGAGAATGGCCTAACCTTTGAGTGCTCTCCTTGCCCCAACAGATCCCAGTCCACGCCCTGTACAACGTGGGCGTCGAGGCAGCTGTCTCGGCCACCCAGTACTTCAACAGCCTTCCAGTCCCCGTCGCATCCTCCCCAGCATCTCAGACAGAAGCCGGAGATGCCACAGACGTCCAGGATACAGACAAGCAGACAACAACTGCCACCAAGCTAAGCTGTACTTGTGACACAACTCAGGTTAAGACTTAAGACAGATCACCACTAAAGAGGAGTAATTTGTTTATACTAAACTGTTTTGTGAATTTGTGAATTTAGGTTGTACACACAGCTTTCTGTAGTGCGTTCTCTTTTGACACCATGGGAAAGCACTGGTTCCCGCATTTCTTTACTGGCTGCAGAGATGTGTACGATATGGTGTTTTGACGTCTCTTCATTACCAAGTCAGTTCCTTTTGGCTCTTCAATTGTCCCTCCTTTCCTTCATTTTCCTATTGCTTCCTTCTGTCTGTCCTCTGTATCTTCTCTCTTCCATTTTTTTTTTTTTTTCTCTCTCTCTAATGAAGGCCCAAGCCTAGTAGGTTGTACCCAATTTGTTCATTTTTTCATTCATATATGTTAATGAAATGCATTTAGAGACAAATTACAATTATAAGTTTCATGAAAATAATTGTCCATATTGTCAACACAAGAATCTACCTTACTCAAAGCAGGATTTTAAAGTCTGATATTATCGAGAAGGAAGCCAGTGTGCATGCACATTTGCCAAATTAAAAAGGACGTACTATAGTAAGCTGTTCAGTGCACATAGACCTTCTGTGTACTGGTGCCTCTAAATTGTACAGTGCCAGAAAGGTTCATAAACTCATTATTGAGGAATTGGAAGAAGAAAGGCATTTGTGAGTTGTGACAGAGGAGGCCAGATTCTCGGCACCCCAGGAGTTTTGATGTGTAGTCTGTTTTCCTGTGGGTGACTTGGGTGACGGTATCTTTCTGGAGCCAGTGGACACAGCACAAGAATAATACTAATGAGATAATTTGAATATATTCTTGTGTTAAAGTTAGCAAAATCCAGTTCAAATTCTGGCGAGGTAAGGGTTTTGTCTCTTTTAGTGAAGATTGACATTTTACCTGTATTACTTATAAGGGGGTAGTACAGTGTTGGCAAATCTTGAGTAACTGATTCCTCTGAACTATTATAATCAACAGGACACCAATGTTTTTGTTAATGTGGTCCTATTTCCTGCCATACTTTGGAGGAAGGAATTCAGGGAAGGCACTCCAATGTATCAACAGTATATTACCCCCTTACCTGAGAACCATTACATCGTCAAGTCTAGATGGTAATGAAACACAAAAGACCAGGAAGGTATACAGGATCTTTTACTCTAGACAGAAGTAATGTACAGTAACACTTCATTTGATGTCATGAGTATTGTACTGTAGTTGAGTGAGTGTTCTTGATGCCTTTACTAATGAATGAATGTATTAGTTTGAGGTCCTGTTGGGACATCCTCTTATTTGTGTTTAGTATTCAATGTTTTTACTACATAAAACAGTGTTGGTTATATTAGTTATATGTGTACCTTTGTAGAGTACAGTTCGTTTTATCTGGAGTTACATGCAGTACAGTATGTATTTTTTAAAGATACAATACGACTGCATATACCGGTGATTCCCAAGCTTTTGTAGGATTATCCCTCAGTGACCCCATTTTCTCAAGTGGTTCTTGTGGACACACACAGGTTTTATATAAGAAGTCAGTGAAAACATTGACATCCACACATCTAATTATACCATGATGCCTGTTGTTAGTTGTCATCCGTGTGCAAAGAATATAAGATTTTCGAACCTGTACACTATGTCATGACTCAATTTAAAATTTCTTTTTAGCAAAATTGCAGACCAGAATATATATTAATCTTTAGGTACACCACATTGGGCCACATGCAAGATTATCCTTGGTGTTGACGATAGCACCGTACTGGTGCGATGGCTCTGTGTGTTGTCTAGAGAGTCATTGTAGTCCCTTTACCATGCCATTGTCAACACTATAAAGTTCTTGCATATGGCCCATAGTTCTACTGAGGCTGTTGAAGGGTGCTATGGCTCTACAAGGCACTGGGTTAGCCTCAATGTCCTAACTTTAAAATCATGAGGTGGAAATGGTACAGCTGGACCAAACCATGCCCCACAGTTACAGGTAAATTATTTTGTGAATTTGGTGTGTGAACCTAGTGTGTTTTTATTTACTGGAGTTTCAAGCACTTGTTTCTTCATAGTTATTGGAAGATTTGGAGCTTTGAAAAAGAATAGATCAGATTATAGTTATTATTATTTTTATTAATTTAGATATATTTTGCATCACTGAAGAGGATTGCACCACTTGTTAGTAAAAATATCAATTCTAGATGAAATTTTTCTTCTCTAGGTTGGGAACTGTAATCGCAAAGACAGGTTTTAGCATTTACTAACCCACAAGGTGCTGTTTGTGTGTATTTTTAAGATGACATGTTTGTGCTCAAAGGGAAGTTGTATGAGTTTAGGAGAGATCTTAAAAAACTTGGTTTGAATTTGTCATCTGCATGATGAAATAGAATATGATCACTGCATCCTTTTCTCCATTCGGCCTCCCCTCAGCTTGGTGCCATACAATTCTTTTTAGCATGCAAGCAGTACAAGACTAGTGCTGTACTGGCTTTCCTGCTTGTCTTCCCCCTCAACTTGAGTGCAAACACAAACACATTTTCTCTGTCTCTCTGTCGGTCTTAGTCTGTATATATGTGGGAGCATGCATGCATGTTTGTAGGAGAAAGAGATTCTTTTATTTACATTATGTTACATATA
This sequence comes from Petrolisthes cinctipes, assembly GCA_033782935.1. Classification (NCBI taxonomy): domain Eukaryota; kingdom Metazoa; phylum Arthropoda; class Malacostraca; order Decapoda; family Porcellanidae; genus Petrolisthes; species Petrolisthes cinctipes. Next base: position 298,167 of record JAWQEG010002606.1, on the reverse strand, counting down.
ATTATGTGGTACAACTAATATGCACATAAATATACATAAAAGGATTAACATATTGACACATGCACAATCACATAATACACAGATTGTTACATACACTCTGAAATTGTAATTTTACTTGCCAAGGTGCAGACTTTGAAGAAGGGAATCTGTTGTTCAATTACAGTCTAAAATTCTGTCCCCTCTATGGTACACAATAATTTTATTCTGAATGAGACATATTGATTATCTTTTGTTTGTCTGTAAACTATGAAGCGATCGCATCTCATTCACAACAACATTATTTTCAGAGTTCACTTTTTTTTTTATACCAGAGAGGTGACAGAACTTGAGACTGTAATGGTGCACAGTAGTTCACCTATTGTAGAATTTTCAATGCCCTGCTAAGCATTGTTAGTGTGTATGTGAATTAAGATCAACATGAGTGATGAGAAACATGATATATGGCTGAAATAATATCACTTGAAATCAGGGTGTAGCCTTATATGAATAATGGAGTAGGGATGAGGATAGTATGCGACATGTTTATAAAGAAGTATAATTAAGCATTAAGCATATTGTGCTCCGGTAATCCAGGTCGACAAGTTGGGCACACATTTATACCCACATTACAGTATTTGTTATCGATGCTGGCATTTGTGCGGGTTTTGTCTTAATAAATTTAGTTTTTATACCCCTTATTGTCATTTCACTCATTATTACAGCCATATTATTATCAATGAGAGAAATGTAATGTTGCTATCATTCATTTGAGAAGGTTACATGTTAAGGGCAGTACAGTTATTATGGGTAAAACTTTGTGCTCAGGTGTAAATAATATGTTTCCAGGGAAATTTGTTAATTGTACTGTACATGATGTATATGTCACTAGTTATAGCCCCCAGGGCAGTAAAAGGAAGTGTGTGTACAGTTTAACGGAGAACATACAAGTGTCCCTTACATATCGTACATGTCACTACCCTCACTTGGGCAGATAAAGCAAGTGAATTTATAGTGTAAGGTTAGCCCCATGATTACTCCTGTATATGTCCCCAAAATACTGTACAGTATATTGTGCACCAACACAGTGCGTACTCTGTTAACTACCTTTAAGCTCTGACAGTACTGGACAGTGTGTCACAGTACCATACTGTATTTGCAGAGTTAAGAGTACTTTTTATAATGCTTATTGAAGTTGCTAATTCTGTCCCAGTCTTTTGATTATAGTGCAAATTGTCCAGTACATTATCTTGTGCTGTGGTATTTATTCAATCATCTTCATTGCTTAACCCCTCCAGTACAGAAGAACTTCTACACTGTTGAATGACCCCACACACCCAGAGAAATAACACACCGTCTCATTGGAGGACTTTATAAGAGATGACATGCTTAATTGGGACCTAACTCCCTCTTCTTCTATCTACCTTTTTCTTGTCTATTTTTCCATCATTCTCACCCATTTTGTCTCGGCAATTTTGTTTCCCCTCTTCCACCGTCCCTCCCATTCTTCTTTTTCATTCATGCTTGTCATCCCTTCTTTGTGCTTAAAGATTTTTCTAGCCAAGCACAGTCTTTCTTCCCTTTTCCATTATTTATTCTTCCACCATTTCCAACCTGCTTCACATAATTCATTACTGGTAACTATTTTTGTCATTGAAATATTTATAGTCTCATTAGAAGGAATAAAATTCATCTCAAAAGTCCCCCTTTAATCCTTCCGGTACAATTAAGTGTCTCGTGTGTTTGGTGTCAGATGATTTGCCAACGGTTTGGAAACATCCTGTACCAGAGGGGTTGACAGGAAGCTCAGTTTTTTATTCAATTTGGATTTTAAAATGAAACCAGAAGTCTGCATATTATGTTACAACTCATGATACATATTGTAGGATTTGTAATTTTACTCAGTACAACAATAAGACATATTTGCTGATATGTACTGTAGTGGACATTTCGTAACTTGCTTAACTTGTTTCAAAGTTGTTAAACTGTTGTTCAGAGAAAATTGTAACACTTACCCTCCCTTGAAATGTCCTTTACATTTGTCATAAGTAGTTATGGTTTAGTATAAATTGCATTTAAACACTACTGTCTAGCTAATCAAATCATATTGGTAAGTAGAGTTTAGGCATTGTCTCAGCCATATATATAATTACTTTATGCAGCATTTAGTCATTCACTTCTCCGTCTAAAACTACTGAAACAATTGTAATTACTTTATTATTATACAGTATGATATACTGTCTTCATCCTGTGCCACTCTGATTCTTTAAGTAAAGTTGACAAATGCCATGTGTTTTATGATTCTTCTGTGTGTTACATCATTTACCACATTGACAGTCATATTCTTTCACTCTTCTTATTCTCTTTCCTTTTGAAGTATTCCCAAGTGTTTGCTGTTGCTAATGGGGTTGTCTGACTGGGTATGGTAGGAGTTATTTTACTATACTGTACATACTTTTATTGTCATGGGTTGGCGAGCTCACTACTGCATACTTAATGGTATGGGGTATACAGTGTCCTCTTGTATCCCCATTTGGGCTATATGTCACAATCCTGTACAGTTTCCATTAGAAATATGACATTACCTTCGTAACCTATAATGACTGAGCTGGGGTGGAGCTGGAGGATAGAATGGCCACTTATAAGCCCTATATAGTCCTGAAGGTGTATATCAGAGGTTCGTTGCTCTCCATTTGCACAGTCAGTAGCATTAGTTCTCTTCATTTCCACTTGCGTTTGTGGTATTAGCTATAGTGACGTTGTAATACAATTTTAATGCAGAGATGACAGATATATTTCTCATATGGTTAATGACGTTTGTTGTTAGAATAACAACTGGTTCAGAATGCAACTCTCTGGTTATATTAGCAATATTAATATAAGTACACCCACCTACAAAAGCGCTGTCGCCTCATCCGCAGAGTCATGAACCCCACAAGCTTCACAATTGGATAATGTTGTTGTGTATGGTGTTTCGATTCACGAGTCATTTAACCCCAAACTTCAAGAACCGTTTGGCGAGGCGACAGGGCTTTTGTAGGTGGGTGTACATACATGAGATGGACTGGAATTTCTCTGCTGCCGGGCTACCGGGGCTAGTGCCGGCTGTACTCGCTAATCACCTCCATGAGTACCATATCCCTAAATAAATACAGATCAATTTTCTCCGTGTCAGAATGGTTGGTGTGTAAAGTACTATTATAGCTGCAGCTATATTCAGTAAGTAAATACGTAGGCTATAGGGAGAGAGAATATGGAGGTAAATTTTGTAACCTGATAATAACATTTTAATATAGCTTAGGATTAATATCACAGACCATCACATAAACCCCTACACAAATTGAGGATGCAGTTATTCATATAAGTTGTTCAAAAGAAACTGAAAGAATGTGAAAGGAACCGAACATGAACTGTAATGAAGCTATAAAGTATAAACAAATATGGCGGGATGTACGGGAAGGCTGGGGGAGCCCAAGATGAAACATTGATATATTTGCACATACTTACGTCAGGTAAGAATATATACTTTATACTTAGTGCTTCATTAAGTAAATTATAATGTGTACAAGTATAAATGATTACTCCTGAGCTGGTAATGGCATTAATATTATGAATTAAAGATCACAGGCATTTAATGAAAGTTTCACGTGGCCGGTGTTTACTCGAGCCCTTTAAATTCACCAAAGTGGCTTTTAATTAAAGGGCAAAAATACATGGATGTAATTTGCCCAGGTTGTCCAAATAGTTTGTCCCAGTTAGATTCCAATAGTTTGCCCCAGTTAGGTCCCGGTAGATTACTCCAAAGGAAACTTCTTTGGAACTGGGTTTTCTGTTTTAATGTTTTATTTTGGGATGCTTAATCTGGACCTCAGACCACATACAGTAAAGTTTTAGTGAGAATCTATGATGATGTTTCAAGCAAAGAAGCAATTTAATGTTTGTGGTTATGATTTAGGTTAATTGTACATACATTGCATCAGTAAATAATGAGTTTTGGTGAGAAATTTCAAGCAAAGAAGCAATTTAATGTTTGTGGTTATGATTAGCTATAGGTTAATAACTGTATATATATTGCATCAGTAAATAATGAAACTAATAAGAATTATGCTCTTTTATTTCAGACACATCTACAACATTTCAATATGGACCTGTATCTTCAGTTCTCACAACCCCTCATCCAGCCACCCATATCATCCACACTGACAACTCACCAGGATTACACAGCTGTTAACATTCACCCACAGCAACTGACACATCACAGTAGGTACAGTATTGTCACTTATCTCTAAATTTTTCAGATAAGAGTTTGCATTGATACTTTCAAGAGTGAGTGTACAATAATTATCTATATTTGAGTGAATTCATAAGACACACATTGAAGTTAATACACAAGGGAGCTATCGTACTGTAGTCTTTTTCCTGTGCTTTGGTTTATGGAGAAGTTTTTTTTTTCAGATAAATACGGTTGTTAGTAAACCTCTTGCCTGATCAGACGATGACCTCCAATGTCTTGTGTGTGTCAATCTGGGCCAAGTTTGTCTATGTCATGGCTGGTGAGTTGACTGGAGGTGGTTTGTGTTTTGCACTCACCCAGGCAAGTGATGGCAGGGTATCCACAAGTTGTTGGTCAATACTGTACTAGCAGTGGTACTGTGATTCAAACACTTATTGTAATGCTCATTGACTGAAACAATGTGATAAACTGATATCACTTCCTGGGAAAACTGTGCAGTTCATGAAATAATTGGTAATACTCTTTGGGCTGAGCGATACCTTAAAAAAAATATTATAGCTCATGATATTGTGGCCATTGTTGATATCACTACTCAAAGGTGCCAGAATGGTTCACTGGAGATATGCTTCTGTGAATTTCTTATCAATTATATTGTTGGCTTTGGGATACTGAGTAAATTGGAACATTGAATGAATTGTAACATTAAGTTTATTGTGACAATGAGTATTTGAAGTATCCAGCCTGGGTGGGTACCTTTACCTAGTGCACTTTAGCCAAGTTGTTTCCCCTCACATACAGTTGCATAGTTGAATGCAAAATTATTGTCTTTCTGTTCTTCATAAGTGCATTGTAAACTTACTGTGTTACATAAAGAGTTGTTGGCTTACTGTATTGGTATCATTTTAAAGGAGTACTGTACTATACTAGTCATTCTCCTCATAGGTCCCTAAACCCTCAATTCTGCATTTCTTTTCTCTATTGAGGAAGATGAAGGGTCAAGGTAAGAAGCTCACTTAATATCCTCATCTGTGAAATATATTTATTAGAGTTATGATATCGCAGTACAATTTGGTGCTGTGGGCAAATTTTGTAAAGTTATGCCACTCATAAGAATAAATACCCTGGATCCCATCAAATTAAGAAGAAAATTATGTACAAAAAAAAAAAAAAAAAAAAAAAAAGTAAGCCATACTATTCTTTAGATATTTGTGTGATTGTGATTTAAAGTCTTAGAATATATATATAATATAGCATTATGATCATATTATTCTTATATAGTACTTCATATAAGGATGATATCATTAATGTAAACTTCTCTTTCATTCCAGTGCAAGCCATCAGACATGATCATCTGTCAGTCAGGAACAGGATTTACCACTTGGATCACCTTGCTCCTGGATTTACCTACCTGATACCCAACCTCATCAATCATCCAGAGGGATCCACGTGGCTCCCTAACTATCTGCCAGCTTGATACATATCTAAGTTGACTCACCTAACTCCACCTGGCTCCCTGATCATCTGATGGCCAAGGACCTTTCCTACTCCTGACTCCACTTGACTCTCTGATTATCTGTTGGCCAACGACTCAGGATGACCCTCCTAACTCCTTAATCATTAACTGGCCAGGGAAAACTCCTGACTCCACCTGGCTCCCTGATGCTGGCCAGGGACCTGAGATGACCCATCTGACTCCAGAAGTGAAGAGGACACCAACATGACTGGTGTCAACTCTCCATTCTTATATTTATATTAGATCATTTCCTTTTTCAGTTTGTAAAGGATGAAGCAACAGCATCCCTTTATCTGTATTCATATTTATCTCTATTATTCTCATAGTCTCACTCCCCCAACAGTAAAAGAATTCCTCAATGAGGTTTTGGTTCACAATGCCAAGAAGACAGATGACCCAAACGGGACTAATACATAGTAACATCCTCAATGTATACTATTAGTACCATGTGGGTGATTTATCCTGCCCGAATTCACTAACATTTCCTTAGTACAGTAGTGTCTTGGGCAGCAGTGACTGTTTTGTATACTATTATTCACATGTGTTGAATAATTTTACGAGCATAGTTGTTGGTGGTGGAGGTTATTATACAGCTACTGATTCCTTTCAGCTGTGCCACAAAATAAGTTGTCAATAATTAGGTACTGTAGTCTGTTTCTTGTCATAAAATTTGGTGGATGGAATATTATGACCTCATATTTGTTACCTTCCTTTTACTTTAATGTTGTTGCTTCATTCTAACTAGGTGATACAAGTACAGCATCTCGTACATTATAGGAAAAACTTGTTGACGCTTTCATTGCAGCTCTTTGTGCTGTTGTTGCAAGTGCTGAGGTGACATCACTTGGTGAGTTACACTTGTTGGTTTTTGTTCTAGTCAGTATTGTAGTTGTGTGTAGTCAGTACTTTAGTTGTGGGTGGTACAGTAATATGGTTTAGTCAGTATTGTAGTTGTGTGTAGTACAGTTGTTGTTGTTCAAGTTTCTCAAGCTGTCTGGCCGAGCAGCCCAGAGCCCCTGAGGAAGGCCATGGCTTGGACCAGGCTTTCTCACAGTGCCTTCAGAGAGTGTATTGTTATGTTGTTGGCGAGTGTGGTTGTGTGTATTGCAGTCTTCCATAATGTATTAAATAGAATGGGGTGCTGTGTTGCATCCCAGACTGGTATCCACTATGGCTCCATCCAGCTTCTTATGATGTTTCAGAAGGGCCAGGTGGTTGCCACACCGCAGCCTGGCCAGGTGGACTCTGTCCTTACAGGGAAGGGAGGATTCAGATGGGTGGATGTCAGGAGGTCGTGCATGCAGCTGGGTGTTGTTTTTGAGTGCTTGGATGGACAGATGAGTGATTTGAGTATGGATATGTTTCTGGAGATTGGTTTGGGGTGGGCAGGGTGCGAGTGAAGATAGTATTTGTGTACGGTATCATGTACTGGGTGTTGTTTTGATGTTCCTTGGCATGTGTGGGTGTTTTGCCATGTAGTGTAGTGGATGGTGTGGGTTTGTGGAGGCTGTAGCAAGTGTTTGTGTGCCTCTCATGTCAAGATGATCCTTGATTTTGAGGACTTTGGTTTCATGGTGTAAGTGGTCTGTAGGTGTGGTAGCTGTGCAGCCTGTGATTATCTTTAGGGTTCTATTCTGTATGGTCTGAAGGGTGTTGAGATGAGTCTCAGTGAGGTTTGAAGCCCAGGCAGGGACTGCATAATCCATCACTGATCAGATACATTGTTTGTACACTGTGGTTGTGGTTTCTTTGTTGTGTTCAAATGTTGTGCTGGCAAGTGATTTGAGGGCTTAAGTCTTTGCATGCATTTGTTTTTGATGGTTTTGATATGTTGTTTGAATGTCATGGATGTATTGTATGTTATGCCAAGTATTTTGGGTGTGTGTTTGTGGTATATATGTGTTGTTTATGGTGAGGTGTGGTGTGTAGCGGTGTTCTGCATTCCAGTTGGTGAGAAGGGTACAGTTGACTTGGTGGGTGCTATTATAAGTCTGTTTGTGGTGAACCAGGCATTAAGTGTGTTGAGGTAGGGTTGGAGGATGTGAGTGGCTGTGTCTGCATTTCTGTGTGTACATGCAAGTGTTATGTCGTCTGCGTAGGAGGCTGTCTGTATTTGTGGCTGATGGTGAATATCCCCAGCTGATGCCGTACGCTTACATTTGATTGGGTCATATGTAATTCCTGATTGATGAAGCTTAACCAATCACAGTTCATTTCTTCAGCATCGGTTGTGACCATCTAGTGTCAGATACTGAAGTCAGTATATTGGTGCATAAAATAAACTGCATTTGAGGAGGAGTCTTTTTTGTAGGCATTTGTGGCAGAGTGTAGTTAACTGTGGCCTCCAACATGCCTACAACACCACTGACATAAGCAGCACAGTACAATGTTACATTGTTTAGATTTAGAGGATTATGTAGATTCCATTTCACCCACAGACAAACCACTTAACTTAATTTCATTTATTCTGGGAGAGTTAGTACAATACTTAACAGGGTCTTGTATAGTTGAGGAATTGGTTGATATTGATTCCTCCAAAATATGTCACAAAACAATGTGGAGGAATCAGCAGTCTCCTAATTTTATTACTTGATGAAGGGGATAATATATTGTGGGCAGATGGTGGGGCTACTGATTCCTCCAACCTATGCTACAAAACAGTTCTCCTACTTGTATACTGAAGTAGACTGTTTTCTAGCATGGTTTGGAGGAATAAGTAGCCTTCCAATGTGCTGACAACTTATTTAATCCCCAAGATCATGGTCAAATTGTATTATATTGGCTGTGAATATTTAGTCCATCAAAAAACAAACTATACAAGTAAAGTACCGATACCCTTACCTAGATTCAAAGTAGACCAGATTAACAACTACTATCATTATGGTATGGCTGTAGTTAGGGTCTTTTTGTGATGGACCTACAGAACAGTTATTAAATATCTTTTTTTCTTTTTTCCAGGTTGGTAAAGTCTTCACCATGGCTGCACAATCGTCATACCTTCTCCACTACTGTACCTTCTCTTCTTCCTCCCTTTATCCACTACCCCCTTTCCTCCTAACCATTAATTCCTCCATTTCCCTCTCTTCTGTCCCTTCTTTGTGCCTCTCCCACACCTTGAACCTCATTACTAACCAGCTCTTTCCTCCATACTAACACCAGTGTGTGTACAAGGCTGAGTGTCTGTCCACACCTGGTGTGGTTGGGAAGGGATATGGGAGGGCTGGGAGGAGGGAGTGTGGGTTGGGGTGGTGGGAGAGAGCTGACCACTCTCTCCTTGTGGGGGGGGGGGGGGGGTTGCAGGGAGAGGGTGCTCTATTCCTTCCCACTTGCTTCCTCTCATGCTTCTTCCTTCTCTCTGCCAGCTTTGTCCTGTCTCTTCCCTCCTCTGTGAGTCCCAGTGCTGACAGAGGGGTAACCTCAGCCAGTGTTGGGGTCACCACCACACCAGGTGTGTGTGTATACAGGGTGGTGCACAAGTTACCCCACAGGTAGACATTAGTCCATCTGGGAGGAACAATATTTTGTACCACCCTGTATGTATGTAACCCTCTACCACCACCTTATCCTTTCCCACTTCTTTATTACCAGAGATTGCAGCAGTGAATGAAACTTTGCCTTCTCAGGTAATTATATATGGAGTTGAGTTCAGTAGCCCCTTGTGTGTTACCGCAACACTTTATTGTAATATATTCTTAATGTACAGTTCCTTTCCATCTACTCATATATAAACTCTAAAATTACTAGACAAAATTTGAAGCCGAATAGTTTTGTAGTGGCATGTATGTGTATACATATACCTGTACACATACATGCCATCCACAAAAATACTCCGCTTCAAAATCTGCCTAATAATATAAGAGTTTAGAGTTGAGTAGGTGGCAAGGAATTTTTGACCACAACTGTACGAGATGCTATTTGTAGACATTCAATTGTACTTATATGTAATAAAGAAACTGTACTTAATATTTCTATTCTTAAGCCTTTATATTATGTATAATATAAAATGAATGAAAAGTGAGAAATCAAAATCATAAAATCAATCTTGGGTTTATTATGCCACAAACAATACAATACAGAACATAAGTATGTAAACAGTAGACCATTTACAAAGACAACAAGATGTACTATACATCATAGAAATTGTCTAGTCCAGAAAAATAGATATAGCAATGAATGTACAGTAAGTCAATAAGTTAAAGACAGCAGTCGGGAGAGGATGATAAAATTTCATTCACAATACAGTAATAGAAGTAGGCCTATTGAGAAGAGACTAAAATTAAATTGTGGAATATTTAAATGATTATGTAAGAAATGAGACAGACCAAGCAAACACAGAGAAATTATAATTGAGTATGACTAGCAAAAGACTTCACTGTGACATGGTGCAAAGAAAAAGACAAACTATTAACAGAACCCACTTACGTGCATAAATTCATCTCAATTACATGTAGATTGATTGATTGGAGCATGATAAAAGACTGCCCTAGGTCTGGAAGACCCTGTAGGAGAAGGGAGATGTGGGTCAGAAAGCATGCAAGGAAATGGAAAAAAAGATGGTGATAACACCCAAAAAGTACTGCCCCACATCATCTCAGGCAATAGCCCCCTACGAGTGCTTACAAAAAAATAATTTTGTGACAATAACTCTAAGTAGATGATGCTGGGTTCCATTCAGTACCCAATACTTTTAAGTACTGTATAATCACCAGCCAGTACTATGCAGAGGCGAAAGTCAGTATTGGGGTTAATACTGATTAGGAAATACTGTACTTAGTGATAGCTATAGAATTGAAAAGGGCTGTGCACCTTCGATTTTGCTTGTACCAAATTCATATGCACAACTGTACACGTATCATTAAAAGTCCTTTTGCCTCTCCTGATTGATGTTGAGTTGGGGTTAGGTAAAGAAGCCGGTATGAATTCTATGAAGCTTTAAGGTCAATAATCAATACAAGGAGAGACCACCTCATTCACAACACCTTGATGATGTTTTTTATCCCTCTAATCAACAAAGTCTACAAGAACGGGAAAAACACGAAGCTCAGAATACTGATCTGTGAATCAAATTATATACCATATTATTGGTAAAGTGGAACCAGCACAACTGGATTGCTATAGAACACACCCTTCTCCAGCCCAGCCCCGTGTAGGCTTATTTCTGGGCTAGAAGGGTCTATTCCGTGAAGATCATCAGAAGTAAATATAGAAATTCAAATCTGGCGCTGTACTGATATGGGAGCCACCTGGTGGTGGCCTCTAGAGGTAGCGACCCGCGCTGTCCCGCTCGGCCATTTTTTTCGCGCAAACAACTTCCAAGATGCCTACCATGATTCATCACAACTCCATTATCCTACTCCAATCATTACAGTACACAAGTCTCAGCAATTCCATCAGTAGAAAAATGAACTGATAAGCTATTAACCTAAAAAATAATATAGTCGAGTATAAACAAAGGTCAATGGCTTCTTGGTTAGTGAGTTAACAAGCTTGTAATCCTGAGCTTCAGTTTGTGGCACCAGTTGTGTTACCACTTGCTGCTTCCTTGCACCACTTTGCTATGTACAACTGATCAATTATGGTATGATTGATTTGGGGATGAAATAAGACCGCCCTAGGCCTGAAAGACCCTCTAGAGCCTAGGACAAGGAAAAAGGTGATACAGAGGTGGGACAACAAGCAAGAAGGAAACTGAAGGAAGGGAGGGAGAATTGAAAAATTAAAAGAGTAACTGGGATCGAAGGGACGAGATATGGTGTGAATTAAAATACAGTATCAATGTAAGCACACTTGAATATAGAAATACTGTAATGGATATCATAGACCCTTGATAAAGTATTAAAACTACCTGTATCCAGTAATGGTTAATTTTAGAGTTAGAATATAGAATCTGCTCTGGAACAACTACTGTATCAACAAGAGATCAGACCAAGAAAGAGAGGACCTTGATATATTGCTCTTGGGCCACCTTGCAGCTGTATCCAGGAAGCTGCAAGCAATGAAATACAGTACACTGGTTATAGTGTTATTGTGCAGCCAAGGACAATGTCCACAGGAAGGATCATTACAGTTTAAAGGACTCAGCTGGAACTTTGCCTCATGAGTTATTATTAGTAAAGTCATGTATCAGTCAGGCAAATGGAGGGTAATGGAGGGAATTAAGATAAATCAGGAATTCAGGAAAGTCGTAAGGGTTAGTGAATACAGTACAGTAGTTCCCAGTTAAGGTGAGACTCCATCAAGGTTGTTTAATATCTATATGGACAGTGTGGTAAGAGAGGAAATGCTAGGGTGATGGAGAGAGGACTGAGCTTGGTGGATAGCGGAGGTAGAGTTGGGCCTAAACCATTTACTGTTTGCTGGTGAAAAGGCATTAGTGGCAGAGTCAGAAAAGAAACTGAGTATGTTAGTGCAGGAGGAAACTGAGAGTGAATGTGGCATAAAGCAAAGTACTGTAATGAGATATAGGAGGGGAGCAGAGGATAGAAGGATGAATGTAATGCTAGATGGTGAAATATTGGAGGAGGTGGAGTGCTTTAAGTTGTTGTTCTCCCGGGGCAGAATGGCCTCCTGCCCCACAGACCCCTGGTACACTCTGGTCGCAGTGAAAAAACAAATTAAAATAAAGGAGGGGCTGGCCCTATATGCCTGGGCTACCGAAGCACATCCCAAGGAAATGGGACCAGAGCTTACTGGACCAGGGAGTCTGGGGGCCTCCGACCGCCAGGGAGATTGGGGGGGAAGGCTTTGATCCCACAGCCAGTGCTGTGGGCCCAAGTCCACGTTACCACAAGAGCTACAAGTGGGGCCGTACCTTCCATGAGACCAGCCCTGAAGGGACCATAAGGGGAGGGAGTTTACACTGCTGCATGCAAAGGGAAATGCACCCCCGTGTGCTGGCGGTCCACACAGCAGTGGGAAAAAAAAAAAAAAAAAAAAAAAAAAAAAAAAGGCCTCCGGTTGCAGTACACCTCACGTGGATTTTTAATCCATGTGGGCAGATCTCGTCAAATCCACTAGAAAGTGACCAGATCCTACAACAATCTTTATTCTAGCCCTGTGGGGGATAACTAATATTCACAGAGAATAAAGTCAGCCCCACTGGGCCCAGTGCTTTAAGTATTTGGGGTCAAAGGTGACAATGGATAGCAAAATAGAGACCGAGGTAAAATCTAGAGTAAATGAGGTAGGAAAGGTGCTAGGAGGAATGAATAGGATGTTTGGCTGTAAGTCACTTAGAATGGATGTAAAGAGGAAGTTGTATGGAGGGATAGCAGTGCCTAATGCACGGTATGGAGCGGAAACATGGAATATGGGAGAAAGTGAGAAGAGAAGGTTGAATGTAGTAGAGATGAGATGTTTGAGGACCATGTATGGTGTGACTCAAATGGACAGAGTCAGGAATGAGGAAGTGAGAAGGACAGGTGTCATGAGAGAGTTAGCAGGCCATGCAGAACAAAGTGTGTTAAGATGGAGGAAGATAAAATGGTAAAGAGGATCGGGGGCTAAGAAGTGGGAAGGGTAAGGAGGAGAGGAAGGAGACAGAGGAGATGGACGGACACTGAAAGGAGCTCTGAGTGGAAGAGGTATATCTGTGGAGCAAGATAGAGTGATTGCGAATGACAGAAATGAGTGGAGGAGGGTGGTGAATGCTTGAAGAGTGGATGCAGCTTCATGGTCCTTGGGGGAGGGGCCCGCATTGAGTGTGGTCCATGGACCGGATGTATGCAGGAGGGAGAGTTTGCCCTGTAGTGAAGTGGCAGGGGTAAACCAGCTTTTGTTGTCGGGCTTTGCTATGCATGCAAACATAGCCGTACTCTTTGTAGTCCCACAAAGAGATACAGTTGTATTGTGAAGGTTGCTCCCTCCTCCAACGGGGATTGAGGGTCGAGATGTGGAGTGGAGGGGGGGGGAGGTTCTACGTTTGGGCATTTGTGTTTCAGAGGGTGTGCAGCGTGATGGAGTTACCTCCAGCGTGGAGATGAAGGTCTGGTATATGTATGCATAAAGGTTAGAGTCTGCACTACAGTACTCTGATTTATAAAGTGGATTTATTGTTTAACCAAAATTTCTTTGGTCATATGTATAAAAGGTCATGGGTAAGGTGATGCCTACGTGATATGTTTATGAAGCATCCTGGGTATATTATTCCAACCTGGTACAGTACAGTACTGTACAGTATATGGACTTGCCACCACTTGCACAACTATGACAGCTAAACTATCAGCATTTTTTATTATAATCAATGCAAATTTGGAAACTTTCCGTCAATTTTTCAATGTAGAGTTTTAAACTCAAACACCAACCGGTATACATTAATCTGAAGCAGTATAAAATACTACAGTGGTTCCCAATCTCAGGTCACAACCTGAAAACTCATCATCAAGTAAGAAAATTTGAGCTTAACATTAAAATTGAACATGTTTTATGTGTAATTCATTACATTGTTAATAAAATGTAGAGAAGTTTGTAATAATAAAATATTATTAGTGAATATTTTTGGGTTGTAATACTGGATTAAAATAGTTACGGTATGTTAGCAATTAACAAACATTTCAATTCTAAATACTTATTTGCTTCTTTTATTATACTGTATGTCTGAGTGTCACAACCAGCAAAAGTTGGGAACCATTGTAATAATGGAACACTAACAATCACGGATCCCCTATAATGGGCTTAATTTTACATAATCCATCAGTTAATTCTCTATTAATACAATACTCAACTTTCCACACATGCTGGACCCATTCAGGAGATAACAGCAATAGTGATGGTGCCATATGGAGGTGGTGATTCATTAATTGTGATGGTCTGGGTTTATGCAGTATATTACTCAGCATCACAACTATACACCTGTAACAAAACACACATTTAGAAACACATGTACATTTTTACAATTGGTCCTGGTAATAGTAATGCCCACCTCTCCCTGACATCTAAACGAAGCACGCCTACCAAATATAATCTGGAGCATGGCTTATGTGGATGTATAAATACAGTACCACACTGACAGAGTTCCCCCCCATGTTAAATACATAACTGAAATAGTATAAGCCGAGGTTTTAAGGACCCTGTGATTCTGTAGCCTATAAGAATAGGAAGCTTTTGATTCGTCCTGATAATGACACAAAACAAGCTCCTTCCAAATAGGCTAGGTGGTGTTTCGAGACAATATTTAAAGGAATTAGTTACCGTACCTCCAATTTTCTGACTACATCATAGGGTCCCTTAAGCCTCAAATCATTATCATCTTACAGCTGCATCCTTCTGGGGTCAGTGTAATCCTTTTTTTCCAAGGATGTCCAAAAACAACAATGCAAACTGTTGCCAGATAGGCTATCTTAACATCATTTTTAATGGGTTCACATCAATCCCCATTCCAAAGAGATCAATTTTAGGGGCCTGTGATGCACTGGGTAATATGAGGACAACCAATTCTGGAAATTCTTGAGGAGAGATCCATCTGTGTGCTATTTTATGTTGATTTTTTTTCTGCAGGTCTATAACTATGGCCAGATTTAATAGAACAAGATAGCGGTATGGATACATACATTAAATTACAATGAGAACTAGCACCAAACACAGAGAGATTATTTGTTACAAATATTAATTAATGAACGACCAAAAAACTGACCTAACCTGTTTTTCAGAAATACCGTGGTGATGACTTCAATGATACAGTACAGTATATTACACATTTATGTTCTTAACGTGACTGTCATATCAGTACACATATTTGTGGCATTATCAAGTCATCGTTTTTTATTGACAAACTTGTGAGGAATGAATATAATACTAATAATACTACAGTAATAATATTAATAATACTAATGAGGGCGTCTTCTCCCCATAATATATAAAGATTGCCATTGGAGCCTTAAGTTATACCAAAATACACACAATTCATTAAAAGTATATTACCTCATTGGACTCATGTTATACCAAAAAAATATATTACTCATTGGGGCTCATGTTATCCTATATTATATTACTCATTGGACTCATATTATTCCAAAATATATTACCTCATTGGACTCATATTATTCCAAAATATATTACTCATTGGGGCTCGTGATATACCAAAATGTGCTACTCATAAGGACTCATACACCACTTCCACACCTCATATACCACTACCACACCTCATATACCACCACTTCTACACCTCATACACCACTTCCACACTATGAAGACAATTAGTGGACAATTATAATAATATAGTGGGCTACCCTCATTACCTTCCTCTCCCTCGCCGGCCGCCATGATGAAATTCAGCTTAATGATACCTTAATCAGCTACTAGACTGTCACGTGTCTATATATCTTAAAAATCAATATTACTGATAAAAATGTCTAACCGGACCCATTTCACTCTCTCCCAAACCCAATCACATCGCCATGAACCTCTGTAAAAAAAAATATATATATACCTATTAAAATTATGTAGGTGGTTATTATTATTGTAAACGGCAATAATCACTTTACCCTAAATTAGACCCTGTTTTACCCTAAATATCTGCATTTTACACTGAGCACAACATGGTTTAATATAAGATTTTATTTACCTTATATATTACCATAATATACAATGCCGTTTGTGTGATCACTTTTTGAAGATGGCATCAGGAAGATGGTGGCCATCTGTAGCGATGCACTGTTGAAGGCGATGTTTGAAGTTTTCGGCTGCTCTTCGGCACATCTCAAGGGGTATTGCTGCGATTTCCTCCCGAATTCGCATCTTCAATTCTTCCAAATTGTGTGGCCGACTTCTGAACACTTTCTCCTTCAGATATCCCCACAGGAAGAAGTCGCAAATGCTGCAATACCCCTTGAAATGTGCCGAAGAGCAGCCGAAAACTTCAGACATCGCCTTCAACAGTGCATCGCTACAGATAGTACAGAACTACAGATGGCCACCATCTTCCTGATGCCATCTTCAAAAAGTGATCACACAAACGGCATTGTATACTGATTCGAATAAAACAACAAATAATTCTGTAAGTATTGTTTTACTTTTCCTAATAGCCTTTCAAAACTCGGGCATTTGATTTGCCCCACCCTGTATATCTATATTATACCTCCATATGATTACCCCAGTATAAGGTAATTTATCTAAAATGAAGGCACTGTAATGATGTAGAATGTATGTATTATGTACAGTACATTTATTTACTCTACTTTTTACTCTCTACCTCATTTTCTAAGAATCTCCAGGCCCAATAATAGCCTTGAGATGATATTTATAACCCATTGTGAATTAAATAAGGCAAATGCTGACAAAATTTTGAAATAACGATGGAAAGTCTGAAAAATCGATTTACTGTGAGGCAGAGTATTGTTTGTTATTTGGGATTTGAACACCTATCGACTACGTAATGGTCATAAATTAAGGTGATATATATATAACTAGAGTGTGTGTATGTGGAGAAGATATTGTACGTGTGTGTGAACTGTGAAGTGTACGTGTGTGTGTCAGCAGAAGTGTAGCCTACGTGTGTGTTGTGTGTTGTCTGTAATAAGTGTTCTCCCCTCTCCAAGGAAAAAAAATCAATATAATACACACACAGAAAGAGAGAGAGAGAGAAAAAAAATAAATACTTACACTAAATAGAGAAAGAGTGTGTGTATAATTGTATGTTTATTTATGACAGTAGAGAATCAATTAACAGCATCAGTGAGTATTTCCAAGACTTTATTTATTACACTTTACTCTCTTTAATTATTATAGTCTTTTATCAATTAATGCATTTCTCGACCATGCAACCTGATTTCGACTGAGTAATTGCAATGGTCGCTTCTCTATATTAACTCGATCTGTTCATACATTCACACACATACATTTCTTTAAATTTATTCATACATACATATCCATCCACCTATACATTCCAAGTCCATATATAATTTACGTATAGGCTAAGGGAGAAACTTGACGGTATATTGAAAGGCTACTGCTGAATCCTCCAAACTATGTCACGAAACATTGAGGAGAATTGCTTGGTGGTGTAATTTGGAAGAATCAGCTTCACCAAAAAGAGGTTATATATATATTCTCCCCACATCACTCATCAATCACCATCTTCATTCAACCTGCACTATCAATTCACTCACTTAATTAAATACAGATGTTATACTATATAGATTCTTAAATAGATTTGACTAGAATTAAATAATTAAATTACAGGTTCATTGCAGATTAATTGAGTTTCTGCATTATATTATATACATTTTTTATTAATTATCTGGCGAAAACGTACAGGTGCCAGCATTTATTTAATTTCTCGACATTATCGGTAAATATATAGAATAAACACATAGACTAATTACACCACAAAGTAATTATCTACAAATTGTTAACACAGGGAATATACTCCAAATATAATTATGTATCTATATGAGGTCTAACTTGAAGACCCTGTGATCGTGTATGAAAATTGAAGGCTTCTGCTAATTCCTCCTAACCATTCCACGAAACAAATAATTCCATATAGGTGGTGTTTCGTGGCAGGTTTTGAAAGACTCCTTAATCTTCAATTTTCTTACTACAATACATCATAGGGTCCCTTAATGACCCTGTGATGTAGTCAGAAAATTGGGGGTAAATGAGGCCTTCAAATATTGCCACGAAACACCAACTACATAGAAGAATTAAGCTTGTTTCTTGGCATAGTTAGGAGGAATCATAAGCCTTTAATTCTCATACACGATCACATGCAGGGTCCTTAAGGGGATAATAGGCTACACAGTGTTGGTAAATTGGGATAATCTAATAATTCCTCCATACTATTCCAACCAACAGGCCACCATAGTTTTTTTTTTTTTTACCTGGTCCTGCTGCATGCTTCCTGGCATTATTTGGAGGAATCAAGATACTGTAACGAACCAAAAGTGTACTACATTATCTCCTTTTAAGGGGGGATCCGTGCATTTTTGCAAGGATAAAAAAAAAATTGCACATAAGTTTTTACATAATTGTTTAACATCTATACTCGAGTTCTAAGTATAGCCAACATCAACTTATATATTATAGTTATTTAATTATCTGCCATAACATACTGTATCATTTGTGCATTTCAACCATGGAGTGTGTATGATATTATAATTCAACAGAAAATAAACTACTATTTGCTTAGTTCTAAAGAGTAGGCTATTAGGTTCTATTTTCAACCCAGCGAAACTGATAAATATTTCACACAATGTAAAGTTGAACAAGTAGAAAGTACAAGAAAAATATGGCTGTATACGGCAACATCAGACAGTTCTTTGTAGTAGGCCCTCGTATCTTTATGAATGAATCACTGGGAACCCTGAACCAATGTAATGTGGAACGTGATTGGCTGAAATTTGAGTGGTGGTGAAGATGCTGCCATAATAGATACAGCCATATTTTTCTTGCACTTTCTACTTGTTCAACTGTACACTCATCCGGATACCCAAATCACCACGAGGCTACACACATCCCAAACCCGAATGTATCGAGGCTTTGGGTGGGCTGTTGTCCAGAAACCGCCTGCATCAGATTTCGGGCTTCGACTCAGGTGGGCTAGAGACTATATGGAACCCGAGTGTACACATACATAAACACTCCACTTGTCGTTAATTTAATATACAGGATAAAACAGTACAGTCACGATCAAAAGTCCTTCTTACATCAGGCGAATAAAAGTGAGCCATTTGAATGAATCTTGTCAACCAATATTACAGACACAAACATATTATATCATTATTATAATTACAATGACAATTATATACTCTTTGTTGCACCACAGAGACCAACAGCTAAATGCCACATAATAATAATAATAATAAATTTACGAGGAAGATTCTATTGTTGGTGAATTGGAAGGTCTCTAATTCCTCCAAACTATGCCACGAAACAGATCCCCTATTAGTATCATTAAGGGTGTCTGTTTATTCTGGCATAGTTAGGAAGAATCAGAAACCTTTCAATTCACTGACGAAAGAATCTCTCCTTAATTAAGAGTCGAAGGTGTTGCAAGAAGACTATTGGGCGTGACTGTACAGCCACAATCAAATATCCACCGACACTTTCCTTCCACAGTAATAAATATCTTGGTAATAAAGAACAACACGTGTATGATTTTGCAGCACCTCATAATAATAACTGAGGGGGTTGAGTTGACGTAAAATGTTGTAAGATTATATTTTGATTTGAGGTTCATTTATTTGCACGATGGAAGGAAGGTGTGGGTGGTTATTTGATTGTGGCTGTACATGCATACATACATACATACGCTTAATAATTAAAAGAGGTTACTAAATTGGAGGCCCACTGATTCCTCCATACCATGCTAGGAAACAAACCATCAGTACCTCGATATAAGATTATAGGGTACCTGTTGTTTCGTTGCATACTTTGGAGGAATCAGCTACTTAGAATTAATTAGTATGCCTTTCAATTATTATTATTATTTAGTCGTCAATGGATTATACCTCACCAACGTGAACACCAATATAATATTATAATTTATATAAATATTATGTACAAAATAATTTAGCAGCTACGAATAACAACCATATGACTAGTGTTATAGGTTAGGTTTAGTTACATTAGGGTAGGTTTGGTTAGGTTTAGTTACATTAGGGTAAGTTTGGTTAGGTATGGGTAGGTTTAGTTACATTAGGGTAAGTTTGTTAGGATTGGTTAGGTTAAAGTAGGTTTGGTTAGGTTAGGGTAAGTTTGGTTTGGTTTGGTTGCATTAGGTTTGGATAGGTTAGGTTAGGTTAGGTTTGGATAGGTTAGGTTAGGGTTAGATTGGTTTGGTTTGATTACATTAGGTTAGAGTTAGGTTAGAGTAGGTTGGGTAGGTTGGGTTTAGTCATGTCAGGTTAGGTTAGGTTAGGTTAAATAAAGTGTGGACATGCATGGGCGTGGTGGTGGTCAGTGGAAAAGCGGAGACGTGGGCGTGGGCGTGGGAAGGTGGTATCATGATATGGTGGATACGAGGACAGAGGGACCATGAGTTACTTCACGCCATACCTACAACACAACACAACACAACAACACCATTAGTTTTAATTACCAATAGAGGTATATAAAAAGTGTCTTGTGTTTACAGTATGTTGCAGAAAATATATATATCACATATTTCAGGCCTTATGTTCTGGTTTGTTATAGGCAATTTATAGGAAGGAGACAGAGAGAAGGGACAGCACACACGATAGAAAAAGAAGAAAGAGAGAGATGGAACAGATTCAGAGAGGAGGGACAGCACACACGATAGAAAAAGAAGAAAGAGAGAGGAGGAACAGAGACAGAGATGAGAGACAGCACACACCATAGAAAAAGAAGAAAGAGAGAGGAGGAACAGAGACAGAGAGGAGAGACAGCAGGCACAAGGAAGGACATGCACTTGAGAGGAAATACACTGACTCGGACTTACCAGGAAAGAGGTGAGTGGGTGGATCCAGTGTGTGTGTGTGTGTGTGTGGATCCAGAGAGAGAGAGAGAGTTGCAGGACTAGGGCAGGGTTGAGTAGTGACTGTAGTTGTGGGTACCGCCATCTCCCAGTTCCAACCCCGAGTATGATGGTCCTGAGGGGAAATAAAGGAGAGGGGGTCAAACGGGGAAATAATAAACTTCTTTGGTACCGTACTGAATTCATTACAAGAAACTGCCAAGCTTATAAGGTAACATAAATATATACAGCACATGTCATATTTTGTGGTTATTGATTTGACTTATAAGGTGACAGTGTTTTTTAATAATGATGATAATAGTAATGATAATAATACAGAAATAATAATGATGATAATAGTAATGATAATAATACAGAAATAATAATGATGATAATATTTTGTTTTGGTGATTGTCCTACATACATGATTAAGGGGGGGGGGGGTAGCACAGTTTTGGTGCATCTGGAGCAACCGATTCCTCCAAATTATTCGAAGCAACAGATCACCATTATTTTTTGTTCATCTATGGTCGTGTTGTTGTTGTTGTTGTCGTCGTGTTTACCGGCATAGTTAGGAGGAATCAAAGTACTGCAATGTATGTATGTACCAAAAGTATGTTATATCCCCTTAAACATGCATTTCGTATTAAAAAAAAAAAACATTATATACAATACCTGGGAGTGTTTGTGTTTACTTACAATTAAATAAAATACACGTTACCCTTGTTATCGTTGTCATTATCACGCTAGTTAGATAAAAGGACACGATCGATTCTACCATTATATAATTATCATCATTTTATTAACACAACACGCACACCACTACCTCGCACGACGTTATGACAACACATACACGCACATCACTACTCTTTCTCTCTTATTTTTTCTCTGACACACACATACACGCACATCACTACTCTTTCTCTCTCTTCTTTTTTCTCTGACACACACATACCACTACTCTTTCTCTCTCTTCTTCTTTTTCTGATACACACATACACACACACCATTACTCTTTCTCTCTCTTCTTTTTTCTCTGACACACACATACACACACACCATTACTCTTTCTCTCTCTTCTTTTTTCTGACACACATACCACTACTCTTTCTCTCTTTTCTTTTTTCTCTGACACACACACACACACACCATTACTCTTTCTCTCTCTTCTTTTATCTCTGACACACACACTAATACTCTTTCTCTCTCTTCTTTTATCTCTGACACACACATACACACATACCACTACTCTTTCTCTCTCTTCTTTTATCTCTGACACACACATACACACAAACCCTTACCGTACTCTTTCTCTCTCTTCTTTTATCTCTGACACATGCACACACAGACGATCTCTCTCTCTCTCTCTCTCTCTCTCTCTCTCTCTCTCTCTCTCTCTCTCTCTCTCTCTCTCAACATACCATCATCATGAACAGGTATAATTGATACAGTTGCTGGTGGCGATGGTGAGGTGAGTTGTTGTTGTTTTTGATGTTGTCCCTTGTAGCTGGCCACGTTGGAAGGAGAAGAAAGATGAGGAGGAGGAGGAATAGAAGGAAGAGGAGAGGAAAGGTGAGAAGGAGCTGGTCTTTCTGATCTCCAACGTCCCACCAAACCAAATCGACAGCAATCCCACACACGCGACCTGAACGCCTGTGTGTCGGGGATCAAGGCTGTATTGAATTGAAATATATTGTTGCAAAATCATACAACAAAGGTATAGCCGGATTTAGGAAGTGGCAAAGTGGGTAGATATCTAACTGGGGTCCTTCACATTGAGAGGTCCTACACTTTCAGAGGTCCTACACTTTCAGAGGTCCTACACATTGAGGGGTCCTACACATTCAGGGTTCCTACACATTGAGGGGTCCTACACATTGAGAGGTCCTTCACATTGAGGGGTCCTACACATTCAGAGGTCCTACACATTGAGGGGTCCTACACATTCAGAGGTCTTACACATTGAGGGGTCCTACACATTCAGAGGTCCTACACATTCAGGGGTCCTACACATTCAGAGGTCCTACATATTGAGGGGTTCTACACATTCAGGGGTCCTACACATTCAGAGGTCCTACATATTGCGGGGTCCTACACATTCAGAGGTCTTACACATTGAGGGGTCCTACACATTCAGGGGTCCTACACATTCAGGGGTCCTACACATTCAGAGGTCCTACATATTGAGGGGTCCTACACATTGAGGGGTCTTACACATTGAGGGGTCCTACACATTGAGGGGTCCTACACATTCAGAGGTCCTACACATTGAGGGGTCCTACACATTCAGAGGTCCTACACATTCAGAGGTTCTACACATTCAGGGGTCCTACACATTCAGAGGTCCTACACATTCAGGGGTCCTACACATTCAAGGGTCCTACACATTCAGAGGTTCTACACATTCAGGGGTCCTACACATTCAGGGGTCCTACACATTCAGAGGTCCTACACATTGAGGGGTCCTACATATTGAGGGGTCCTACACATTCAGAGGTCTTACACATTGAGGGGTCCTACACATTGAGAGGTCCTACACATTGAGGGGTCCTACACATTGAGGGGTCCTATACATTCAGAGGTCCTACATATTGAGGGGTCCTACACATTGAGGGGTCCTACACATTCAGAGGTCCTACACATTTAGAGGTCCTACACATTGAGGGGTCCTTCACATTGAGGGGTCCTACATATTGAGGGGTCCTACACATTGAGGGGTCCTACACATTGAGGGGTCCTTCACATTGAGGGGTCCTACACATTGAGGGGTCCTACACATTGAGGGGTCCTACACATTCAGGGGTCCTACACATTTAGAGGTCCTACACATTCAGGGGTCCTACACATTCATGGGTCCTACACATTCAGGGGTTCTACACAAAACAGGGTTAACTGGGGGGTCCACATCATTACAAATCTAATTGATTTTACTTTTAAATTTCATGGTAGTGTGTATGTGTGATCATTACAAATCTAGTTATTTTTACTTTTATATTTTATGGTAGTGTGTGTGTGTGATCATTACAAATCTAATTTTTTTACTTTTAAATTTCATGGTAGTGTGTGTGTGTGTGTGTGTGTGTGTGTGTGTCGGAGGGCCGTCACTCACCGCTCTACAGATGATATAAGCCCAGG
Source organism: Petrolisthes cinctipes (assembly GCA_033782935.1). Taxonomy (NCBI): domain Eukaryota; kingdom Metazoa; phylum Arthropoda; class Malacostraca; order Decapoda; family Porcellanidae; genus Petrolisthes; species Petrolisthes cinctipes. The sequence continues at coordinate 273,897 of JAWQEG010002606.1, read as the reverse complement.
GGTCGACGATTTGGTTGACGGACGAACAGCGAACCATAAACAACTCAAACTTGTGGTCACTGTCCTTGAGGTGTGGCTGCCAGAAGAAATTACCCAGCAGCAGCACCTGGTCGGAAAACAATAATAATAATAATAATACAAATCAGAGACCTTCAACACTACCAACAACAGCATCTCACTATTAATCAGTGTGGTAAACAATTAGTGTCTGACTCAACTCACTTCAACAGATACCCAAGATATAGTAAACAGTAAACAGGTACCCAAAATAAAGTAAACAGTGTAATGATGACAAAAATAAGGATATAATTATAATAGGTAAACAATTCGTGTCTGACTCAACTCACATCAACAGGTACCCAAGATAAAGTAAACAAAGTACTGATGATGACCAGGACCACCACCGTCTGTAGCTCCAGGTCACTCTGTCCTCGCCACCATCGCTGTCCAGCCCCCAAACTCTGTTGCCCGTTTGTAGAATTAGATGACGACGACGATGATGCCCTGCGCAGCTTAAGCAACGACCCTGAGTGTAAATAGATGGTACAGTTGTTGCAGATACACGAAACATACACATCACTTCAAACGGGTACCTTATCAAGCATAGGACGCACCTCTATACACACAACGTCTCATCCAACCCTATAATTATACGCTCAATGAAGGAGGAGCCTCGTTTCAGGTGTGTCTGTTTCATATGTCCGAAACTGTGCATAAAGAATCACTGCTACTTGGGTGTAAATAGATGTGCATATATAGAGAATTACTGGAATATATCGTAGAGACTCTTAAACAATGTCAGTACCCAAACTCTCGACAGTGAAGTGAAATAATAAATATATCCTTTTCAGTTCACATTAATTGTTTCAGTAATGACCCTTGGTGTAAAAAGATGTGCAAAGATAATTTCCGAAATATCTTAGAGACTATTAAACAATGTCAATACCAGGAACAGCAGTAAAATACAATACCAATCTCTCAACACTACCGTAATCAGTTTGTTTGTCTCAATCTCTCAACACTATAACCTATTCTGTTTTTCTGTCTGTGTGTTTTTTTAGGTCACTCACCCACAACGAGGACATTGCAGACGACCATGATGATGTTGGTGACCAGGTTGAAGACTCCGATGGAGATGGTGTAGAAGCGGTGTTGTAGTGGGGTAGAGGGACACAGATGCAGGTTGACGAAGCACCACGAGTTTGGGTACTGAAGGTAGAACTCACCCACACCAAGTAGAGGCAGCAACGAAAAGGCAATAGAGAAAATCCAGATCCCAGAGATGACGTACCTGTTTGGGAGAGAAGTTTAGAAAAGAGACGAAGTTTGGGAGAGAATTTCGGAAGAGGGACGAAGTTTGTGAGAGAAGTTCAGACGAGAGACGAGTTTGGGAAAGAAGTTCGGAAGAGATATGGAGTTGGTAGAGATCTGTGGGAGAGACAAAGTTTGGAAGAGAAGTTCTGAAGAGAAGTTAGGGGAGAGACAAAGTTTGTGAGAGAAGTTTGGAAGAGGAGGAAACGAAGGGGAAGGGCGAAAATAAAGAATGGGTAAAGGAAAGGAAGAAAGGGAAAGGGAAAGTGGAGAGAGAAGGGTAAGGGAAGAGAGAAGGAAAGAACAGAGTGAAGGGAAGGAAAAGAGAATAAAAGGATGGAGGAAAGGAGAAACAGAAAGTGAAAGTTATGTGAAGAATAAAAGTTATGTGAAGAATAAAATACGAAGAAAGATAGAAGGTAGAAGAAAGGAGAAGAGGAAGGGAATTCGTTGGGAGAAGCAAGAACACACACACACACACACACACACACACACACACACATCTAATTAAAGGTATGTCAGTGTATTGTAAGTACTGATATGTGAGATACTGTCAGTAATTACGTCATGAAAAGGGAAATGTGAGTGATAGTTGCGTGTCTAAATACTGTATATAATAGTGTGTGTGTGTGTGTGTGTGTGTGTGTGTGTGTGTGTGTGTGTGTGTGTGTGTGTGTGTGTGTGTGTGTCAAACAATTATATATGTGTGATAGAGGGTGCAGGAGTAAGGAAAACAAAAGGAAAAAGAAGGGAGGAATGGAACATACACGTAGAGAAAGGAAATTAGAGAGAGAGAAAGGAAGGAAGGAAGGAAAGAAGCATGAATGAAATGAAGGAAAGGGAAGAGATAGTTAAGAGAATGGATAGAAATGGGAAAAGAAAGGCGATAAAGAAGGGAAAGAAAATGAAAGCAAGAAGAGAGTCGTGAGAAAGGAATGAATTAAAAAAGGGAAGGGAAGGGAGAATATGCAGTCGTGAGAAAGGAATAGAAGGAAAGGAAGGAAGGATAATGGAAGAGGAGAATTGCGAGAAAGGAAAGAGAGGAAGGGAAGGGAGAAGATGCAGTCGTGAGAAAGAAATAGAAGGAAATGAAGGAAGGATGATGGAAGAGGATAATTGCGAGAAAGGAAAGAGAGGAAGAGGAAGGGAATTACCAGCACCTCACACACTGTCTGGCCCCAAGGGAACACAGACAAATGGTGGGTGCAATAATAATACTTAGTGAAGACAGACACGATACGGTATGGCTGTAATCGGCTCCTACATCGTCTTTCAATTATCACGAGACGGAATACATAATTTTTGCAGTCACGAGCCATATATAGGAAGGTTCCAGTAACCCTCCAGTTCGACCAAATAAGATCACAACACCCTTATTTTTTTTTCTTGGGTTGTATTACGTTTACCGAGGAAGCTATAGTATAGGAATAGCAATATAAAAAGAGGGAAATCAATATGTATAATGTACTCGTAGCCCCTGACCTAAAGAGCGCCGTATATAGTAAAGGGCAAGCGGCCGTGGTAAAGAGAAAGTAAACAAAATGTACTCGTAGCTCCTTTACCTGCAGCGAGCGGTGGTGATGTATGTCCTGTGTAGGCAGCTGTGACAGATGCCGAAGAAGCGCTCCACGGCCATGGCAGTGACGGTGGCGTGGGTCACTAGGCAACACAACACCATACTGAATCCGTGGTAGTTACACATTTCCTTCTGCACAATTGAGGGGGAAGCAAAAACACAACCCATTTAGTGTTTACAGAGAAATTATTGTTATTGTTATTATCATTATCATTATTATTATTATTATTATTATTATTATTAATTTCTGCTTACTTATTTTCATTCATGGTACTAACTCTACAGTGTGTGTGTGTGTGTGTGTGTGTGTACCATATGTATAACCTCTCACTCATATACTCACCCCACCCACCCAGCAACCGTGGGCATAGGCGTTGATGGGAGGGATGGAGGTGGTGATCTTGCCAATGAGGTCAGTCCAGATGAGAGCCAGAAGGAAGGTGTGAAAGTGAGTGCTGTGCTTAGGCTGACAGCGGGAGATGGAGTTGGAGGAGGCCAAGGTGGAGCGGGAGGAAGTACAAGAGGCGGAGTGAAGGTAGAAGAGGGCACAGATCTGACCTACAATAAAAACACAAGATGAAAACCAAATGTGTACAGAGGGATAGAAGAGAGATGGCAGTAAACACAAACACAAAACGAAAAACAAATGTGTATACAAAGTTATAAATATATCATTAATAAGCAGCTATATAAATATATAATATATTAATCAATTAATAAAAAATTAATTGATCAAATAAATCATACACTCACTCCAAACAGGACAGACTACCCACCAATAAGCCCCGTGACAGAGAGGAGTAGAGGCGATACTATGGTCGCTCCAGGGCCTCCTACTGGATAGCTCTCCTGGCAGGCAGTCATGGTTGTCAACATTATATTGGTGGTGGTAGTATTAGTAGTAGTAGGGTAGGAGGTGTTGAGTAGTGGTAATGGTAGTGCTGCTAGAGTGCTGGTGTTGATTAGTGGTGATAGGGTGGTGGTGGTGGTGGTGCAAGTTGGGGCTATGAGTGATTTCAGGACCCCCACCCCCATCCCCGTCGCGTCCCCCACTCCCCCCTGCACCATCATCACCATCGTCTCCTCCTCCTCCACCACTGCACTTTCTAAGCTGCCCATGCCACTGTTGACAAGCATACGTACACACACACACTCACACGGGCTCTGCAACGGATGAAAGAAATTATTGAAGTAATTTCATGTTATTATTATTGTTGCTGTTGTTGTTGTTGTTGTTTCTTGATCATGGTAACACACACACACACACACACATACAAAATCACACGACAACAGTTTTAAGTGGGTGGGGCTACACACATAAACATTTAAGCTTTATATTTGTCTCGATCACAAGTGGGTATAATAATTTCTTTCGAGGAAAAGAAAATACAATGCCTCATCTTAAAAATTGTGTGTGTGTGTGTGTTTACCTCTGGGTTTGATTGTCGGTTTGCGTGCGTGCGTGTGTGTGTGCGTGCGTGTGTGTGTGTGTGTGTGTGTGTGTGTGTGTGTGTGTGTGTGTGTGTGTGTTGAGCAAAATGCATAATAAACAGTATTGTGGACGTTACCCCTGAGGCTGCATGAATACTGGCTTGACTTCCACTAAATTAATTAAAGTTAAATTGGAAGGCTACTGAATCCTCCAAACTATACCACGAAACAAGTCCTCCGTTAGTAAAACACCGAGGCCTTCCGTTTCCTGGCACAGTTTGGAGGAATCAATAACACCCCTTATTTACCAACAACAAGACATTCTTCGCTTAAGTGGTTATAAGAGTGTTTTGTTTTGCTCCATTTAAGTCTTAAGAGGATAATATATGTACACTTTTGTTACACTGGAGTGTCTTGATTCCTCCAACGTGTCCCGGGAAACAGAATCAGGTGAATAAAATTAATGGTGTTCTGTTGCTTGGAATGGTATGGGGGAATCATTTGCTCCAAATTCACAAACACTGTACTACCCCCTTAAAATTCCGACACACCAGCAGTTTAAGAAATTCATAATAAACATGAAAATAGTCTCCCTCACATATACTTATTCTATACATTTTTTTTTCTATCGGTGGTCATGAAAATACGACACACACACACACACACACACACGTACACGTACACAAACCAAAACAAAAACAAATTCTCTCCAATAATTAAAAAATTATGGTAGTCTAATTTTTCGTGCATGGGATACACTCCAATGGTTTACTTTCATTAATTCACCCGATGCTCGACTTTTGATCATGACTGTGTGTGTGTGTGTGTGTGTAAGACGAGAGGCTAGACCTGTGTGTGTGCGTGTTTTGCTATTTGTTCTTACCTATTTGTATCTTTACAGGATTGAGTCAAGTTCGTAATGTCCCGTATCTTAAACCCCAATAATTATATTTTTCTTTAAAGTTATGTATGTTTTTGACACACATCACTTCTTCTGGTAATTTGTTCCATTTATTTATTATTCTATTTAGAAAGCTATGTTTCTGTATATCTTTGTCTCTTCTTCTTTTAAATAATTTGTTACTGTGACCTCTCATTGTAGGTATTCCTTGTTGACACAAGTTTTCTATATCTATCTTTTCTTTTTCTGTGACACATTTGTAAACCATAATCATGTCTCCTCTCTTTCGTCTTTTTTTCAGTTTAGGTAACTTTAGTTTCTCTAATAATTCTTTATAGCTTAGTTCTCTTAGACTTGGTACCCAACTTGTTGCTGCTCTGCCAGCTGCTCTATAGTCTCTCGTCACACACTCACATGGGTCTCAATATGGAGTGATGAGAGTGAGGACCATATACGCAGTACAGACCAATAGAAGACAGCCTTTATATAGTAGAGATGATTAAATAGTAGAGATGAGACAACCAACGCGGAGGGCAATAATTATGGTCCACTGCTTGGAAATGAGGCTGAAATTATTTGGCGATCTCTCTCTCTCTCTCCCTCTTATTAGCTCGGTAACCAAGGCACAGGAAAGGCAACAGCAGCCTGACATTTGGTGGTGTTTATTTATGAGCAGGCCGTCACATCCGTTCCTCTCGATAATGATAATACCTGTTAGTTGTAGCCAGGTTGTAGCGTTGAGTTAGATGAGCAGTCACGGTCAATAGGTTTGCAACTCCTTTGAATGATGCGAAACTATTGTAATATTGGTTCATTGTAATATTGGTTCATATAAGATTCACTGTCATGGCTCACTTTCATTCACTCGATACAGGACTTTTGACCGTGACTGGCCCATATTATTAGTCATATACATTGAAAATTTCAGTACTCGATCACTACATAACGTTTTGTGTAATCCTGCAACAAACAAACAAACTAACACCGAACCAAACACATAACCTCCTTTTTGTTAAAATTATTTAGACCACACACAAGCACGTATACACATACTGTACAGGTCTATGACAGAGCAGACTGAGAAGTGGTGAAGGAAGAATGTTCAAAGCAAGCAGGCGGAAAACTATTTGTGTAAGTTCCCAGCGAAGATAGAAAGTTGTAGGAGTCTAGGAGAGTGTGTCTATTTCATGGTGGGGGAGTTCCCGTTGTCTCTCCTGTTAGAATATTAATAAATTGGAGATGAACTAAGACTGCACTAGATCTGGAAGATCCTGTAGGACGAGGGAGAATTATCAAGGTGATAGAGAGGTGGGACAGCAAGCACGAAATAAATAAATGGAAAAGATGAAGTGTGGAGTGTTTATGAATTGAAAGGGTGTTTACAGTCACGCCCAACACCCCAGAAACACCTTCCTATGAAACGGCCGCGAACAGTTCATAGGAAACTATAGTTGTTGTTGGTCTCTATATTTTGGTTCGTAAAATTCACTCAAATTAGAAATTTAATACACCGTACAAAAAAAAAAAAAAAAACACTAATTTAAAGTCATGAACACAGCCAGGCAGCAAAACTCTATTTACAATCATGAACACGGCTACCCAGAATTCTAAATTGACGTCATGAACACGGCCACAAAGGACTTTAAAAATTTAAATTAAAGCCATGAAACACTGCTCCAAGAGGTATAATCTTATTTGATTTGAGGATCAAAGTAGACCGTCTTAGGCCTGGAAAATCCAGTAGGACTGTAGGATGAAGGAAATGGTGCTAGAGAGGTACTATATGGTGTACAAATGGTCATTCTCTTAGCCAGCCACGATATGATGGAATTCTCTGTGGTTCTAACAAAAAAAAAAAAAAAAAAAGTTCGACATCTATCTTCTGTTGTTTAGTCGTTCGAACCAAAGGTGATTCAGTTAAATTGTGGCTGACTGAGGGAACAATCTTTTGAGCACCGAGTATGTGGGACAAGAAGCACGAAGGAAACAGGAGGAATTAAAGGAGGGCGAGTTAAGGACCACGGGACATGAATAATGTTACTAAGGGGTAAAAAAATGTACCCGCCCTCATACATGGAAACAAAATGGTTAGACTACTCACAATTGCGCCGTAGAGAGAGAAATATATATATTTTTTCTGTATAAGCTTATGATATTATCTGGGGATTGGTCAGCATACTCAAGCCTTTTCCTTTGTTATATGCATTTGCAACAATTAACTTTTCAATTCAGAGAGAAAGAGAGAGGTGGGGAGGTAAGGAATAAGGAGAGCAACACATTAATTTATGAGAGTAGGCTACTCACGTGTGTCGGAGAGAGAGGAGAGAGAAAAAAAGATTGGTGAACGGAGATGAGGGAACGAGAGAGAGGTATACGTCACTGCGTCACGCACAGACCACACTCAACAGTTCACTGAAGCTGAACTGGTCCCTCACTGACCCACACGGCGCACACACACAAACCCACACCTCACAGAGTTAACTCGTATGGATCGAGGGACTCGCTCGCTACATTTTTCCTATCACTGCCTCTTTCATTTGCTTCCCCCTCACCACTCCTTTACCTCCGGCTCTCACTCCCTGTTAAATTCTTTGACTCTTTTTTCAGTTCCCTTGCTGCCCACTTCCCCTTCGCTCTCCCTGTTCAACTCTCTCACTCGGGTCACTCCCACTCTCGTCTAACAGGTTCTCTTCTCCCTCCACCTCACCCCTGGTCTTGCCAAGGCTTGCCTCCTGCCTCCCCCACACTTATAGGCCCATGGACATTCTTTTTATATTCTTATCAGGGGCATACACTAGAGGCCGGCGGGGTTATTAGGGAAGATAGAATACAGTACGTTGGTATGTACAGTCATGGTCAATAATCCTGCAACACCTTCCAATAAGATGGCTTCGAAAAATGATCCGAAACTATAGCTGTTGGTCTCTGCAATATTGGTTCATAAGATTCAACCAAATAGTTCGTTTTTATTCACCAGGTTGCAGAACTTTTGACCATGACTTTACCAGTTTCTCGGCCTGGGGTGTATAGATGAAGGAAGGCGTTTTGTTTAGTGGGGAAGGTAAATTGTATTCACATTGGGTGAATAAGAAGATAGTGTTTACTGGTAAGGGTATATATAGATGTCCAGTCATGGTCAATAATAATCATCCACATATGGGTAGGCCTTATCTCAAGCGATTTACTGTATAGTGTTTTCACGTTCACATAATATTATAATGTTATTATTTTAAGTAGTGCGTATATCTGCTAGTTGTTAATTATTAGATGGTATTCAACCTATATATTGTAAAGTTTATCGGCTAAGGAACAGAGGGAAGCAGTCAAACTCTTGCGTGAGTTACCCCAATATGGATGATTATTATTGACTATGACTGTATGTACACTCGATCAAAAAAGTATCGCGCATTACCCTCGTGAAACATTCTGACACCTAAGACGATGACTACTGAAAACGAGCTTGTTTATCATGAGCTGTAGCGATCATTTACAGAACCATCGGACCCCACCTGCGCGATACTTTTTTGAGCCAGAGTACATAATGGTGTATACGGGGAAGGAATGGTTATTAGGGAAGAAATAGCACGTGGATAGGAAGATGGAGTACAATGTACGTAAGCATAGTGAAAAAATGTTAGTTTTTGTCCATGTAAGTATATTATCGTGGCTGATATATATATATATGTATTTTTTTAATACGTAACCTTCACTCCCCTCCCACCCACAAACATACTTCCCCACAATACCTCCTACACCAATCACCACGCCCACTGATCCTCTTACCCCGCAATCCTAGTCACGTACAGTACGCCTTCCCACTTTAGAATCTGACTAAACAAAGCATTCTTATAAGAGACCTATTTTCCTCATTTACTAATTTTACCTATACGATAATTTCTTCTCTTTCTTCACCACTACTACAATCGTTTATATCCGGCTTTCTAGTGCATGGCTATATGCAGGCAATCATCCCTCCCATCCTCTTGCGTCACATCCACTTAGTCTATAATTTCTTCAATTTTTTCCTTGTTACTTTTCATTACTTCCTCACCCAGTCAGTCAGTCATTCATTCATAATAAACAAATCCCAGATCCTATGTACAGTCACTTCAAATGTTCTGTCACCTTTCCGGCCTGAAGGTGGCCTTTTGAGTCTGTCTAAGACAATTAAATAAGACTTACTCGGCCAGGAAGACCTCAGACAACATGGGTGAACGAAACAGAGAAGTGACATCAGGCCAAGAAAGTAAATACAAGGGCAACAAACATATTATTCATTGCCCTCCAACTCTAAAAAACTTTCGGAAGTTAATATTTTCAATATCCAAAGCTACAGGCAGAATATTGGCAGAAGTCATGTCGGTCAACAATAAAACTTTTGTAATAGAAATACAGGCCATACGAATGATACATTAATTCTACAGTGATAAAATTTGCTTCATACAGTAAACTGCAATTTGCCTTATTCTACTGAGTAAGATTAACATTCCCCGAACTTTGTCCATACAAAATTACCAAAGTTAATTTCATATAGACAGTACATACAAATATTTTCCTTCAGTACAAAAATCCTTTCAGTAGCTGAGGTTATATCAAAGTCAAGGTTCGTAAGTATGGCTTTATTGTTCTGAGTATTCCATTTCCACTCCACCTCCTTCATAATACACATAATATCTAAATGAAAATACCAAGTAACATATCCGTATGAATTCCAGTAGCTACCTCAATGGTAAATATATTAGGAAAGTTAGAGTTACAGAATTAGAAATGATGATGAGGTATGCATATAATATGTCAACCTAAACTGACAAATTAGACCTAGTAACTAAGATAACCGATAATTTTGCACATTTGGTGACACTAAGAAATAGTACATAATCCTGAGAAATATACATAAATTGTAACACTTGCATATTTGTCTTTAAAGACACACCAGACCATAGGAAAAGTAATCTAGCCCACTGTACATGCATATATATATAATATGTAGACTTCCTGGGGGGAGTGGTAAGCATCAGACAGTCTGTTTTTCTGTAGCTGATGGTATAATTGGGATTAATACAACAGTAATAGTACTGTACCAGACAGCTATGGTTGTGTCATTGAATCACAATAAGATAACATCACACTGAAGTACATAATCTAGGTAATGAGTTACGAATTAGTGAATTCATTCCATGAGGTTAATTTCCCAGCAGTGATGAATTCTCAATTGATGGTAAGAACTAGTTACCGCTCACTACACCAATGATTAATTAAGGGGGCTCTATCCTCAGCATGAATCGGAGTCTACATAGCTCTTCAATCAATGCTACAAAACAGATTCCCACCTCACACACTGACATTGCTGCATTCTGGTATAGTTTAAATAAATCAGTAGCACTTCAATTCACACAAACCAAATTATACAGTACCCTTAAAAAGTTTTGCATTATCCAAATGTAACTTTGATAACCATTAGCAAAGTGAATTTTTTTTTTTTTTTTAGTCAGCTACAGAGAAAATGACTAAAATAGGAGTATAGTAGTTAGATAGTAACCAGAGCCTTGGCAATCACTGCAATGCAATAATTAAAGCACTGGGCATTTGCTCCCTGTTCTAAAATGGTAATGTCTGCTGCACGGCTAAAGTTAAAACCTTTCAACATGTTTTTAATTTGTCGTGTACAGTACTGTATTGTCCTCAGCAATGTTCTACAGGAAGACAAATAGTTATTTTTGGTTATTTATGACTAGGCCAGACAAGTCAAAGAACACCTGTACCTGTCTTGGAAGTGAAATTGCACTGCATGAGTGTCTCCTTAAGGAACAAAATGAAATTCGCGATAATGCAAGCTGTAACAATGTGATGCTGAATATAAATACTTATATGATGGTTCATGCAGACAATGGAAAACAGTATAGTAATATGGAATCAAACATGGAGATGGGGAATTGTTGTCATGGGTAATACTTTCGTAGGCTAGGTGGTTGTGGGAAAATTAAACACGTACAATACAGTAGACACAATATCCGAGAAATAACATTGTAGTTAGTAAGAAAAAGAGGGAAGCTCTAAGTTAGTGGATTACTCTCAGTTTTATATTTGTCTTTTTGTTATTTTTAATAATTTTTCATTTTTTTTAAAGTTATTTATCTGTTGCCCTTTTTTATGGATTATTTTGTATACTTATATTTAATGGTTATAAGACCCCACTGATCTCACAACAACTTTTTTTTTTTTTTTTTCCAAGCACAATTATAACATAAGAAAAATATTTCTTTTCTCCCTAGACACCAGTTATGCTTAAAGCCTCTATTTTTGGTGAACTTTAACACTCAACTCGACACTCATCCAACCAAAGAGAACCGACGCTCTTTTGTGAGAGTTGACAACAAAAATAATATAGTGTGGTGTGGTAAGACATGGGCAAGGCAAACAAAAACTTATTTCTCACAGAGTACAACACAGAAACAAGCCTTGAATGGTTATGTCTGGGTTCAGCCAACCTATAATACTGCACTGACCAACAAATAATACTCAATAATATAAAGTAAAACATAACTTTGGGTATGACCAGCTACTTCATTTTCGACAAACAAATTGAAATAAAGAATTGGGCTAATGAGATTCCCAAAGTGATCAAATCAGAAGCCAATATAATTATGGTACGTGAAAAGCAACAAATGGTGAGGCCGTTTGGCACACCGTCATCACAATGGAATGTTGAAGGCAGCAACCTGGACGAACATTTCACCACGAAGCGAATAGCAGCAAGCTTTGAGATTTACAGACCCCCTGAGTGCCACTGTAGTCTTCATTTATTGTACAGTACACTAACTTCACAAAATATTAAATCAGAATCAAACACACAATGGTACAACTTAAATGAATATTTTGGTAAATTGGAGGGCTATTTATTCCTTCAAATCATGCCAAGAAATAAATCTCATATTTGTAAAGATGAGGTTATCCGTTTCCTAGCATAGTTTGAAGGAATCAATACCTCTTACCTTTACCAACAAAGAGATTCTCCATTTGATTCTTTTTTTTCCTTGCAGTATTGTAGTTTAAATTTGCATAAAGATTAAATCACTGGTAGTCAGAGGGTTGTACAGGCTATAAAAATATTCTTTATTTAAACATCTAATAACAAGCTGCCATATACTTCAAGGTCATTCCTATCATCAGTTTATGTGACTGATGTGTTCTAGACTGGCTTACCACTGTTTCTTAAGGGAAGTAAGATATATATATATATATGTAACTATATATATAATTTTTTTGGCAAAGTGTGGGTTACCGGTTCCTTCAATACATGCCACAAGCTGATATCCTCAGCAAAGGTGGTGTTTTGTAGTGCCATAGGGAGGAACTGCAATCCTCCATTTTACTGAATCTCTTGATGGTGGACTGGAGGGCAATTGATTCCTTATTACCATGCCAGGAAACAGACTACCTTGGCATGACCAAATGGGGGGAGATCTGTTTTCAAGCATAGTTTGGAGGAATCAGCAGCCCTCCCATTTGACCACAAGAGAGTATCCCCTTAAAGCACCTCAAAGACAGGTAGACAAATACATCAGAAAGGGAAGACTAAGGTACAATATGATTAAAGCGAGAATGAAATATTAACACTTTATCACTCCACATTTTCTACAGCACATCAACATGCTTGCATCTTCCTCACAGCCCTTCTTTCTTCATCACACACATCCTTCCCTTTCTCACTGCCCTTCTTTCTTCATTACACCCATCCTTCCCTTGCTTGCACCTACATCTTCCTCACAGCCCGTCCTTCTTCCACCAGGATCTGATCGATGTACATGTCTCGTTTGGGATCCCTTGTATCGATGAGAACCAGGGAGAGCTTGGCTGACCCGTTCTCACCCGGCTCGCAGTCCATCACAGCCGACACAAACTCCCGATACTCAACCAGTCGCTGGAAACGGCGGGAGTCTTCCATTGTCCAGTCCTTATTGACTGGTTTGATGCCTGGAGGATGAAAGTGAAGGCATAAGGTGTAAGAAATATTTTACCAACTCCACACAAGGTTTTACAATACATAATGCTTACTGGAAAAATATAAATGGCTTGCTGTTTTCATCTATAGTCTTGCTCGCTTAAATTTACGGCCATGGTGTGTCCCACTATTCTGTACGATGCCGCCACGTTTTCCCAACTTGCGATGTGAAACGGAAGCCATTTATGTACAAGGCATCACAGTTACAATAAATTCAGATATATAAACCCTCCACTTGTGTATTTGATGGATTAATCAACAGTAATCTTATTATGCATAAAACATTTATACAGTTACACAGAAACATGGCATAAATATTGTACAGTGTTGCTAAAAGAAATTATAGTCACTTTTAATAGTATTTAGAATAGTTTTTGGGTGGGTAATAATATCACAGCTATAGATATAAGATAAAAGCTTGAAAAAGAAGAAATATGCCATTATCCAAAGTAAAAGAAATAATCAATATAATTCTTGAGAGTGGCGGCAATACTAACATACCCAGACCCACACCCGCACCCAGACTCAAGCATAGCTTGTACAGGTGTTGCTATAATTGTAGAATAAAATGCTCACATTTACTGGCTTTTACCGTAATTTCAAGGGTGAGGAATCATCACATTCATAATCTGAAAGCTAAAATGTAGAACAAAATAATAGGCCTATGTCAATACCAAAGTAAAAAAAATAAAAATTTACTCGCGAGCGGCAACACTTCCACACCCAGTTGGTGGCCTTAACAGGATAGCTTCCTGGTGGTGACCCCTTTTCACTTTCTTTATGCCCTTTGCACAGACAGCATGGCAAATCGTTTCAACACATTCCTCACATCTACACAGACAGAAATTGTCTTCAAATTAACAAATGAAAGCAGTTATAAATAACTTATAAAAGAAACAAAAGTAAGAGAGAGAGAGAGAGAGAACGGCACTGAAAATGTGGCGGCAACACTGTACAGAGGAGAAAGCCACACCACAGCTGTATATTTAGGCGAGCAAGACTATAGTTCATATGATTGGTCGGTAGCCTAATTGAGGATTTATGCCGAGTTGAAGAGAATACAGAAACTGTGACTATAAATCACCATCATTTCATCTTTGGTGGGGTATACAATTAGAAAGAGGGGTCCCCAATCCTCAATCTCCCCCCTTGTGAGGGGTTATTAAAGAGGAGTCAAATTTAATTCACAAGCCTAAGACAACATAGCCATAGAAAATGAGAATTAAACTAAATATAGTCCAAAAAATACTGTATAAACAAACATACTTACCATGGAGCTTGGCTTTGATTGCTTGACAAGGTAATTTGCTGAACTGAGGTTCAAGAGGTCGTACTAGGTCACTGGATGTGACAAAGCAGTCACCGTAGTCTATAAAGAGACCAGCCACAATATCCTGCTGCACCATGTTCACATACGCCCTAGAAAAAATGTCAAAAGTGGTTTTCATCTTTATACAAATTTTAAGTCATAATTATTATAATTATAGGCTTTATACCCAGATACCTTTTTTTTCCAAGGGGTGGAGATCTCCAATACCAGAGATGGGAAAATGAAAGCAGAATATAGAAAGAGACAGAATACTCAGAAAAATGGAACACACTCAACATCCACTTCCATTTTCAAACCCACAAAGCTGAAAATAATTCTAAGAATCATGCCTTTCAAAAAATAAGTACATGAAAAGGATATGAGAAACAAAAACAAATCAACCAAACTTTAGTATATTCCGAAGATCATACAAGTAGAGTTCAACTGAGGGTGCGGGAAAGTGTTATTCAATGCAACAAGATTGGCAGAATTCGAAACCTTGTGGATACGAGGCAAAAGACACTCGCCAACCTGTGCCCAAAAGGACGAGTCTATTTGAAGAAGCATAACTCAGGAGGGTAGAGAGTACTGTATAAATGCACTGGACACCAAGCTAGAAAAGTTGAAGAAAACTAACTACAGTGATGTACAGCAAAGGAATGAGGCAAAACAAGACAGCAGAATATGGGTACGGGTAGCAAACATGAATAATTCTATAATGAGCACATGAAGCATATCTTATATGAATGTTTTGGAAGGGAAGCAAGACATCTGTCCACTGCAGTATGCTGTAAGTCACTATGTTAATGTATTCTTATGTATTTTAGTTATCATCTAAAAACACAACCTCTTCCTTTTCTACTCTACTCTTCAACTTAGACTGGTAATTTATTCAGTTGAAACCACATGACAACATAACTAAACAAGACCAAATCTCACCCAACAACTGCCTCACCTGTACCAAGTACTATCATTGTGTTTAACAGCATAGTATCCACCAACTGTGATGCTCGTGGGGGCTGTAGATTTATTGGGGGTATCATAGTGGTTCTGTATCTTGGTTTGGAGATGAGAGAGTTTCTTGGACATCTTCCAAGACTGGACCTGGAGGATAGATTGAGAAGTGAATGGTAATTTGATTAATCAATGGTAGTGATATAAAAAATGTAATCTCAATAGAAATGCAACTACCGGTACACTTTTAATATCATCCATGTTGAGTACTAAGGTCACACAATGAAAACTAGTAAGGGCTGGCCATCGCAGAGCAGCAACAACTCCACCTCATTTGACAAGGTTTTACTGAAGGCCTGCCTATCCACCCCAAAAGGGCTGTTCACTCCTTGCCCTCAGAACTCCCAAAGGAGGTTTGTGTAGCAGTGTAATGTGAGAAGAATCATGGGTTGATATATAGCTGGTATAAGTGATACTTCCATCAATGTGTTGTGTAATTGTGTTGTGCAAGTCTGATACCCTGGTTGTAGGATACAGGGAGAAATATAATCAGAAACCAAGGCCTGGGAGAGAAAAAAATTCAAAGCAATTTCTTGACTCCCAAGAATAACATCACTCGCTACACTATTCAAAGCAGAATTAGTCTATAAAGAAACCTACAGCAAAGTTTGATGGACTTGCAGCATATGTGACCAGCACATCATAGTATTCTCCTACATGGGGCACCTCCTGCTTGGGAGGAGTAAGGGGAGACAAGGAGTCGTCCGGGCGAGGTGAGGAAGGGAGGGATCCGGGGGGACTGCTCAGGGAAGACGGGCCAGAGCTGAGGCCTGGAGAGAGAGCAAAGAAATGTTATATTTCTACCACTCAATTCATGTCCTATGCACTCATTAAAGATATCACAATTTAACTAAAGTAACATAGGGAGTAATAATGATAGACTGTAAAAAAAAAAGGGTTGTTTTTATCTACTAATTGCTCACTACATATTAGTACTATGGTAAATCCATTCACTGCAGTCTCTATGTTGATTTAATAAGTAAATTAAGACTCAGATTACATACATAATTTCAGTAAAGGACATGAATTGTATAAAGGCTTGACTTAATTACAGATGTACAACTAGTAAAACTTAATTAAGTAAATTTATTACTTTGGGAGAGGGTATAGGTTCTCCTTACACATTTCATCCCTGATATAAAACAGGAAACAATAAGATCCTCACCCTGACTGTTGGAAGACTGACTAGTTGAGGAAGACTGTCGTGAGCGTGATCGCGTAGGGGAGAGCACCAAGTCCTTTTCCACACTGTTATTGTTGCTGTCACCATCACTGTAATTACATCAACATTGCAACTTACAGTAAGATAAATATACATTATAGACAGTACTTATTCGTCTCCTGACACTTTTCAATCTCAATTCTTATGTGAAAATTAATTGATGTATTGTTCATATATTCTGGTATGAAGGGTAAGTAACAGAGGCTGACAACATCAAAGCTGAGATGAGCATCAAATCAGGCAAGAAACTGGATTATTTCTAATGTCTGGGTAAAGGAGGGCCAACGATTCCTCCAAAATATGCCAGGAAACAGAATCTCCATGTGAGACTAGGGGATATATTTATAATAGTAGTCTGTTGGGCAACGTTGGCTCTAATTTGCCCAAACTAAGTTACTTCCCTTAAGCAAACTGTGAAAATTACTAATAAATAAACAACTTTTTACTTTCAAGACTTATGTAGAATTATGACAAAAAAAATTAATTGTTATGGAGGGTTTATTGTAGAGCATGAATAACCCATGTGTACTGTCCACTTCAATACAGTACCTGAATAGAGAAGCGTCAAGTGAGAGTGTTGCGTTGAGAGAGACAAGCTCATTTTGTGGTGGGAGTCTCTTGAAGAGTTCCACCAGCGGAGGTCCACCATCAACACCGGCTTCGTGTACCTGAGTCACCAATAATCAAAGTTAGGACTGAATCTACTTATTACATATATAATCTAATCCACTGTTGTCTTTCTAATATCAGGCAACGAACTTCATATGGAACTAAATTACTATAAAAGACAACAAATGAGGTCAATACACTGAAGAGAACTCATTATCTGGATAAAGTTAAAGTATGTACAAGGATGCAGTATTCAATATTTCTCAATATTTCATCAGGGGAGTCAAAGGATCATACATATACTGTATAGTAAAATCATATTCCAAAATAATGAGAGTACCCAAGTTTATTGGAATTATTTATTATATTAATGTAAGACACATTTAAATTTTTTATTTTAATATTCAATCTATAACTAACATAAATGACTGGGTATTTACAGCAATTTAGGAAAATAGTGTAATATCCTGAGTTACAAGTAAACAAAATAAAACAATAATACTGAATCTCAAGTCAGGCAATTAAGTCTAACCTTAAGAAGGAGTGGAGAGTCAACAGGGCTGAGGTCAACAAGGCGCTGGCTAGCCCGGCTCGTCCACTGCAGCCCAGGTGTCCCTGGCACTTTGTGTAGCTTGCACCTCAATGCCTGTCATCACCCACACCACACAAATCAGTCAGTCATATTGGTAAAGATATAATAAACAACATAGCCCAACAAACCTGCCATCCCACCCAAACCACAGCATTGATATCAGTCAGTAATATTAGGAAAGATATAATAAGTGACATAACAGTTCCTATCATACCAGAGCAAGTTAGTCAGTCATATTGATAAAGAAATAAGTGACACAACAGACATGCCAAATCACCCACACCAAATCAAGTCAGTGAGTCATTCATACATATAAAGAAATAAGTGACATAAGACCTGTGCCATCTGTAAGAAATTTCATGATCTAGGAGAGTCTGATGGCAAGTATGATGGCTCAGTATTTATGACTAAGACGCACCATATTGGCAGTCTTCATCAACTAACCCATGACTTCCTACTCAATTACATTCCCACAATATCCCAACATTCCTCACTGTCCAGAACATTATATTTTTTGCATTCACAAACAGTCTCTTCACACACAGTTGAACAATTATTCTGCAGATATACTGCACAGGTCTAGTCATAGATTTGAGATGTGTCTCACCTTTCCTTTACTAAATCCTGTAACTGTAAAGAGATATACAATCTGAGAAAACACAAGTTACAAGAAAAAATCCATGCTGGTACTATCTCCAAATACATAAAATCTGAGCTTATTCTGAATTATTACTCAGCCTTTATGTAAATGGAAGCATATTCCTGAGTTACTGGAACTAAGTATTATCAGGTGGAAGTGTACACAGTTAATCACCAAATACCATTGCTTGTGAATCCAATTGTTATTTGTTATGGATTGTGTCAAGATGGTTTAATATAATTAGTGAGGAGTTAATAAAGTTAGTAAGATCAGTATATGTCATACTGTACATTGTCATGGAGTCATTGATGTCTTGCCAATAAAGCATCTTTCTAAACAGCGTAAATTTCTTATATATTTTTTGGTACCTGGTGGAGGAAATGAGAATGAAGTATATGAATGACTTTCAGTTGTAATTGCTATCAGTTCCATTCTTTTGGTTAGAAAATATTCATAACAAAATGAAATTTGCAACATCAGCCATAGAACAACTGCTGTATTGGCAAAAGTGGAGGGTACCATAGTTAGTTAGTCAAGGTCAGAAAGTCACATACCAGTACTGTACAACACAATCCAGTCTTTTTGGATCCGTACACACAACTGAAACCTTTAAGGGGGAAACTCTTGATGGTAAATTGGAGGGCTAGTGAATCCTCCACAATATATCACAAAACAGATCCCCTATTGGTAACATCGAGGGGAGTTTTGCTTCCTGGGCTAGTTTCTAGGAATCAGTAGCCCCCCCAATTTGCCAAAAATAGGATCTTCCCTTAACATATTACTGTACACAAACCTGCCTTACCTGACATGCACAGTACTGTAATAGCATAAGGTTACCTGAAATTGCAGTCAAAGAGTGCATCGAATGTAAAAGTACAAGTAGTTCCTCCTTTTCTCATATGGGAGGTTGTCGAGTGGCTAGAGAGAAGGGATCCTATACCATAAGTAAAGAGGTTCAAATACTTTCAGTGGCACACACACATCAGCCCCCCATTTCCCATTTTTCAAGGGATGGAGGTTCCAAGGCCAGGGGTGAAAAAATGAAATACGAACACAAAATGAGTGACAGAAATACCCAGTAAAATGGGCAACACTCGCATCCCCTTCCCCTTTCAAGCCCGTGATTCTCAGCTCCCCTCAATAAGTTCTTGTATCCACGAAGAAGTCTCGTCATTGTCCGAGACGTGAATACATATTCTGTACTGTACAGTACCTGATCAAGACAGTGTTCCATTATGCTGAAGAACGACTCTATTCATCACACATGCTCCTTCATACGAATACTAATAACAAAATTATAGTAGATCCTATTTAAGATATGCATACAAATTTATGGCATCAACATTCATCAGTAGTCGGAAGGAATGCATCAGTTTTTTTTACATTTTTACAAACACATGCATCACACCAAGAAACTGAAGCTCAAATATATAACAAAAATAAAACTGCTTAGCAAATAATCTACATTGCACATCCATCAGCATTAAGACAGCCAGAGATATAATAATTCAAATTAAGAGCATAAAATTATCAACAATTTTAACTGTTCTACCAAAGTGTCTTAACCCTTAAACAGAACATGACAACATTTGCAATTTTCTTTACCTATCAATATACATACGCTTTTTCTTGTTGCATGGTAGCACTCTTGGCATCAACAGGCAAAATGCATATAATTTGATCCATAAGAAATTGATATTGTGAATTTCCATATACAGTACAATCACTGAACTTTGATTAATGCATAATTACTAAAGAATATACCTCCAAATAACATCAAACTATTTTTCCTGTTGTAGGCTAGTACTAATGGTTCCCTCACATGAAGAACTATGACAGTACAGTATACTAAACCCATAAACCTAATCTCTCATCTCAGATAAAATACTCCACGTCCACATCATTTAAAATTACATAACGAAACCTCCCAGGAACTGGTCCATCTACAACACTTTCACTTTGCATTCCTTTCCCAAACAGTCAAGTTCAATGTTGGAAACGTAAGAGTAAACAGAGCCTACAGTAGCATGCTTCATCAAGGCTGGTTTGTTTGAGTATGAGGCATTGTACAGCACATAACACCAGACACAGAGGTTATGTTCCACTTAACTCTAACAATAAATCTGTTTACTCATTACGTAAATAACAGCTATCAGTTTAACACCCTATGCATGTTGAGGTTCTAAGCGGTATGATTAACCCACACAAAGCCATCACTAAAATATTTCTTGGTTTCCATTACTTCACGCAACTTTCTCTAAGCTCTAGTCAACAATTAATTTACAAATTTATCACTACCTCCTCCACCAGCCCCACTATTTCTCCCGAAGAAAGAAAAAGAAAAAGAGAAAAGGCCTAATGTAGCGAGGGAAAACTCTGGGATTAGGGCTAACACTGTGCCACTAATGAGACCTTTAAGACTGGGAGAAAAAGGCAGTGCAGAGTGTAACAAGAAAATAAAATGGTGCTTCATAACAACCTATATCGTACTTATGTTTTTTTCCAGTCAATGGCCTATATTCATGTTCCATACTTTTGCCTTAACTTGCTCAATTTATCATTGTTTTGGCTTTGAGGAGAATCTTAATGAATAGTGGTTCTGTGAAATTACACAAACCTTTAAAAATATGATAATTTTGCTCCATAAATTTCATTAACACCACACTCCACCTTTATCTATGTAAATTTCACGCAATGAACTTACTTTTTAGCATACTACCCACTGATGACCAACAATTCCTTAGTAAAAGTATGTGACAAGTATATGGGCTCAATATCACTCCGGTTACATGATTGGACAAAGCTTGACACCCTTTTGTCACCCCTCAACCAATCAGATATAAGGACTGGCTTATGTGATAAAGGTTGTGGACATATACCATCAGCTACTGAAAAACCTAACTGCAGTGACTCCTTCAAGGTTACCTGGTGTGGTATTTTTGTCAGCTGGTCGCCATGGCTCGGCAGGGGCCTCATGTTTGCCAGGGGAACACGCTCACAGTTGCCAAAGTCAACAAAGTTCATCAGGACCTGTTAGTTGGGTTAATGGGGGATAGGGGAGGAGAGGGGAAGACTTAATGAAGGGAAAACAAACACTTGGCCATAAAAGAAGTACCATAATAAAATAAGTAAATGGTTGCCATTAGTAGGGAGGAGTGGTATGACAATATCCTTGCCATAAAATATGTATGAACTGTGTATAAAAATGAAACTTTAAAAATCTGTCTGTGACCAAAGAAAAAAAGTGGGAGGTTACATCGGATAATGTAGGAGCTAACCAACTAAAAGCAAAACATTCTTTAAAATCTTTTCTAATAAGCCCTTTCATGTACAACATACCTAAAGCTCACACACAGTCAAGCTACATATCTATAAGCTGAACCAACATCTCCAATATTTTGTTGTGGATGGTGTATGTGGTAAGTCTTCCACCTCTGTATTGCTATTAATTTGGAAACCACTGTACCAAGGTCAGCGGACAAGACATTCAGCGGGACAATGAAAAACATTCCACAGATGCAAGGGTATCATGCAGTTCTCCCCAGGGGACCAAATTTTAGTTCACATTCAACAAACTGATATAATACAGAGTACCCTGTGATCATGGAGCTCAATATAATAAAAGTCTCAACAAATTCTTCTGCATTTTTTTAATTCATTTTGCAACAATGCTTCAGTCACTCCTCAATTGGATTTTATAGCCTACATGACCACAGGGTATCAATATTATTACTATCCATATTAGAGCTTCTTGAACACAGAGGCCAATCATGCATGTCTAGACAAATTTTGTTAATGTTAAAACATATTCACGAGGACATGAATTTACACAGGACGCTGTACACATACCAACCCACTATACAACATTTACCCTGACCTAATATAGCCCATAATACTCAACCATAACCTATCTAAGGAATTATTTACACGACAAACCTAATCTTCATTGAAACATCCACTACTATGCACTAACCAATCCTACCAAAATAATAAATGGAACAGGCCCGTCTAATTTCCTTTCCATCATCCCATATCATAATTGGTCTCTCCCCAGCAAGCATTTCATCGTAACTCTTACAACTCATGTATTGCCTGCTCTCGTATTTCCTTTCCCACCTACTCTCTTCCATTTCCTACCTCTGCCTACTTCTCCATTCCAGTTATAGAGCAGGCACAGTGAGCCACAACCTAGGTAATCTTTCCACTTTAGTTTCCATTTCCTACACCATAACATTTCCAACAAGCTAATCCATACACAATCCACCTCAACATATAATCAGCACCATACTGTGATGTCAATTGTTCAACCCATGTCATCCCATTCTCTTTCTTCATAAACTGGTAAACATAATTTCTTCAGTTATACCCTGCTATAGTTTGCCTTCTTTCACTTCAATATCCTTAACTTAACTACCTTACTATACCATGTCCAGCTTTGCATTATTCCTCCCACCGTTATCTTTTTCCTTAATCGATTCTGCTTTGTTTTTGTTCTTCACTAATTAACCATCATTACCAAATGCTGCTTGCTCTTACACTACTCTGCCTTGTTCTGCCTTCCCCTACCTCACCATACTCTATCCTTCTTCCCCTACCCCACCCAATCCTACACTATTCTGCCCATCACTGTCTTGCCCAACCCTATCTTTCTTAATCTAGCCCTATACTGACCTTGCCATTGGGGTCTGGTGTGCCTCTGGGAGCAGCGCGGTACCACTCTCCATCCTGAGAGAACTTGGCCAGGTAGAGTCTCGTCAGGTCGATCTCCATGCCCTCACCCAGTATCTCCTCCGTGCGGTCTGATGCACACACATCACTTTTGTTATACTCAATATTAGCTATTCTTCACTATAACACTATTACATTAATTCCTTCTGACAATAAATATTTGGTATTGTTCATTCATAAAACATTTTTCACGCAATGGCAATAGAAACTTATTTAAACAGAGAATCTGAGTGGAGATAAGATACGGTGCTTGGAATACACAAAAAACACGCGGAGAAAGTTTGACAATTAATTAGCTACAACTTCATTTTTCATATTTCAACATTAACGAAGACAGCAAGACTCACTTCGAGCCAAGTGGAGAAGGTTCTCAAGGATGCAGAAGGTGTTTGACTCAACTTGCACAAAGAGGTCTCCATTACCACTGGCCTGCACAAGGTAAACTTCAGCTACACCACCAACCTGTCAACAAGGGGAAGTCATAGGTCAGGTATGCTTATATAACATTCATTTCTAATTCAGCAGAAAAACAATGTGTTATCTAAAACTAATCACAAATCTTCACTAAACATTCCACGGCAACAAGTCCCATATTACCTCACTCAGGGGTGTATGGGCCTGAGGCTGGGCTACTGCAGCCTGGTCATTTAAGGGACAGGTGGCCAACCCTTTTCTAGTAGTGGCATCACATGAGAGAAGCATCCTTGACCAATGGCAAATAGACAGGCCTGAGACGCTACTCTGGTGCTCTAACCCACTTGATCACTATGCATCATAATTCCACAATACAATATTATCTTACCTAGGAAGCTACAAAAAAATAAAAGAGAATGACAAGAGTACAAGGCCTATAGAGTAGACATACAGTATTTGCACAAAGTGAGGGACAGAGGTCAGGCAGTACATACCTGTGGCAGTTTGGGCTCTGGGAAGTTATTAGCAAGGTGTTCTGAGACTTTTTTATTGATATTGATGTCATCTTCCCCAGCTGTATTGAAGAGCACTAGGGGCTGGGCCTTCCGACGGCCTTGCCCAGCCCCACTGGTCCTTCGGCCAGATTCGATAACCTCAGCCACCAGAGTCTGACCCAGGGCCAAGTTTTGGAGGAGGGCCATGGCTGAGGGGTCACTGCGAGCATACTCCAAGCCGGACAAGCAGCACCGAACACACTGCTCAGAAAAAAGTTCAAATTTGTATAAATGATGGGAAGTGCTAATTTTCCTTTCCTGTAAAGAATAAAGGTTATAAATTTTCCCCTTAAATTTAATATATCATTGGTAAGGGTGAGATGTAATGATGACTCTAATACACAACTTTGTTCTTTGTAGCTCACCTGAGCAGGGACGGTGAGGAAGCAGTCCTGGAGGTGGTGTAGGCTAGTCACCTCTATTACTTCAGCATCTCCATGGTCCACAAACAGTACCTTCACCTGTTTGTCTGAGGGGCACAGTACATTATACATGAATATACTACTCAAACAAAATAATCATCAACTATATCACCTTTTGTCAAAATTATAAATTAGTGTTAACTCAAATTTATGGTACACCAGCAAAAACTCATCAACAACATTGTATTCGAAGGCTTTTCATTTTGATCAGTATATCTCATATGGCTAAGCAAAGTTTGAAAATGGCTACAGAGCTGGAGAACACTTTTCAAAGTTATTAGTATTTTGTTTTATGCTTGAAGTTATAAAGGTATAAATGCTTGTTTACTGAATGTAGCTATCATATGATATAATAAAATGACCTTTCCCTAATTAATTAATTAAACAAAAGATAACCTGACTCACCCTTGACCTCTAGAACCTTGACCCTGAACCAGGACTCCTCGTGGCCGGCAGCATAAAGTCCTCCTACAGTGGGCACTTCGACTGGACTTAAATTCTTCTCCTCCATGTAGTGCAACTCCAGGTCTGTCAGCAGGTCATCATAGGCTTCCTAGGGGTGGCCAAAGATAGTACGGTAATGTAATCAACAACCAAAGTATGGGAATGAAATAGAATCCAAGTAATTCTTTGAGTTTCCTAATAATTAAGTGGTATAACCTACGTACCTGGGAGAAATTTTCTACCCCTACAACTGTTGCTTACAGCCATTTAAACATTAAGGAACTTTAAACTCATTATTATTACCTTTGTGGCCTTACTTCACACCTGTATCTAGTTACCTGTAAGTTGTCTACATTTATATATTGTTTGCATTATTATCTAAAACAGAACTTGGTTAATTAAAAACAATTTAGTTACTTGCAAGTTGTCTACAGTTATATATTCTGTCATTATCATCTAATACAGAACTTGGTAAATTAAAGAACACAAAAAGATACTCACACTATACTTCTCCCCCAAGATTCTAAGGAAGATGGCATTGGTATCCTCAATATACATGATAAAAACATCCCAGTAGGGTCCAGGAGGCAGAATGAGAGGGGGTAGTCTGCTGTCCACCTCACTCACTAACCCTTGTTCCTCAATCTCTTCCCCACCACCCTCTGCTCCCTCACTGGTTGTAAGGCTGCTGTGGTCACTGGGTTGGAAGAGAAGAAAATTATTGATTTTCTGGCTTATTTACGGAGATGAGATTAAGCTTCCACAACTACACTTGGGACCTGAGGAGTTTAAAAGCAACAGGTTTAAGCAATCACACCCCAAAATGATGAAAAAATTCTCAATGACGCTTTAGCATATGGGGAGTGAAATTATATTCTGACAAGATATGCTGATTTTACACAATATTTCTTATGGGTATTCATTACATTTTTCATTGTTAATCATGTTCTATACAAATAACAATGGTTTATCTTTTCCTTATTCTCACACTTTCTTACTAGCAACAATAAGCTTGTTTTCAATTATGGTGCAAAGTAAGTTTATAGAGTTAAGATCCAAATTATGCATCAACAATGCTCTGAGCATGTCAAACACTTATGAAACTTCCACTAAACAGTCCTATTACATTCGATCATGTTCTTACAAACTCCAAGCCCATTTGTGAACTTGAAATTTTGTGTTACTTGTGATGAAACCTAACTGCTATAAGGCATAAGGGAAGTTACTCAGTCAAGGGAGATTTGTGGTTGAGAAGATAAGAATGGAACTCACCTGGCATAGCCGTTGGTGTCCTTGGATCCACAGTCATCAGCAGTGGAGCTGCTTTGTGAAGAAGGTCGCTCCACATCTTGCAATGGGGCGGAGGGAGTCTGGAGGAAAGACAGACGCATTAGCATCATCATAATATTTGACTTGGACAAAATCACAATTATTATTTTATGTACACACACCATGACTAAATGAAAATGAACTAGATAATAAATGAGACTCAGCAAAGATGATACATACCGGTAATCCTATTATATACAGCAGAAGTTTCATATCTCATAATTGTTCTATAATTATTATCACCTGCAGACAGCAGAACTGTGCTCGGGTGATACTGACCTGCATAGGTAGACTAAACATGTAGCGTTGATCACAGGGAGTCTCCACCACCAAACCAACTTCCTCTGCTCTGGCCATCACCTCCTCCACCCAGCCCTGTGGCAGACACTCCTTGTGGGTTTCACAGTACAGCTCCTCCACTCTCGACTGCCACAGTGACACCTTCCCACCAGAAGCATTCTCCACCAGCTACAGGTAAATACCATGTATGAATACCTTAATATATGCAACAACATTTAACATTACTTATGAATTACAGATCATTGTCGTTACTTCATTACTACTGAGAAATATGAAACTTGGGAACTAGAACTGTCTCGTCAGGTTGGGTGGGTTATATGAAGGACAAATGTAATTCTTCCTTGTAGCACAGATTCTCAAAAATAGAATGATAAATTTTCACTACTAGTGTAATATTCAAACAGGGTACAGTACATGAAGCAGCAATGCATATTAATCATATAACTATATTTCAATGTATCACACTATCACAGGTCTACCATGTGACAAGAAAAAATTCCCACAATAATGGATGAAAGGCAAGTGACTTATGAGGAAAACAATTACTGAAGTTTCAGTCTACCTTCCAATTAAAACATGAAATTATGATATTTTTCTAGGTCGTGTAGGAATTTTCCATGTATCTAGAGCAAGTGAGTTCACCCTCTCTATTGAAGTTATGTAAAAACCATGTGCCATACAAGTACCCACCAGCCTGATCCTGGGAGTATAGATGGCAGCACTGCATGTAATTGGAAAGGTCTGTTTGGTGAGCTCCTGGGCCATCTCCTGCACTTCTTGCAGGGCTTTTTTAGAAACATATTCCTCTGCTGCCTGGCGGGAAGTATACTCTTCAGGGTAGCTGCTCACTTTCAACTTCCCAATCTGATGTGAAGAAAAACACTCAACCCTTTTAGGATGGAAATTTATCAAAGACATCTTGAAAATAATTTGTCATTAGTCTGTCTAGGTTTATCATCTAGTCATGGAGTACGGTACTAGGACCTACCACGCTGAAAACTGTAGTAGTCTATCTATCTATCTATCTATAGCTCTGACACCTCCTTTCCTCTGGGAACTCCCCCCAAGGGGGTGGCCACGGCAGAAGTGTCTCCAGTTATCCCTGTTCCAACACTCTCTCATTACATGGTTAAACCCTACTCTGCCCCTCATGTTTCTCTCCCTTACATACTCTTCCACTCTGTTCTGCCTCTCACACCAGGTCCCACAACTTCACTTCCATACACCTTTACAAACTCCTCACCTTGCATTCTCTCCACATGTCCAAACCACCTCAATGTATTATGCTTCACCCTCTCAACAACTCCACACTCAATAACAATTGCCTTCTCACTCATACCAAATCTCTCATACACACTCTCATTACTTTCTCCATCCCACCTGGGAAGTCCACATTCTCCTCTCAAGTAACTAATTTCCACTGCACCTATTTTAGACTGATGAGCCCTACTCCATGTCCATGTCTCTGATGCACAGGTCAGTGTTGGAAGGATTATACCATTTCTTAAGGGGCTATCACACTAGCACCGAGTACGAGGTTTTCGTGGGACTGGTGGAACAAGGTACCAGAACGGTTGGGGCAGTAGCTATCACACTACCGTGGGCTATTTCTTTGTATGTAGAACACTGAACGTGGCATAGCAGATGAGTCACACCGCCACCACCACAAAACGTAAATAACAACATGGATCTTGTGGATGATGATGACCAGCTTGTGACTGTATTGATCCTTGTAACTAATATTTTTGAATAGAACAGGAAAGACTACCGTAGGGTTGATTTGTTGTCCATGTTTGCATACAATGAAGACTACACATGTACACGTCTCTGCGGGATGTAAACACAGTAAAATATCGACATCGTATTTTCTACTTCAAGTGTGTTTTTTGTTGTTATTCAAAATATTTATATTGCAAAAATATTTTTTTCTGATAATCCACCCTTTTTACTATGAATAATTAATAATAATAAATTATTTATTGACTTGGTTCTGCATATGGTGAACTGTCTTGGCTAGATATCCATTCCATCTTTGTCCCGCGAATGCCGCCGTGGTTCCTCGTTCATAGAACTTTGTTCCGCCATTCCCACGAAAACCTCGTACGCGGAGCTAGTGTGATACCCCCTTAAGTCCCCTTTTCACTTCCATACTCACACTTCTACCCTTCATAATCCTCCCCAGTGATCCTATTTCTCCACTGTTGATTTTACTGCAAATATCTGGTCCACACATCCTCTAACCTTTCTGAAACCTCCCTGCTCCTCACTAACCTTAGTCCCTGTTACTTCAATCAGTCTTTCAGTAAGAACCCTCCCATACACCTTCCCCAGTAGACTAAGAAGGCTTATTCCCCTACAGCTACCACATTCATCCCTACTCCCCTTTCCCTTATAAAGAGGCACAATTATGGCTCTCCTCCAATCCTCTGGCACCACTCCCTGCCTCCAGGCCAATGTGCATATAAGCAACATCCACTCCAGCACCACTTCCCCCCCACAATTCAACATTTCAGCAGTTATTCCATCCACCCCCGGTGCTTTCCCATCTTAAACTTTCCTGTTGCTTTCCTAATTCTCCCTGTACACCTTGTTGTCTACCACCTGCCTCCATCCCATGCATGACACCACCACCTTCCTTCCCATCATTCATCAAATGATCATTCCTCTTTCACACTTCTTTCACTTCCACTCGCAGTGACTCCATCCTCTCTTCATTCTCACGCTACCAGACGTTCCTTCTCTTCTTTCTCTATTAACCTTCCAGAATAATTTCTTGTTCTCTCAAAATTTCTCACTCTCAGTTTCCTACCAAACTCCTCATCCACTCTCCTTTTACTCTCACTCACCATCCACTTTCACCTGCCACTTACATACATTGTATTCTCTCTTCCACCTCCTCTGCAGTGTTCTCCTATATGCATCTTTCACTTCATGTGACCACCATGCACTCCCTTTCTTGTCCCTCGTATCCTACTACCTCTGCTGCTGTCCTCATCGCTAGTGTCTTAAACATTTCATGCACATCATTCACTCCCTTATACCCAGCCTTGCATCCTCCAGCACCTCACCCACCCTCTTCTTTTATTTCTCTCTATACTCAATGTCATTCAATCTTCCACTTGCCACCTCCCTCTTGTTCCCCCCTTCATTCCTCCTACCATACTCCCATTTTGCTCTAACCCTAAGCCTTGCCATAACTGCATAGTTGTCAGAGCACTGAAACATTCCTCTCACCACTCTAGCATCCATCACATATTTCCTTATCCTTTCATCAACAACTATGTAATCTCAACTCATTTGCTCCCCCCCTTTATCTCTCCTCTTCCATGTGTACCTGTGGATTAGCCTGCACTCTAAGCAGGTGTTGGCGAGGAAGAACCCCCTCTCGGCACACACATCCACCAGGCACTCACCTGGCGCTTATTCCATTCACACCCCACTTCCTAACTACATTTCCTATTCTCTCACTTCCTACCTTCCCATTCCCATAACCACTATCCTCCTCCCTCTCTCAAAACTTCCCTGACAGTCATTCAATTCATCCCAAAACTCTTTAATTTTCACTTTTCCCACCTTGGTCTGCTGCATATTTATTGGTGCATATGCATACTTCACTATACCAATCTTCCCTGTCATTCACACTATCCTTGTTCCCTTCCATCCACATCCTCCTTGACACCAACAATGTACACTCTTCCCTTCCTCTCCCTTTACACTTTTCATCCATACCTGCCCATATCACTCCTCCTTCCATTTCTTCTCTCAAGTAGTAGTTTTATACAAAAATATCATAAACAACTCAAAATTTTAAATGTGGGAATTTATATCTCCTGCAAACCCAAAATGTATGTGTGTAATCCCCGTGGCTATTGTAAGTATTAATATTTCCTTTCTTTTCATACAATTCTTAACATATTTTTACCCAATCCCATTGCAACTTACCTCAACAGTACACAGGATGAATTTGCTTTTCTTCCCCCATATCATGAAAGTGAAGTTTGCTGCGTGTCCTGGGAGCTTCTTTGATATTTCTTCCTCCAACTGCTGTTTACACGAAAGCTGCTGAGACTTCTGTTCCTGAACGTTCATCACACCCACCTCAATGCAACTCTTGCCATGCTTCGGGGTCTGCTAATTAAGGGTTGTATTTCAGGTAAATAGTTCAGGCAACCATTACAAATGTTCCCTGAACAACTAACACTATATTCTCACCCATTTCTCTAGACAGAAATTATACCAATAAACTTTATTTTAAAAACATTGTGTGATAATATAAGCTACTTTTACAAACCCTGGGTTTACATACCTCAGCTAGGTGGACTGGTGTTGTAGACCCGTTCAGAGGTAAGCTGAACTGCTGTTGGTTGCTTGGAATTGGATTAGGTAAGAGTGGCAGTTGCTTCAAAGATGCCATGGGCTTTGTCTTTATTGGGTTGGCTATCAAGGGTGGTGGAGGTGTAGGCAACAAAGGTGAAGTGCTTCCAAAGAGTGGCTTCGAGGAGTTGCTGAGAAGAGGAATTGGTCGAGTTGCTGTGGTCTGGTTGCTTGTTTTAATAAACCCGAAGGATGGATGACTAGCTGCATTCTGGTTGCATGTCTTGTTAAACCCAAAGGAGGGATGAGTAACTTGTTTAGCTGCTGGAGGCATGTTATTGTGCTTAGATGTAACACTGCCTCCTTGTTTACCACAGGACTTGTCCTTTATATATGGCATTCCAAATTTAGAATACTGTGGTGAACGTAGACATGAGCCTTGGGGTTGCGGATGGTAAACAAAGCCTGATGGGAACCTTGGATGGCGGCCCCTTGTGCTGCCTCTGTAGCCTGCACCGCCCCGACCCCTGGCGGGATTGCGGTGGACCTGGAAAATAGAAACAAGAGTACTGAATGGGTAAACAGGGGAGTGGTGTTATTTCTGAGAGGTATGAAGGGAGCTTGTAGCAGGCAACCTTTATGTATATAGTTGTATAAATTCCAGGTTAGCTAGGAAACTTTATATAACACACGAACACAACAAATTAAGACAAATATATGCAGTACAGTAAATTGGTAAGTGTGTTTTGAACCATGTGGCAACCAAGTGTAAACAGTATAGTTCACTGAAAGTAAACACTATGCAACATCATGATTACCTTCTTTGATGGCTTCTTTTGAGTCCCTACTAAGACGTTGATGGTGGTCAGTCCCACATCAACATTCGGGGCCAGGCTCAGGTACAAGGCGCCCTGCCTCTCACTTGTCGTCAATCCCTGAATAAAAATATAATAATCAGCAGTGCCGCCCCTCTCTCACTAATTTCTATGCACCCAACTTGTCCACATGTGCCTCACAAAGGATAATGAACAATGGTATTAAATATCCAAAGCATTAAACACATCAATGCGTAATTAATGTTTTAAAATTTTAAGGTTTAGTGCAGGACCCCTAGCAAGCCTTCACTAAAACACTGGAAAAGATACAATAACACACAGAAAACACTGTAGAAAAATGAAAATGAAACAGTAAGATAACTTCTTATGAAATTTAAACACGACTGAGCTATTTCTTCTGTGGAACTTACCGAAATGGTTTTGACAAGGGCAGTAAGGGAGGGATAATTGAGCTTCTTGACAGGGATATCTGACCCCATCAACTCCATGTAGTCTCCTGCAAAAATGTGTAGTTTATGGTAGTAAACATTATCCTTTCAATCTGCCTCACACAGACATGAAACATAGCGCTATATTGTATAGAATATCTATATGTGTAAGATTACAAAAACAGAGAGCAAAATAAAAAGTTCTACACAAAACAGAAATACATTATAGTGAGAGGTGTGACACTAGGATTGATATGATCTTACACAAAAAAAAAATTGGTGAAGAGTCACACCAAATTTGGGTAACTGTTTGAAGAACCACAATACTATATACCGTAATCAGGATCTTTCACAATGAAAGCTCCGAAATATAACAAAAATGAAAACAAACTAGTCCAAATGTCCAAACTAACTTGAGAGCTGTCGGATGTCCATCTCTGCACCATGTTGTGTCACCAGGGAGATGATGCAGGAGGACACCTCATCCAATTCGCTCCCCATTTTATAAGGCAGGCTAGGTAGGTACTGTGGTCGGGTCTACACGAGGCTCCACTGCACTCTTTGATTCCCACTCATCCACGCGGTCAAAGCGGCGTCCCAGACAGTGGGTTGCATAAGGCACGTTAAAGATGCATAGATGAAGTTAAAGTTAGTTTTCCTTGTGCTTGGGGTTATTGTCGGGTCCTGCTGCTTACTTAATCTTAGTCGGAAGTCACATCACTTAACACTAGGTTGAGGGGACTGACTCGCTAACAAGCACTGCGTTAATTACAATCACCAGACTGTAATTACCAGGGCAAGTTCCTGCAATAAAAGAAAAAGGCATTACATTCACCCAAAAATATTTAATGCATTTTACTGTATATGCCGTTAAAATTCTGAATGCTGGACTACTATATCTATTACAACAAGTAATACTACAAAACTTAAATAAATTCATAAGTAATATACTTACTATAATAATAGATACCCACAATTCATAATTAGTCCATACTACTGTCTACCAGTAATAAAACATCAAAATATACAACACTTGACACTGTAATACATGCCTCAATTCAAGCTTTCTTTCACTATGAACCTATCCAACAGGAAAAAGACAAGGATGTGAATGAAAACTCCCTTCCCATGGATAATACATGAACAAGTCTACCTGGATTTCCCATTACTTTTAGCTTTTCACACATCAATTTTGGATATTCTATTCATTTTTGAGAAAGTTACTGCGAGGGAAGAAGCGTTAACCTAACCAAACTAGAGAGGTTTATGGCCAGCTACGAATTTTCTCACCTTATACATCAGTAATTTGTTTTGGTGTCTGGATCCGGCGGTCCGGTCCGCTAAACTGACCAACCAATCCCCACCTAAACGTAACCCAACCCAATGCACTTAGTGAAGACCATACGACCCATTATAGTGTGTTCCAAATAAACTGGCGGAGAGAAACATGCATTTTCTGTTTCTAGCCTGAGTCAAACGCAAACCGCAGGTGACATTAGAAGAATTATCACCCTCTCTCCTGAAAGCAACCTCCTTGCATATGAGAGACAGAGACAGAGACAGAGAGACAGAGAGAGAGAGAGAGAGAGAGAGAGAGAGAGAGAGAGAGAGAGAGAGAGAGAGAGAGAGAGAGAGAGAGAGAGAGAGAGAGAGAGAGAGAGAGAGAGAGAGAGAGAGAGAGAGAGAGAGAGAGAGAGAAACATATACAATGTGATTTTTTTAACAAGACTTTTTTTTTTTTTTTGTAATATTTAAAAACTATGTATCTCTCTCTCTCTCTCAGGTGAGGAAGGAGAAGGAAGGGTCTGGAAAATGATTGGACGAGGTCACATTAATCCCTACGTACTGTACGATCACCTGTGTCTGGCTAGAACTTGGGTGTAGCTTCTCCGCCACTTTATTTGGAACCGACTATAACTGGAGACCTTAACACAGCAAGAGAATAAGACTATTATAACTAAATATAGCATGTCACCGCTCACAATTATAATGTTATATTTGTATGGTACAATTTTTAACTGCTTTACTTATTAATTTCTTCACCATAAACATACCCTCTAACCAATCTTAACAAACCTACCAGTGATTATTCATATATTTTACCCTATTCTAATGGAATGGCAAAAATAATGTATGGAAGCAAAAACATGCATTAAAATAAAATACATTAACTTAAAAGAAAGAAGAAAACACCAGAATCAGTACAGCTGTTGTTCAGAAATACAGAATATTGAGAGTAACATTGGCCATATTCAAGAACATCCGTGGTGTATACGATGGCGTGGTATCGATACAACGGCTCTATTGTTTGTCTATGGAGTCATCATATCGGTGCCACGCCATCGTATGCACCGTGGATGTTCTTGCATATCGCCTATAGCCCCAAGGAAAGAGCCTCACCTGCCCCTCCCTTTACCATAACTTTCTCTGGTGATTTTATTGTTTTTATCAATTATATTCTCTGGTACCCAACACTGATATGTTATATACATTCCCTTGCTTCATCCTGGGTCCTGAGGCCTCGGAATTTCCAACCAGATTTTAAAATATTGTCCCCGTGATTATCGAAAGTGGAAAAATTATACAATCGAACATGCAATGAAAAAAAAAATTATAATTAGATCTAGTGCCAGGTCATACTATAAGGCTTTTGGGTACAGAGATGTTCACAAAAAATGGACATATAAAGTGGAAACGAGAACATAGAATTTAACTGGAGAATAATTTAAGACTGTAGATACCAAAGTAAGTCAGCATCTGGAGATCAGCTGACTTAACACACATTCATACAAACACATCCACACAAACATACCTCACATTCCTTCACCTTTATCATCCCTGTATAACCCCATCACCACACAGGAATACAACTGAGGGTATCGTGTGTCCCCTGTGGTGGCCCCTAACCAGATCAACCCGTCAGTCATGGGGAAAAAAAAGATAAAACAAGAGCAGACGCCCACCTGTCATACTCACTATGCGAGTCCTCAAGGCGATGTCTGTCACCAGTATTGCCAGGTCTGTTTGACGAAATTTCCCCAACTTCAACATCATAATTTCTCTTTTTACCTCAAAAATTCCCTGTTTGCTCTTGAAGATAGTCGTACACGGTATATTTACCATGGACATTTCGTCTAGTAGAAATTTTCCCATCTACTCTGGAACAATCTTTATAAAATTTCTCCATTATTACTTCTAGTTCTTCATGTCTAGAGAAAATTCCCCATATTTGGCAATATTGGATATCTGTCCGTCTGGGTGATGATTGGACAGTCTCGACTTTGGGTATGGATCACTTAATTATACAATACGTGTCAAATATGTTATTTATACTGGTGTGAGTTTATTAATGAATACTGGCATAATGCTAATATAGTAAAAAAATGTTCCACGGTTAGTTAAAACGGGAGTGAATCACCGCTCCCATTAGAAAATTATTAAAATTTATTGCTTCCGGAAATATATAATAGCCCTCTGTGAACTGTCATTATATTACCATCTGCTGTTAATTAAATGCAATCTGCAAACACTGACACACACATAGAATCTCACACTACATATTAACGTAAACTCATAAATGTTGGCATGATAATTATGTGATGCAATTCCTTTCATTATTAAATTCCTTCATCGTCTATTAGTTCATCCACCTCGCACCTGACCGGTATATTAGGTTATTTTTTAAATCCTGTACTAGGTGTGATTTCAAGTACATATAAGCCTCAATTTATACTATTCCTCAGTGATAGGTCTACTTAGCTAAAGTGAGACCGTACTGCCTACGAGACTTTTGAAACCGTTAATGTAGTTGCCAGAACAATCAAGTGAATAATTGTGATGGCATGTGGTGGGCCTCTCACTTTCTGGACAAAAGCTGCACTTCGAGACCCCGTTTATACCTTTTATTTTTTCTAGTGTACATGTATTATAATATGAAATCGACGATACTTCAATATCACACTGCATTATCTAAAAGGCACTTAAATTAGACAATTTGGCTGAAGAAAGAGGCAGCCTGCAGATCTGCTGACTCCGCTCCTCCTTGTGGTTATGAATGGACGTGTTATGCCAATCATTATACTGTGCATTGACGTAATAATCTATTCATTCCGATTTTACTATGTTATCACTGTTTCAATAGTTTGGACATTTAACTTCTGACTGATTATCATTCAGTACTACACACATGATCGAACACGATACATAAAGATTGTAAAAAATAAGTGATGACGAATAACTGTAAAATGATTCGCAGACCCAGGCACGCACTGCATACTACGTGTTGATCATTCCAGGGATGTGTCTATCTACTGTATACTCTCACATTATATATATATATATCACTTGGGGCACGTGATCCAGGAATATGCGTAAATCCACAAGGAAAGAAAAATAAACCCAGGCTCCGTGTTTATTTTTCCTTTCTTGTGCATATATATATATATATATATATATATATATATATATATATATATATATATATATATATATATATATATATATTCTGATTATACCCATAGGCTTCTATAACTTCGTCACTTCATGCGGCAATGAAACAGCAGCAGATATCTAATTCTTGAAAAGCCAAACAATCGAATGACACGCCTTCACTTGACGGAATAAATAACAAAATCACGATGGACTTGGCTGTCTAAACCTTTGATTTCATAAAATAATACATCAGACACCATTAGAATATTATATTATTACTCGTTAGAATACTATCTGCTTAACACGTACCCTTACTTTCGAATTCGATGATTTTCTGCAGCAACGACGAACCCAGTAACTAACTACGCCTTCACAACCAGATCAAAGAGATGTTACGGAGAGGCTACAGGAGAGCCTATAGCTTGGTCACTGACACAGAATGGAAGGATCACAGAGATGTGGAGACTGGAGATGGGCTTCCGATTCCCGAACTCCTCACTGGATGACTGGTCACTGGTGAATGAATACTGAAGACTGAGTTATAGCCAGGCAGGGGTGTGAGGACTTTAAGGTCAAACACTGGACTTTTATAATGTGCGAACCTCGTGACCTGTAAGGAAAGGATTAAAGATGGATCAAGGGACCCAGAGGTGCCACCTCTGGCCTCTCAGGTCACTCTGCAAATATCATGAGCTTCGTACGTTGGTTATTTTAGGAACAATGTCTTTCCTTTAATGGGTTGATTCTTTAGTAAGGGACAGCTCAAATAACTTTTTTCTTTATTTTTTCATGGCTATTGATGACATATACAAACTATATAACATTGGTAATTGTCGTAATGCTAAGGTGCTACTTACATACATACTGTAACTGTACATGACTGGTACAGTTCATGAACAAAAGGCCTATGGGGGAGTGCAAAGGGAAGAAGCATTACTTTGTTTACAATTTAGTAATTAATTTTATATATATATATATATATATATATATATATATATATATATATATGTGTGTGTGTGTGTGGCGAAATGGGATGTTGGTGAGGTAAAGTCGGGGCGGGATTTTATCAGCTATATTATAGGGTTTATCTTATAATTCTCCTTCTACTTAGCACCTTTCCTTGGTCACATTTCCACTCCTTAGCGTCACACACACACACACACACACACACATACACACACTTCCATAGATACAGGATAGTAAATAAAATATAAATTAAAGAACACATATAACCAAACTCGTATCAAAATCCTACGTGGATGAGTCACGCACGCACATACTGTACACAAACCGCTTCCCTATATAGCCTACCGGTTCCTCACACACACACACACGCTGGCAATGTTCTAACTCTAACCCACGGTCTAACCACACACAGGCCTACTACTTTAAACACAAACGGCATATTATACTAACATAACAGACATACTGATATACACACAACATACACACACGCACAATACTTTTACATATTGCAGAACACACACACACACACACCAAGTGAAAAACAAAACGGTGCACCTTTTTATCAATCAAGACTGGTCGACAGAAGATTAACACACACAAACACGCACACAGTATGGTCTGTTATACGCATGTACGGATTCCTCCCTCTCTTTCTTTCCCCTCCTTCCCATTCCCCTTCCTTCATACTGTATAATTATGTAGGTAATCCAATTTTCTCTCTCTCTCTCTCTCTCTCTCTCTCTCTCTCAAAGGTATAGGAGGGGGAAGGAAGAAGGTTAATTAATAGGTACGACCTAATAATGGACAAATAGATAGATAGATAGTGTTATAATGTATAAATAAACTGATTATATTATGGTAGTGATGGAATGTATAACAGATATACAATTGTTATATGTCTGTCACTTCCTTCGTCTCTCATACCCCGATATTTTCCTTTTTATTAATTTTTCCTTTCCATCATACCTCTCTCCCTTCTTCTTCGCCACTACTTCTCATCTCCTTTCCTCTTATTTTCTTCCCCATCCTTTGTCTATATCCCAGACAGTCTGACAATTATAACAGGCAGAGAATAAAATAATAATAGAACATAACAAAAACAAGTGGCAGAGAATGAAATAATAATAAAACATAACAAAAACAACTGGCAGGAATAAAATAATAATAATAGAACATGACAAAAATTACTTGCAGAGAAGCGGCAAAATATGACCTATAGTACACATGGGACCGTGGTATATATATATATAGCAGCACGCGGTCAAATCCAGAGGTCAGGTCAGGCGTGTAGAAGGAACCTCCACCTCACTCCCCCTCTCCCCTTCACACAGACTGACTTGGGGAGGAGAGGGAGTTCTTCATATGATTCCTTCTCTCTTCCTCTTCCACCCCTCTCACATTCCCTCCCAACATTTCTTCTTCCTTTTCTCTTCCTCTTCCATCCCTCTCACCCTCCCTCCCAACCCTTATTCTTCCTTCTCTCTTCTTCTTCCATCCCTCTCACACTCTCTCCCAACATTTCTTCTTCCTTCTCTCTTCCTCTTCCATCCCTCTCATATTCTCTACCAGCCCGTCCTCTTTCCTCCCACTTTTGTTCCTTTCCTCTTCCTCTTTATTTTCTTTCTGTACCTCTTCCTTACCTTTTTTATCCCTCTTCCTTTTTCCTTTACCTCCTGTCTTCTTTCCCTTCCTTTCCTATCTCAGTGATTCCTCTCTCCTTTCCTTCCCGTCTTCTCTCCCTTCCCTTCCCTATCCCTTTTCCTCTTTCCTTTCCTTCTCGTTTTCTTCCTTTTTTCCCTTCCCTTTCTATACCTTTTCTTCTTTCCTTTCCCTTCCCTTCCCTATACATATCCCTCTTCCTCCCATCTTCCCTTCTGTACATCTTCCTTCCTTCACACTCTCCCTATTCTTCCTTCCCCCCCTGAGGTGATCTTGAGGTGCATTTGGTCTTCTCGTGGGAATGAGCTGGTGTTGACATCTGGTGCAGGTACCTGGGTGTGGAGAGTGATCCGGCCTCCTGAGAGTGCTAATGACAATTCCTTTTATCCCTCATCTCCCCACGTCTACTCCCACCAACTGTTTATCCCCTCACACCCTAGTGACACCCACCTACCATCCCCTCACACCCACCTACCATCCCCTCACATCCACACCCACCATCACATCTAGCTACCATCCCCTCTCACCCACCTACCATTACACCTACACACACCACTACACCTACCATCCCCTCACATCCACACCCACCATCACATCTAGCTACCATCCCCTCTCACCCACCTACCATTACACCTACACACACCACCACACCTACCATCCCCTCTAACCCACCTACCATTACACCTACACACACCACTATCATCCCCTCCCACCCACCTACCATCACACCCACACACCTACCATCCCTTCCCACCCACCTACCACCACAACCACCTACCATTACACCTACACTTACCACCACACCTACCATCCCCTCACACCCACCTACCATAACACCTACACTTACCACCACACCTACCATCCCCTCTAACCCACCTACCATTACACCTACACACACCACTATCATCCCCTCCCACCCACCTACCATCACACCCACACACCTACCATCCCCTCCCACCACACCCACCTACCATTACACCTACACTTACCACCACACCTACCATCCCCTCACACCCACCTACCATAACACCTACACTTACCACCACACCTACCATCCCTTCACACCCACCTACCATAACACCTACACTTACCACCACACTTACCATCCCCTCACACCCACCTACCATAACACTTACACCACCACACCCATCATCCCCTCCCCCACACACACCATCCCCTTACACCCACACCATCATACCTATAGCTACCATCCCCTCACACCCACACACACCATCACACCTATAGCTACCATCCCCTCACACCCACACACACCATCACACCTATAGCTACCATCCCCTCACACCCACACACACCATCACACTTACCATCCCCACACTCACCTACCATCATATCCACCATGCCACCTACCATCCCACCCACCATCAAACCTACTATATATACCAGTCTACCAGCCCCATATATATATATATATGCTCTCTTCATTTATACAGGAGACACTATTCTGGTACACTCAAATGGTAGCCTATAAATGTATATATAATCACGTATTACACACAATAACGCGGCTAACACTTAACTCACACTAAGGCCAAGAGATCAGACCAATGGCTTCACACTCCAGATGTCGGAAACGAACGTGTACAGGACGAAAGAGGATAATATAAAAGGCGTAAAAACACTCATGGTTATGTTAAGAATATTCGTACTCACGACGTATATACATAAGGATGACTCTTGGTTGTACCCCCATAATACTGACCGGGCACAGTTCGAAAGGAGGAGAAGGGGCAGAAAGCTCATCATGATTATAGGCAATATTCGCCCTTACCAACTATTAACATAAGGATCAATTCACATGAGTTCTAATAGGCTGGTTAATTCCCATTTCCCTATCCCTTCCCCCCCCCCAATATCCCTCTCCCAGACACATCAAAACTTTCATATTTGTCTTGTGTGTACCATTAATGCATATAGTATAGTATTTTTTTTTTTTAATGAATGCCTCGAAAATAGGACAGAGAAAGACATTTTCTGCATGTCCTTTTTTTTCATGCAATATGTAATACAAACGGATTTCAAATAGGACAGATTGATCTAAAAAGGACAGACCTGACAACCCCTGCTAGAGGCTACCATCTATCCCATCCCACCCATCTTATATTAATTGCTGACTGTCCCCCTCTTCTGACGCTAATACCCTCTTGCTGACCTCTCTCTGACCTTTCCCATCATACCTCCATGCTTCATATACTGTATACCCTCTCCCTAACTTCCCCTGATCTTTCCCATCCTTTCATACCCTCTTCCTGACTTCCCCTGACCTTTCCCATCCCTTCAAACCCTCTCCCTGACTTCATCTGACCTTTCACATCCCTTCAAACCCTCTCCCTGATTTCCCCTGACCTCTCCCATCCCTTCATACCCTCTCCTTGATTTCCCCTAACCTTTCCCATCCCTTCATACCATCTCCCTGACCTTTCCCATCCCTTCATACCCTCTTCCTGACCTTTCCCGTACCTTCATACCCTCTCCCTGACTTCCCCTGACCTTTCCCATCCCTTCATACCCTCTTCCTGACCATTCCATCCCTTCATACCCTCCCCCTGACCTTTCCCATCCTATCACACCCTCTCCCTGACCTTTCCCACAACTTCATACCCTCTCTGACCTTTCCCATCCTTCGATTTTTATTGCTCGAAATTTTAAATATAAGTCACCTGATGTAGTAACCCTTCACGGCCTTTACTGATCTTCCCTTACATTAATTTATCTACAGTATACTTTCCCTTCCTCAATTTTGTAATTTCTCTTGCTGTCTGTCTCTAGCTCTAGCTCTTTTCTCTCCCTGCTGCTGAACTCGATCCCGTACGACCTGCTCTGACCCAAGGCCTTGTCTGACCCCAACTCCCCAAGTTACCTATAGTTTCTCTTCTTGACCTCTCGGGACCCCAGGCTGCCTCAGCCTAATTTTCCTTCTTGTTTCTGAGACCACAAAAGCTAAGCTATAGTCATGTCAGTATATGATTTGGTTAAACAGGACAGAAAAATCTAACGTGTAAAATATTGTATTATATATTTATGACACCACCACAATAATTAAATTATTACAATAAATAAATATGTGGCAACCTACTACACCATAGACCGTGTGGCCTAATGGATAAGGCGTCGGACTTCGGATCCGAAGATTGCAGGTTCGAGTCCTGTCACGGTCGAAGAAACTTTTTTTTTTTTTTAATGTATAAAGTGCAATAGTATCTTGGTCATTCTTTACAATAACCAATCTACACTCAATATAAGTATAAAATGTGGCTACGGCATTTGCATCATTTACATTTTTTAAATGCAATAAGGACAGAAATAATATTCATACAAATACTGCAGTACATAGATACGCTTAATTGCCCTAAATTTTTATATTACAATATATCGGCATGCTAAAAAAATCTACAATCTCCTCTTCTATGGTAACAATGTATATATATTTTTATACACAAAACTTTAACTTGCGATGGCCGGGAATCGAACCCGGGTCAACTGCTTGGAAGGCAGCTATGCTCACCACTATACCACCATCGCATATCAGGTTAGACAGTTTTTTCAATTTATTTATAACGTTGCTGTTGTACCTATAAACCTCCTCTTATATATCGTGCTTGCATTATTGAGGGTATTTTATCTAGAGTCCCAAACTGTGGACTATTGCCGTTTTGTAGCAGTGTTGCCAGATCCGGCTAGGTCCCAGTATTTTGCCCAGGCAGGTGCGCATCCGCTGAGAGAACTGCAGCGTGCTGACAATTTCAAGGGGAAACTCTATCAAACTTACTTCCCGACACGCCCCACACATCTGCAGCTGCCAGATACTTATGTCCTGCGCGCGCGCGCAGCCCATTACTTAAGGGACCCTATATTGTGATAAGAAAATTGGAGGTAAATGAGTTCTTCAATTATTGCCACGAAACACCACCTATATAGAAGAAGCTTGTTTCGTGGCATGATCAGAAGGAATGAGAAGCCTCCAATTTTCATACACGATCACAGGGTCCTTAATATACAATGTGGGCTCGAGTGTGTGTATGAAAAGATTTCCTCTCATCATATTTACAGGAAATTAACTCTATGAACCCTGGACCAACAGGCCACGTCACCATACGGGCACCGTACATTTTTATAAATATAGCGGTAGGTCGAGTTTGTTTAACGTTCTATATACGTTTGTGATATGATTATTATAATTTACATTACTTTGGTTATCCATAGAATATGCAGCCAACTAAAGTTTGTCCAACAGTAGTCACAACTCCCAAACTCAGTGCCAGTGCTCTTAGAAAGCACCATAAAAGCTTGAAGGGGATGCTAAGTAAACTCCAATGTACAGTATATATTTTTTCACCTGATGAAAATGCAGTTTCCCTACCGAGTGATATAACCTTAGATAAGTCTCATATACAGTACACTGCAGTCCAGTATTTATTTTAAGAAGCCAGCTGAATCGTACCAGATCAAGTAAATATTTTGTGTAGGCTTAATTTGCCTCACTTTATATTTCCTGAATGGAATAGAGCTGCAACACTTCAAACCAGGAAAGAAATTATATTTATTTCTCACCTGGGTTGGTTAGGTTATTAGGCTCGTCTTTCAGTCGTTTTATTTCACTGGAAAAATCAGCACGCACTATTTTTGTCCTCACTGACACTAAGTCACCCTCTTGCATGGCATAAGGACTTTCATATGTAATTACTTACACCATTCAGGTCAGTGACAAATGCCTTCACATGGACTAACATCCTGTTCCCTCACAGACCCTTTCCTAAGGGCTAGGCCAGAGCAGAACAGTAATACTAGAACTTACAAATGAAAATTTCAAGAATGATTGAATAAGGTTCTGTAAAATAAAAACTTGCATTGCACAATTTTTTTTTTATTTAATTATCTCCATAAGTCACAACAGCGCTCAACATCTAAGGTTCAGTTGTCCCCACAGGTGTCGCCTGGGCTTCTCTCTCCTGTTTTCGCTTGGCTGCCACTTCTTTCTGCTTCCTCGAACTTAGGTTGTGCTTGCGGGAAAAC
The DNA here is from genome assembly GCA_033782935.1 of Petrolisthes cinctipes. NCBI lineage: Eukaryota > Metazoa > Arthropoda > Malacostraca > Decapoda > Porcellanidae > Petrolisthes > Petrolisthes cinctipes. Next base: position 229,434 of record JAWQEG010002606.1, on the reverse strand, counting down.
TTCAAGTTGCGTAGAAACTTAGGGTCAACCTGAGAGGAGAGTTAGTTACTGCAAATTAAACTATACAATGGGCCTCCATGTGTGCAATATATTTTAGTATCATAAAATGCACCATCAGTAGAATTTTTTTAAATTTTGCATCACTAAGTAAAGGTAAAGGCCGCCAATAAGTGAGAGTCAATGGGACAGAGTGAAGCACACACTAGCAGCTGTATGAAACACAACTATAGCACACATCACAGATGATGAGTGGCCCAGAGACTTCTCCACCCACTTGAAACCCGAGTCAGCTTTGGCTATGGCTGTGTAAGCAGGAAGACTTCAAATAGCCGACTCAAACCCCCCCACCCCCTGCTCACAGGGGTGGTAAAATCTGGCATCAGTGAAAGAGTTTTACAGTGTCCCGAGCAAGGACCGAACGCTGGACCACAGAAACTGCAGCCGTGTACTCTACCACTGTGCTAGCCAGAGGCTAAAGTGCTCCAACATTCAAATGAACACTGCCAGTTATCAAAAAAGCTACTAATGGATATCGAAATCCTGGTGAAAATGCACAGACTCATTCGCAAAATATATTTGATGTAAAACCTAATTCAACTCAATATAATTCCAGAATATATACCCATATGGGAAACTACACAAAACAATACTTTAAAAATTACTCAAGTAAAAGGAAATCAATGCATTTCTTGCCAGGTACCACTGCAGGTTAGGGTGGAGTTAACAATACAGTACAGTACTCTACTTCCTTCTCCCAGATACTCACCCCTCGCATGGAAGGGTATCTCTCCTTCTTGGGTCGCTTGATTTTGTTCCTGTAAAGAAATATAATCATAAATACAATATACACAAAAAATTCATTCTACTGCACTTTGCAAGATGCGTAAAAACTTCATACATAGTTCCCTACATGTACCAAGAATTATGGTGAATAAATATATACTCGGCTATGGCAGAAGAGTTCCCGCATCCTTCTTTGCTTTGTCAAGACCTCTTCCATTCACATTTCTCTCCCTCATGTACTCCTTCCCCCTATTTACCCTCTCAAGGCTCTCATTCCTCTTCTGTGAACTTTCTATTTTGCATTGTCTTCATATGTCTTAGTCTAAACCTACCTTCGCTTCACTCTCTCAATCATCCCACACACAGCACCGTCTTCTCACCACACCATACCTCTCATAATTATACATTCTCTTAACTTTCCCCATCCCACCTTGCCAGGTCACATTTCCCTTCTGGAATCCGTTCAACGCAGGAGGACAAAACAGGTGTACAACCTCTCTAATCTCCCTTATCAAGACCGTCTCTCCTCCTAAAACCTGTTCTCTATCAAGGGCAGACTGCTGAGGACAGAACTCATTCAATATTATAAGACTTTTCATAACCTCTCACCCATTAAACCTCAAGACCTATTCACCCTGTCATCGCACCATGGTTTGAGAGGCCATAAATTCAAAATCTTTTGTTCCCCACACAGCTACTGAAGCAAGAAAAAGATTTTTCTCTTACCGCCTAGTCCCATTATGGAATTCTCTGCCTGCAGAAATAGTTGACTCCCCCTCTCTTGCCCAATTGAAGACTAAACTAACTCATCATCTCCACAATATTCTGTTTAGTCCGTAGATATGGGCTTACATACACACACCTCATTATGTATATATTTCTATACACATTTACCATTCTTTTCCTTCCAACTCATCCCATGGCATTATAACCAAATTTACAAATGCTCCGACACACTCTACCAGTCACCCCAATGCTGTCCCGTTTACTGCATAACTAAATGCCTATCTGACTGGCGTGTCATATCGTGTTGTGGGCTGCTTGATCCTTGGCGTGTCATGTGCTGCTGATTGGCAGCCCTACCAGGTGAGTAAACATGCTCCACTCAGGTAATGTATCTCCACCTTATTTGTCAGTTTTAGCAGGACTATACTATTTCTCAGTTCCCTTTTCACCTCTATGCTCATGCTTCTACCCTTTATGATTTTCCCTAGAGAGCCCATGACCCTGCCTCCCTCACACTGATCTCTCTCTGATTTTCCCTTCCATGCTCCCATACAGGGTTGCGCTGCCGACCTGCCCAATTTATTGTACACTAATGCCGAAATTATGGTACGCTGTGCACATCAGTTATGGTACTATTATTGTACTGTGCTAATCTATACTAATAAGCAGATTATTAATAAACAGGTTATATTATACTATAAAACACAGGAATATCACATATGTTAAGGCAAATGGGATTATTTGTCAATATAGAAAATAATAGATGCACATGAGCACAGCATCAGTATTAATACCATCATCTTAACGAGGAAACAAGAGGAGTGCCGTTGGGAAGGCAATACTCCTCACACATCAACTGAACTGAACTTGTCATTAAGTTTTTTAATTATATCCTCTAATAACATACTCTTTTCTTCTTATAGTTATTTATTTTGTATGTTCTGAAACTGGACATTGCCCTACTACTAGATACTATATATTATACTACCATAACTACCACCATTGTTCTACTATAACTACCACCATTGCCCTACCATAACAAACATTACACAGAGAATCTGGTTTGTTTGGAAAATCGTCTAAATGGGAATCATCACTACCACAACTGCAACCTTCACATAAATACAGAACAAAAGTAGACAGTAAGAGAGAGAGGAATTAAGGTGGTCAGAAATCTCAGCATACTCTGGTTGTAAGGTCAAGCCTTTAATGGGCCACCCTGTGATGAAGTCGGCAAATTCAAAGTTTCTCAATCCTCCAACCAATGCTATGAAACAAATGACCATATAGCCTACATACTAAAGCAACATGTTTTCTGGTGTGATGTGGAAGAATAAGTAGCCACTATATAGGCCTTTGACAGCTACACAGGACCCAGATCTAAGGCTGTGAACGAGAGAAAATGAAATGTCTCAAAATTATGGTACAGTCGCCAGCACTGCCGCGTAGTACAGGGGCTCACATGTTTAAGAGCTTAAAGTGATGTAGTTCCTTAAGCAACAAAGTTCACTTTATTAGCTAGTGTATCGAGGATACTCCATTTCACACACGTGGATTGTTTTGAGCTAAATAATCACAGTGGTGCTACATCTCTGAATATGTGTGAGCCCCTGTCCAAGCGGCAGTGCTGGCGAGTTTACATGGTACGCAGACACTGAATTATGGTATAAGTACCATACTTATTGTATGCAGCGCAACCCTGCTTCCATATTCACACAGCACTGTTCCAATTTACTTGAGCTCCTTCACTTTTTCCATCCTCTCGCCTTCCAAGGTTTATTTTACACTGTAATTCGATAATTGAGGCAAGGTTTGGCATTGTGATAATGTGGGTAGAGCCCCCAATGGTGTGACTGTAATGGAAGAACATTGTACTGTCCATAGGAGGCAATACAAAACAGTCTAAACTACAGCATATAGACTGCCTGGCATATAATAGTAAGATAATGTATTGACATACCTGTGTGCCTTGCGGTTCTGATTGTGATTGGTGTGGTTCTTCGACTTAGCCATGATTGCCTGCAATAGAAGATGAAGTTAATTACTTTGTAACACAGCACCATTATATTCCGTTTGAGATGTTCCCCATCATCTCAATATCAACACAAGACCCTCTCTGCACGACTTATGATGACTATTTCCCTGTAATTCACAGTTACCACAAGAACCAAATGAGCTCATCCCGGTTAGATTTGTTTATTGCCTTCATGAGAGGCGTCTTTTTGTTGTCCATCAGATATGAAGATTGCTTGGGTGAAACCAAGATTTGGTGTACGGAACCGTTTTTGTCAGCCAAAGGGATATGAAGACGAGCCAAGCATATAGCCGCTGAAACCAAGATCGTCTGTAAATATTGAAAGAATTGCTGTTATCGTATACGGTTTTTCTACCTTCATTACCCACTTATTTAGACCATTCTAAGACTATTTTATTCTATGGCATTTCCTCTGCAAATGCCCCATTTCCAAAATAGGGCATTTTGAAATTAGCCTGACCTTACCTAACCTAGACCGCATCAGACTACCGGGACCTAACCTGGGCAAACTACCGGGAAATAACCATGGTAAAGTACAGGAAATGACCAGGGCAAAATTCTGGGACCTAGCAACACTGCTACAAAACGGTAATTCTTTCAATAAATACCAAAATTAGTCTTAGAATTATCTAAATATGTGGGTAATGAAGGTAGAAAAATTGTACGCAATAACGGCAATTCTTTCAATAAATACCTGTATGTTTAACATGTTAAGTACCACAGATACTGTATTCACTTCCTTTTAGCTTCCCTATCCCACGCTTACCGACGAAAACACTTATTTCGTATCCATGTCAGTATTTGTCTGTTGATACCAAGCGTCCCCAAGACGGTCTTCGTATCCCAATCCCACGCTTGGACGACAAAAAGACGCCTGAGGTATAATTTTATCAAGACACCATATATGGCATAAGTAAGCATCAACGAAATCTAAAACTTTCCATGACATTATTGTGTATGAAATTTAGGTTAGGTAGTCAGGCTAGCTCTAACTAAAGTTAAAACATAAATATTAACTATTCAATGCATGTATCTTACGAAAAATACATGATTTGTATGAAATACTTGCATAACTTATATGCACTTTGAAAATCCACATGTTGATAAAATAATGGAATTTCAAAGCGGCAGCGACAGGATTTGTCTGAGCCCAATATCCATACTATTTATGTTACTGGTAAATATTAAAAAAATAATTCAGAAGCATTAAAATACCAATACATACATTTACTACTAATCTGCAAAGCCTAGATAGCGTAAACTGTTATTAAGATACAGTAATAACAGTACATATTCATGGTAGACACTAACATGGCATGTAAACAAACGTACACATGTAATCTTATTATAAAAATAGCTAAACATTCATCAATAACACTAAAGAGCTTGTCCTCGAAATACAGCCTTAAATGATTCAATAACAATTACCTTTACTCTCAGGGACACTTACAACACGGATGACCGAGATAAGAAGAGATGAAAAAGAGCATGCTATTCACTACTCACCAATCGAGGAGACGGGCAGCTGGGAAGGGAACTCAATTCAGTGTTGCCAGACGGTACTCGTGAGATTCTGGCTAAAATAATAAGAAACAAATGATCTTTCACTTGCGCAAGCTATATTATTTATCCTAAAGTATATCAGAGTAATAATAAAATATTTGAAATATCTCCAACTCGCATTATATTTCCTTTTACATAACGATAAATATTTATAACATAATTATACCGTAGAAAAGCGATAATCGTGTGTGAAATGATACTCGTCACACAGCTCGGTGCCTCGGTTTGTTTACAACTTTACATCCGCGGCGGTCTTGATAAGAGCATTTGATTAAATTGATTTTTTTCATTTTTTGAGTGAAGAGCTGAGAAGTTGCCTCATCCACTGCAATGTTTTATCACGTAAGAAGACGAAGCCCTTAATTAGTATCAGAGGATAATGGTGGTAGTAATAAATATTATAAATACCAGTAGCACATTGGGAACTGTTCAGTACTTGTTACTTGTTTGGGTATTTATTGAAAGAATTACCGTTTTGTAGTAGTGTTGCCAGATCCGGCTAGGTCCCAGTATTTTGTCCCGGTCATTTCCTGTACTGTACCACGGTTATTTCCCGGTAGTTTGCCCAGGTTAGGTTCCGGTAGTTTTCCCAGGTTAGGTCCCGGTAGTCTGCTGTGGTCTAGGTTACTTGTTACTTGTTACTTGGGTATTTATTGAAAGAATTACCGTTTTGCAGCAGTGTTGCCAGATCCGGCTGGGTTCCAGTATTTTGCCCCAGTCATTTATTGTATTTTATCACGATTATTTCCCGGTAGTTTGCCCAGGTTAGGTTCCGGTAGTTTGCCCAGGTTAGGTCCCGGCAGTCTGATGGGGTCTAGGTTAGGTTAGGTCAGGTCAGGTAAGGTCAGGCTAATTTCAAAATGCCCCATTTGGAAATGGGGCATTTGCGGAGGAAATGCCATAGAAGAAAATAGTCTTAGAATGGTCTAAAATAGTGGGTAATGAAGGTAGAAAAACCGTACGCAATAACGGTAATTCATTCAATATTTACCGTTACTTGTTGTTGGATATTCTATGCCCCGCTCCACCAGCAGATTGTGCTCCGCAGGGCCTCTCTCAATATTACTTAACACTATAATCACTTGTAATACTCATATCATCCGTGTCGTAACATTCAGCGAACAGATGTGTTTTCAGTCTTTTCTTAAAAATCGTGCAATTTTCACTGTTCCGGACATCTAATGGCAATCCATTAAAGAGCCTTGGTGCACACCTTTCAAACGCTCTGAAACCCATTGTCAGAATACTCCTTGGCTCATTTAACCTGTATTGCTCATCACTATGTCTGAGTTCCATTGAGGTATTTACTTGAAAACCTCTTAAAAGATTCATCAAGGTTAGGTAAGGTCAGGTAAGTTAAGGTCTAGCTAATTTCAAAATGCCCCATTTGAATCTTGGAAATGGGGCATTTTGCGGATGAAATGCCATAGAAGAAAATAGTATTAGAATTGTCTAAATAAGTGGGTAATGAAGGTAGAAAAACCGTACGCAATAATGGTAATTCTTTCAATATTTACCCTTGTTTGTTAGATATTCTATGCCCCGGTACACCATTTTTACTGTATTGGACTGTATTATTTACCCTGTTATTCTCTTGCGGCATTATGTGAAGATGAACAAGAATGACTATTTTTAATTAATTTCAGATATCACTAGAGCATGAGATATTGCTCCACCCTCGGTACTTTGGCCCACAGTTGATGGACACCGTCAGACAGATGCTTTTTACTGAGGTTGAAGGGACTTGTACTGGCAAGTAAGTCTGTGATAGGCATTACAAATATGATATTTCAGTTTTGTGCTACATATACTTATATTTAATGGTATTTAGAACAAATTTTAGGACTGTATTGCTGAAGTTTGGTAATGTGCTGTGTGTAGGATACGGTTAAAAAAAATCATAGGACCGTATGCAAGAACAATGATGGCATGGTACTGGTACGATGATTCCCTAAATTAGACACAATATAGACCCATCATATTGTCAACACGACAGATACTCTTATATACAGTCTATAGAGTGAAAAATATTAGTGTGATCTTGATTTTCACAGGTATGGTTTTGTGATTGCTGTGACGACCATTGACCACATAGCCTCGGGTATGATACAGGTTGGCCGTGGCTTTGTCCTTTACCCCATCAAGGTGAGTTCTGCATTATATTCGGGGTATTCTTGCCTGAGGACAGATCCCCAGACCGAGAATTGTAAATGTGGCACCTGTGTAATACAATTTTCACTCATTGTGAGCTTACTGTCTACCAATTATTAATATACAACTAAAGAATTGCTTTATCATCATCATCATCATCATCATCCTTTGATCATATTAACAAAAAACAATAACAGTATCTGTTCTTAGTCTTTGTTCACTCTTCTATATAAACAGTGCTGCACTGGTGCTGTATCTACAATACGGTAACCTTAGTTGAAAACAAACTGACTACAGAAAGTATATTTTTCTTAAAGGTCAGATTTTAATGATTATATTATGCATTATTGAAAAGTAAAAGTGGAGGGACTGAATTAATACTGGCATCTATACTGTATTGTACATGATCTATTTACAGTACAGTATAATTGATTACACTAATGAGTTTTGACACATTGAGTGTTGATATGTAAAATTTTTCATAACTTCATGAAATACGGTATGTGTTTACCTGATTCTAGGCAAGAAAATTCATGTTTTCTGATAATTTTTTTATACAGTATGGTACTAGCATATATGAGTATGATATATTGAGTTATAATTGATAGATGATTTCCTACTTATTGTGTGCTGAATATGGTATAAAATGTTTAATGTTGTTCACATATACAATACTATTATGTCATGTCACTCACCAATTGCTCTCACCACCTCCCAGTATAAAGCCATTGTATTCAGACCGTTTAAAGGAGAGGTCCTGGATGCTATGGTGACACAAATCAACAAAATTGGCCTTTTCTGTGAGATTGGACCCATGCAGTGCTTCATCTCTAGACATGTAAGGCATTGCACAGTAATGTTTACCAATACTTTAGATTATTATTTTTGTCTATTGCTTCTAGGAAAGAGTAACCTATGATTCTGTACACGGGAGGCAGTATATTCTGAAAATATTAGTTATTTTAAGCAGATAATAATAACGAGCACTGAATACTGTATTAATTATATGTCCTGAGGAATCTCTTGTACAGTATGTTAAATTTAAGGATTAGCTTTGCTTTTTCAGTCAGGTTTTCCAGTCCTAAGTAAAGTTGCTTACTTTGGCCAGAGCAAAATGATTGAAATACTGTACAGTGTATCATGACTAAGTAAATTAATCAGTGTACTGTAATCTAAACCTCATCAGTTAGAGAGGTTTTGTTGTTGCTTCATTAACCAGAATAGAATAATCAGAGTACCGAAAGTAATCTGACTGGAGGGGCTACTGACTGGCGTGTGACCGTAATTTGTTGTATTTTGTTCCAGTCTATACCCCAGGACCTCGAGTTTGACCCTAACTCCAATCCTCCGTGCTACAAGAGCAGAGACGAGGCAAGTTGAACACTCACTGTATTCCATCATTCATTGGTACTAACATCACATACCCTCTGCACTCTTGGATGTATTTCTATTCTTCAAGTTTAACACTGTGTTGTTATACTGTAGTGTAGTTTTCTTTATATACTGTACAGTAGTATTTTTCCTTATTGTGCTTTAGTTTAATGCATGTTCTCTTCCTCAATATTATAACTTACTTTCTTCTTTTATAGTTTTGGTTTCATAAAGTAGGTCACATATAATTATGTATACAATACTGTTGATATGATACTTGGGGCAGAAGGTGAGATTTTTTGAGGATCTTGAAATCAGGAACAAACACATGTTGTAGTCAATTTTAACTATTGTATAAGTCTGTAAGAATTTTCTTAATCTGTCGTCATTTGTAAGGTAGACAAAATGTACAGCATATATGTGTTTATGCACTGAAGTAATATCTTGTGCTTTGTTCTTTCAGGAAGTGGTTATCCAGCAAGACGATGAGATAAGAGTAAAGATCGTCGGGACACGAGTTGACGCCACCGATATTGTAAGTACAGAATTCCCCTTGATTGGCTCACCTTGTTCTCAGGGTTGTTGGTGAACTTGCTATGGCTGCATTTGCTGTGTATATACATGCTTTCCATTTCCAAAACATCTTTCAGCCTAATAGATTTAATAATATTCTAGCATTTGTAACAGATTTCTCATGCAGCTTCTCTTTTCAGTTTGCTATTGGTACCCTCATGGATGACTACCTGGGTAAGTCAAGAATTTGTTCAGTGTCGTTTCAGTACAGTAGAGCTGTCCTGTTAAATGCAGTTAGAAGTAGTCTTTCACCACCTGCTATGACCCCATTTACAATAGAAGAGTAGAGTAGAAAACATCATCTGTGTATTAAATTTATTGGTTAAATATACTTTGTGTGTGGAAGTACCTGTTAGCCTCATATCCCAATCTTGTAGAGGCAAAGAGTGAAAAGGATTCTTTGCGATTGGTTGACTGCACTAAGGTTAAAAAAAGGAGAGTTCCTATGAGTGGCTGAGTTGTCACTGTTATAGATAGGTACATACTGTAGTTAGTTTTATTGAAGGGGAAGACAAAACGGTATCGAGGTAGGGCTGTATGCAAAAAACGAGTCACAGGCAGAGTAATGGCAGTGAATCAATACAATAACTTGCAATTCTCATTGCAATTATCAGACAAATCATTGCTTGTATTATTAGTTTCTCTTAATTTGATCATTACGTTTGTGGTTTTTTATCCTCTGTACAGGTGCAGGTATAGTGTAGTGTTCACATCATCTTTAACAGTATGCTTTACATATTTTATTTCTGATGATAATACTGTATTTATTTTTTTCACAGGTTTAACAAGTTAGAGTTTGTGGGGATCAGCACCAGTCAACCAGAGCTTGTGGGCGTGTGGTGGCTGCCACGTTTGCCAATTTAGTACCCTTTAATTCCCCTGTGGCCCAATATTTGGCAAGTTTCTGTTTGAAACATGATTTATAGCAGTGGTTTTTAACCTTTTTTTGGCAGCGATCCAAAATGCTGTCTAGAACGTTCATTGGCTACCAATGTTCATTATTCTTAAACACTATTTTCAGCATGATTTTTAAAATCACATATATTTGACTTCTGAGTGATGCTAAACTTTAATGCAATATGAAAGTTGAAATCTGTCTAATCCTATGTGCCTAGGTAATTATGAACAAAAGGTTATTTATGATTTATTTAAAAAAATTATAGGACAGTAAAAATAATTTGGAGAGTCTCTTGGTGACCTGGTCACCACCCAGGGGTTAAGAACCACTTATTTATAGTGATGGTTTGTAAGAAGCTTCACTATACAGTACTCTATCATCTCATAGTTTTTGATAAACTGAACAGAAAAGGTAACATCCATGTCCGACATATTTCCACTTAATATATAGGGTGTCTCGCAAGCAATCGCTCAAAGGACTTTGATGGACTTAATTCAGAACAAAAACATGTAAATAAAAAAATATAAAAAGGATCACTTGACGGCAACACTGGGCGGGAGTAGCCAACCATGACAATGGCTTGCGACACCGCTCGCTAACACATCCCCTGTATTTACTCATAAATCGGCTCTTAAAAAATATATATTTATAGAGTATTATTTGCTTAAAATTGCATAATCTTTCATCTCCCTTCGGCTCCGCTACAACTCGCGAGACACCCTGTATTTATCAAAGACCTCATCTCATTAACAGTTCATTACAACCTTCATGTCACCAGTTGAGTGGAATGTGTTTTAACGTCAGTTTTCACAATCATATATCTGCAGTATTACATATTTTTTTCCAGAAAATATGCTATACTTAGCACTAAATATAATAATGGAAATTTTGATAATGTTAAAGCATGACAAGTCAACATAAACAAGTACTCAAATAGGGTTGGAGAAAACTGGTACTGTAGCACATTAAGAATAGAGAATATACGGTAATATTTCAGTAATAAAACAGTAAAATATAAAAGTTATTTATTTCTGTGGTCTTGTAGCCTACCAGAGCATGAAAAATTTTGCTCTAACAATACTTTTTAAAAGCTTAGTACAGTATTGTACTGGTATCTGCAATAATACTACAATTTAGACATGAACATCAGTTGTTCATGAACCTGAGGATAAACTCAACTTTAGACTAGTGAGATGGAAACACACTATATAATACAATGGTGAAGTTTTTGCCTCAAACCATTGGCCCCAGCTTGAAATTTATCAGCCTCATCCAATTGTTTAGTTTAGTTTTGAAAATCATTATACATGCTAGCATGTGTCAGCCTCATTAACCTAATGGTGGCTCTCCAGGCTATCTAGACGTGCAGCATTTATGCTTAGACCCTAATCTCTTTGGTCATTCTGCAGGACCGCATCCCATGTCAATTTAGGTCTGCCTCTTGGAACTACCCTAACATTCATATATAACCGTTACCAAACTTTCACTTTCATTTTCAATTTCCTCTCTTAATTAATTGAAATATCCTTTCCCACTTCTGCATGTATACAATTATTTTTATATGACAATTACATGAAAGACATTATAACTATACCAACTTCTCACTTGTGTCATAAGATTGCATAACACTGCTGTAAATTGAAAGCTCTATACATTATATATATTGCATTCATCTAAACTTTCTACAGGAAACCTGTTTTCTATATCTAACCATATAATCACTAAATAATTTGTTTGTACCGTCATTTTGTTTGTTTACAGAATTATAAGTACAGTATATATATGATACGCAATGAGAACACTTGAAACTATAAATCATTTCTCCTCTTCATTATTTTGCTATTATCTTGTGTACCTTTCCTTTTCTTGAATGTCACACTGCCTCCTTCTCCAGCTCCCTGTTTAAGTGTTACTATCTTCTCCTGAAATGAGGATTCTGGCTTTTCAAATACTAGCTCCGGGCTGTAATATTCGTCTTGCTGGACCTTTGGAAGCTGCAGGTCAACTTGTTTCTTCTCTGGCTCTCTGGTGAATAAAAGATTAAGACAACTGTAATGCGTCAAATATTTAGATTTCTCTTTTATTAATAATAGTAAAGTAAATATTATCTTACAGGATCTAACACACCTTATTTCTTTCATTCTTTGTTCATCATCCTACATTCTTGAAAACAGGCTGGAGGAAAGAGGAAGCCCTAGACTAGCTAGAAAATAATGGAGAAAGTGCTCATGTTATAACCACTTTACTGGTACAGAAAACCACAAAGACTTAATGAAGGACTGAGGTTTGAACTACAATGTTCCTGGTAGTTGTGGATGAGAAAATCATCACCCTCCTGTAGAGCAATGATGATAATGTATTGTAAAATGGCTCCAGGCTTTAAAACTAACAAGCTATCATATTACCCTGCTGACATTTGCAATCAATTATTTTAATAACTCATAAAATTTCTTGCTCTACAGAATTATGCACTTTGTCTTGAATAATATCAGGATGCAATTACTCTGCACAAATATCTAACTGAATAACTGTAAATTATTATTCTGAGCTGATGACATAGATTGATTGAGGATGAAAGATGACTGCCCTAAGCCTGGAAGACCCAGTAGGCACAGTAGGATGGGTGAGAAGGTGATAGAGAGTAGGAAAGCAAGCATGAAGGAAACATAAGGAAAGGAGGGACATCTAACGAATTGAAACTCAGGATTTATAAGTCCAAGAATATGATGATTAACAGTAATTTTAGTGATGGTAAACAATTCTGGGTATAATGGAGTTATTTACTGCTGTATGGTCTGCCACGTAGAGTATGCCTCCACCTTTGGCGCTGGACCAAATATAGAAGGTGCCGACATTTTAGATCCACTCTTCTGCTTCTTGACCTTTGTGTCTTGTGTTGCTGAACCTGAGCTGTTGTCTGTTGTGTTATTTGTTTTGTTTCCTGAGCCACTTTTTTTCCTCTTCAGCTCCTTCTGCTCAGTGAGAGACAGGTAGCCTTCTGCTGGTGCCTCCCAACTGGATTCTATTTTTGGAAAACTTTCTCAATTGGTATAATTTCTCACCACTAAAATATACAATGCAGTATGTATTATTTTACACTATGTTTTTCAAGTACTATAAAAAAACATGAAACAGACATGTACTACTTACCTCCAGTCTCTACATTCCAGTAATAAGATTGGCCCTCTGGAGACGCAGCCTCATGCCAGACTTTCACCTTGGGTTTGTGGTCGTCCTTCTTTTTACTGTCGGCTGCATCTTCTGTTTTTTTCACTTCTCCCTTCTTCTTGCCCACCACCAACTCAGCATTACTGGCCTTGGCAATTTCACTGATTGTGGTGCCTGTTATGTCAGGATTCTTCTCTATATCTGCTTTGTATGCTTTCAGGGCAGCCTGTGGGATGAAATGGGTACCGGTACCTTTAAGTTTCTTTCAAAAGTGAATTGGAGGTGTTATGAAAGAGGTCCAAGGCAAAGCAGTGAATATTGGCATGGCACTGGTAAGCAAGGGAATGGAATGGAAGTTACCAGTGCTGTTGCTTACAGACATTAAAATGCTACTATGTAAACATCAGTGGGAAATGGAAGTCTTGGTGAGTAAAAGTAAAGTAACTGGTGTTTGAGAGGAGCAAAAGCACCAACGGAATGCTTTTTGTGATACACCACTATGAGCTATAACACATTATAATTTTGTTAACACTAGCTGAACTCTTTAACGTCTACTTGTGTCAAACATAGGCCTACAGTGTTTACCTCTTCCATGGCCTTGAGAAAGTCCTCCTCCTGTAGCTTAGCCTCATACTCCTCCTGACCCTTACGTCCCATCTCAGCCAAACGCTTTTGCACGCTCTCCTTGTGTCGTTTCCCTCGCTCATGGAACTCAATACTTGGCTTGTTGTCTGCAATCCAGCACTTGCAGAAGTCGCAGAACTTCCGAGGATTTGATTTCCAGTACTCAGACCTAGAACCATTCCACAGGAGCTAGTTAATCACTCAAACTTCAGTAATTAGTGAAGACCAATGATTAATTTTTTACATATTTACAGTACTACCCAAGAAAGAATGATAATAAAAATACCCAATACTATATAATAATAATGGTAGTGGTAGTTATGCTATTGGCACTGTACCAATATTACTGTGCTAGTTTTATATCTTTCATAATCTCATGTATTTCAGTTTGGTGTAGCTCTTAATAGATGTCTAAATCCACCTCTGCAAGGAGGGTTTGACTAATGGGAGATGAATACATCAAGTGGGATTCTTGCCTTTCGCCCTCATATTCCTCAATTTATGGGGGGAAAATGCATAGAGGTATGTCTAAATGGAAACCTGAACACACAAAACGTTCTGGTGCACCCAAGGTATTATTTCATACAACCCTTCAATTTGCCAAATGCAATAATTTTGAGCAACAATACTATAAAAAAAAAAAAAAAAAAAAAATATTAATAATAGTATTGAAAAAGGATTTCAGTCTGACCATCGGAGATTTCTTACATGACTTAAAAGCAGCAGGAGGGAAACAGTGGTAGTTGAGAAGACTGTTTGTAGATATGAAACTACCTGTGGATGAGACAAAAGGCCACTTCAAATACGTTTTCACTCCTAAATTCACCCCTTCTTTTGGTTCCAACACCTGGAATGCAAGGAATACAGGTAAATTTTAAATAATGGAATACAAAGAAAACAGGTCGTCAGCACAAGAGAAAGCTGAAAGGAAGAAGGTTATATAGGTGATAACTGCATATGGCTTTGTGTCCAAATCTATAAGAGAATCAGTTGAAGCAAATTAAAAGTGCAGCCTTCACTTCACTTACACTACTGTAATATATTAAACTTTACTAACAGATTAGAATAGGTAAAGGTCATTTCCAAACAATATTAAGGTAAGAAAAATCAAGAAAACAACCAATGTATGAAAACAAAAATAAAAAATAGGGACGTGTTCTTGAGAAATATCACCACGTACTTGCTTATCATACATAGAGTATAGAAGGAGTGTACAAATAGGGTTTTCTGTTCCCTATTATACAACAGTATTGCTTCTGGTGTTGGTAGGCCGGGGTTCCAATACACAGTCTAAAAGTAATTTGATTAATAATATCGGTCCAGCCACTGTATACTGAATTATAAACCATTCCATCTCAAAGTGTGGTATTATTAAATGAGAAAAAGGCTCTTTGTCACATAGGCTTTAGTTACCAGCAGTTATCACCAGTCCTGATTAGGCTACGTTAGGCTTGGATCATTCAAGAGCATAACCGATAGCATTATATGAGATTATTTACTTGTCTGCGATATAACCCGAGCTGACTAGTCCTAGATAACCACCTGCATATATTCATAAGATTAATTATGAAGAGTAAACATATAGAAAGAAAACAAGAGTTGCACTGACACCTAGGCCAAAGAGACCAAATTAACGTACAGTCGGCAAAAGTGTATTGGAGCCACCCTTACATTTATATTAACTATGATCATCTATAGGGTAGTTCCAATAATTTTCCTGCCGACTGTACCTCACAATATTGGGTAATAACATTCTGAAATATATTGCTCTCACTTGTGAAGTTATACCAAACCCTAAAGCTCGACACTCAGAGAAACGGTCAAACTTTACTATCGGACAATAATACATAACCATAATTAACCAATATATTCTTCTAGTGTAATTTGCCTCTGCTTTAAGGGGGTGTAGTAGTGTTGACAAATTTGGAGCCATTAATTCCTTCAAACTATTCCAGGCAACAGGACACCATTATTTTTTTTGTTAGTCTGGCCCTGTTTCATGGCATATTAAAGAGTAATCAGTCGTCCTCCAATATACCAAAAATATGACACTCCCTTAAACATACACTGGTGCATACCACATCACATAACATACGCCTTACAAGAACAAACAAAACCCACAGAATAAAATTAATTATAATACGAGTTTGACAGGCTTATTTATCTTGCCATGTTACTTGTCCAGGGCCTTATGCAAGAACACCCGTGGTGATGAAGATAGTGTGGTACCGGTACGATATCTCTGTTGTTTGTCTATGAAGCCATCGTATTGGTAATCGGTACTACACCATGAATGTTTTTGAATATGGTAATTGGGATCACATTTCCCAGATAAGCCATTTTATCTCTATTATCATATTAGATACACCTGTAATACACCTTTACTCTCTACCTACCCAAAATGTATGTATTTGTTTACCTAAAATAATTAGAGAAAGTAGCTATAAGAGTAAACTCAGAAGCTATAGGATAGTACACAAACTCCCTCACAGGCCTCACTGACACCGTTATTTAACTCCAGGTTATGTAGTTGATATTATGTTATTTTTGCAGTAGAAAGAATATATATTTCTACATAACATGTAAAAAATTATTCTATATATTTAACTTATAGCATATGTAAGCCTTAGGTGTAATATATTTTTATAATAGAAATATTAGTTATATAATTTTATTATTTATGAGATGAGTATATAACTTAATATCCAAGAATGTTTGTGGCAATGAAATGTTTGGTACGGCTCTCATCTTCTTGTATTCTTGTAAATGTTGCGAGGCGATTCCTCAGAGCAATGGTGTTCCAACACTCCTTCCAAGCCCGGTATCCCTTCGTTGCAGGTCCACCTTGTCCGGTAATGAATTTGTAACTGCTCTGCAGAGTGATGTATATCCAGGCACTGGTGGTTCATCCGGTACTGTGACTACTGTCCTCAGTACGCTATCCAGTTGGGTTTTGAAGGAGTCCACGGAGCAGCCAGTAAGGTCCCGAATTCTTCTTGGTAGGCAGTTGAAGATTCTTGGGCCATTGTAGGGCAGACTGGATGATAGGAGAGTCTTGATCCTCGCTGGTGCTTGTGATGGTGGTATTTTTCTAACACACTTATCATCTAAAGAATAAATTTCAACAAAATAGGACGAAGCTCACAGTTAACCACTATTACCACATTAACTATAGAGCTTTGAGTCTCACCCTTGCTGTCCATTTACCTCTTTAAAATATATGAACTAAAAACAAAACAAGAATGTATAATGTGCATCTATTTCTGTCAACTTGTCAAGACTCCCTCATTTTCCTTATCTACCTACTGTATTCCTGCTACGGCGGCTGAAGATGACAAGTTAAATGGTTAATGGCATACAAATTCTCCCTAGAATGGTCGGGTGTGACAGGATAACTGGAACAGGACTCGGAGAGGTTAGTGATTCTTTCTCCCTGCTCACTGTCTGAACAGGATATGGCTCATATGTGTGCAATTGTGCACTCCTTGTCACACATGAGGGTTGGTGATAATAGACTTACTAAGGTATTTATTGAAAGAATTACCGTTGGTAAATATTGAAAGCATTACCGGTAAATATTGAAAGAATTACTGTTATTGCTTACGGTTTTTCTACCTTCATTACCCACTTATTTAGATCATTCTAAGACTATTTTCTTCTATGGCAGTTCCTCCGCAAATGCCCCATTTCCAAGATAGGGCATATTCAAATGGGGCATTTTGAAATTAGCCTGACCTTACCAAACCTAACCTAGACCATATCAGACTACCGGGACCTAACCTGGGCAAACTACCGGGAAATAACCGTGGTAAAGTACAGGAAATGACCGGGGCAAAATACTGGGACCTAGCCGGATCAGGCAACACTGCTACAAAACGGTAATTCTTTCAATAAATTTCCCATGCTCTGTGGTGCGCGTACACATCTTTGTCTTCATTTATCCTGCCGTCGCGCAGGACCTTAAAGGTCCATTCACACATATCCGTGACGTATCCGTGCCGCGTCCGTTCCGTGCTTCCGTGTCCATGAAAAAAAATATAGTTACGTTGGAAGTAGACGGACGCGTTCCCACATGTCCGACGTCGTACCGTGTTTTGCCTTTCCTTGTCCGTGCCATGTCCGTGCCGACAAATTGAATATCGTCGCCACCGATATTTTTTAGTTTTTCACGGACGTCAGAAGGTGGGACGAGTGTATACAATCATGAATGACGAGCTCCTAATTGAACTTGTTCGCAGTCATTCTGTTTTCTATGACTTATCACAACAAAAATATATGGACGGTAGCTTCAAACAAGCTATTTGGAATGATATAGGGAAAGAAACTCTGCCTTGCTTGCCATTTTGAAAATCACTGACTTCAAACTGTACGGAGGCACCACGGATGTGTGTGAACAGATGTCACGGATACGTCACAGATATCACTGACGCGGAGAGGACGCGGCACGGATACGTCACGGATGTGTGTGAATGGACCTTTAACCCTCCCCAGCTCCTCAAGCTCTGCCCGCTGTAGATTCACTTAGCTGGCTGACTCCATAGCACTCACAGCTCTCTCCCCCTTGCCTGCCGCCACCACACTACCACAAGCCAAGAAACCACAAGACCAGTGCCACTCACTACACACACTGCGGTATACCAGACGTCCCTGTCTGTAGGCAAGCAGGTAAGCTTTCTACTACCGTGCTTGGGTCACACATTTCCTGTGTTATATACACTCTGTGTTGCCACGAAATAAAGCTGTACTTTGTATACGAGTCTGATGTTCACCTCTAAATAGTAACTAGTCTCCTTGACTGTTATAATTAGTGACCCTCGGAGTAGGACCAGACTCATCCTAAGCAGTACAACCTCTACAACGCATTCTACAAGCTACAACCTGAGGGGGACCCACTCGTCTACACTTCGCCTCCAAGGTACCCCCACACACACACACACGTACACTATTACCCTCCATATTGTGCTTGGATTTATTTTACTACAGTGTTAATCTCCCCAGTGCTTTACCCCCTCCACGTCGTATTAACGTATCATATCCCGCATACTTTGCCACTTTCCTCTGTGTATTGTTTTAATTCTTGCCTCTCGCCTTTGTGCCTCTCCAGTCCAATCTTTCGGCAATTTTTTTATGTCTACTTCTTGATTTTCATCTCGATGCTTTGTTTCTATATCACGTGCTTACTGTAGCCAGCCCCTTTGTTACCTCTTGTGGACCCCGTAGTGAGTCCCTCCACCGCATCACGTGATATCCCAGTCTCCTGCATACCCTGTAACCGACGCCATCGGGCGCTTTGTTCCTCCACACCCCTGCTTTGCTCACATGTTTCTACTTTAGTATTCATACCCCCACGTGCTCTTTCCCTTGTCTCGACATACTTACGTTTCCTACTATTATTTACCATTTATTTGCCCTGTCTCTCTCTCTCATACCACTGTGATTTCACATTTCCTGCACTTACCAACCCTCCCTGTCCCACAAACGCGTACACATACGCTCTGTGGGGTGCCGTACCTCTATTCTTCGGTGCTACGTTCTATACACACGCCGTACCACAAGCTACGCCTGCACCATCGACGACACCACGTGCTCATCTCTACGCACCAACGAATCAACGCACCTAACCTACGCCACATTACACCTCAGGGCTACGCTATCAACGCACCATCGACGCACCTCAAGCTACGCCTTCAACTATCTCCTATGCCACGTGCTCGACTCTACGCACCGTACTATAACGTACTACGCCTCACCTACACCATGCTGCAACCCAATGCTACGCTACGAAACTATCAACGCTGTATCTTTAAACAACGCTTAGACGAACTCCAACTCTCAAGGCCGCATCGATACGCCACACCTCCTCTCAATGCGTAATGCCGACGCAGCTCATCGACCCCACGTGCAACACTCCTGCTTCGTACCGGTACCGTCATAGCGTACCGAGCCTACATTCAACGCTCTTCCGTACATACATATCTGGGGGGCTACAACTCGTGTTCGCATACGCTTCGATATATTGTGCTACATCTACACCACGCCAGGATCACGTACACCTGCATCTACATGACGTTCAACGCCTCGACTACGCCAATGTTAAGTCTCACCCTTCTTATAAGGTATATGTACAATTTCACACACTTCCCAATTTTTTCTTTGTGATCCCTCCCCAGTGTTACTTGCCCCCATTTTTTTCCTGGTACTTTTCGTTTGTTATTGGCCTAACCTATACCTATAAATCTTTGATAGTGTGTGTTGAGGTAGTTATTAATAGTCTGTTTGTATCTTGTCCCCTAATTTTATTATTCAGTTATAAGCTGAAACTAAAACATCAACAAGTGTACATAGTTAACAAAACATTCACCAGTTTGTACAGAACCTCATAAGTATGTTCATATAGCCTAGTCTACCACCGATGAATTTGTACAGTATAAAAAAACTTGTGTCATTAATGTGAAATGTGTCACAGAAATATTATATGTACACCCACGATCTAAAGTTTTGGTTACTCTTTCAAAGGTGGAAAGGCGAAGTTAGTGTTTAAAGACTGACTGGGTGAACTGACAAACTGCCCGTGTATAAAGTATAGGAAAAAAGTCAGTGATGTTCATATATATATGTTTTGTGGACTCTTTTCCTACTTTGTACAGTTTGTCTGTTCATTCAGTCAGTCTTTAACATGGACTTCACCTTCCGGCCAGC
Source organism: Petrolisthes cinctipes (assembly GCA_033782935.1). Classification (NCBI taxonomy): domain Eukaryota; kingdom Metazoa; phylum Arthropoda; class Malacostraca; order Decapoda; family Porcellanidae; genus Petrolisthes; species Petrolisthes cinctipes. The sequence continues at coordinate 208,843 of JAWQEG010002606.1, read as the reverse complement.
TGAGGGGATACCATAACTTTGGATTGTGGGTGTTGGCTACACTGGCAATCTACAACCATTAACCATAAACCTGAGTCAAAAGTCCCAGATCTGAAGCAGCTGGTTTCTGGATGACAGCCCACCAAAACCATCACAAAGCTACACAGGGCTGTATGCAAGAACATTTGTGGTGTTGACGATGGTATAGTACTGCTACGACGGCTCTATAGACAAACAACAGAGCCATCGTACCAGTACCACACCATCGTATACACCATGAATGTTCTTGAATATGGCCCACACACACACATTTTGAACCAATAGAGGATTTAGGTGGGCTGTCATCTAGAAACCACATGTTCCAGATTTACAGGTTGGACTCAACAGGTGACGGGCTGTGGATTATCAGTGTAGTCTCACCAAAATGTATCGACCCACTTAGAACCTCCCTACCCAAGGGAGAAAAGGGAAATGGTAATGATGATGATGATGATGATAAACACACACATACATACATACAAACACAAAGATAACCAACTTTATTAATGTTTAGATAATGAGTATTTTTGGCACTCACACACACAGGCAGACAGACACAGAAAGATAATCAGCTTTATCAGTGTTTAGATAACGAGTATTTTTGGCACAGATCTTAAAGTGTAAAGTAGAGTGTAAAGTAGAAAATAGAATAGAGTATTAAGTAAAGTGTAAAGTAGAATATAGAGTAGAGTATTAAGTAGTGTAAAGTAGAGTGTAAATTAAAGTATAAAGTATTATGTAGAGTGTAAAGTTGAGTTTAAAGTATTAAATAGAGTATAGAGTATATTATACATAACAAACACTAACATGGCATTATAAATTATTTCATCACTTCACTTTTTCATATAATAGTGTTACAACTGAAGTGGTATTACCATCAACCTTCAATCTTATATACAATGGTACAGTCAGTCTGGTATACCCTATACAGTAAAAGTCCCTTAATCCGGAGGTCTATACCTCGGAATGCTCGCTCCCCCGGAACTTTTTGGGCCAACCAATTTAACCCATAATTACAGTATCCCAAAAAATTGCGCAAAAAAAAAGGAGAAAAAAAAAAAATACCGAAAAAGTAATGTGCCGAACTCTCGCCATTTTCCCGCTCGGCGTGTGTTTATGGTTCAGTCGCAGTGTTGCCAGGTGCAGGGAAATTTCTCTGTTTTAGGGAATTTTGGAGTCCACACAAGGAAATAATATACAGTTCGTTCAAGAGTAAATAAGGAAATTTCTACCAGATGAAATACCAAAAAGACCATCAATGTTCCAGAGTAAACAGGGAATAATTTCAGTAAAAAGGGAAATTCTGATGTTAAAGTGAGGGATATTTCGTCAAGCAGACCTTGCAACACTGTTCAGTCAAGCGTCGGTCCCTGCCTCGTGTGCATTCCTCTCTTTTCTCCCGGGATATAATTCAGTGTTGTGGGTGTCTACAGTATTCATAATGGCTCCTAATAAACCACCAAAGAAGCCCACTAAGAAGTTGAGACCTCATAAGACATTAAATCTGGCACAGAAACTAGCTATATACACTCTTAAATTACGTGTGACAGCTGCGATCCTCCCACCACCCCCTAAATTACGTGTGACAGGGAAACCTGTATTTAAAAGTAATAAAAGTATTTTATATGTATTTTGGGGGGTATTTTTCGATAACACGGAATTCTTGCTAATTCGGAAGTCTCAAACCCCCCTGCCTTCCGGATTAAGGGACTTTTACTGTAATACAGAAGGGTGTGATTATATACTATGGTACAGTCAGTCTGGTATACCCTACAAGTGATTACATACAATGGTACAGTCAGTCTGGTATACCCTATAATATAGAAGGGTGTGATTACATCTTTCACCTACACACACACACAAACACAAACACAAACACAGATCAACCAGCAGGCCATCTTGCAAACACACACACACATACTGATTACCCAGCAGGCCATCTTCCACCTACACACACACACACACTGATTACCCAGCAGGCCATCTTCCACCTACACACACACACACACAGATCAACCATCATGCTTGTTTTATAAAAATTACACCCTTCATATCTTGCACATCATGTATAGCTTACCTTCATATAAACATAATCTCATCCACCCCTCACTTAATTTTGTCCACCCAGGTTGAATAGCACCTTCATAAGGGATACAACACTCACTGTACCATTATATACAAGGCTAACTGTACCATTGTATACAAGGCTAACTGTACCATTGTATACAAGGCTAACTGTACCATTGTATACAAGGCTAACTGTACCAATAGATACAAAAATGGTGGGTAAGGGGACACCACTTCCCTATATCAGGTATACATTTTATAATTATATATAATAACCAAAGGCTTAGCCCACTTGGAGGATCTACAAACGCTAGACATTAATGGCTAGTAAAAATTATTACAATTATCATTTTATATTTGTTAAATATTCTTACATTAGCACCAATAACATTTAATTTCTATCATGCTGCATTTTCAGGGGAAAAATTCTCATGTTGGTGAATTGGAAGGTTCCTGTTTCTTCCAATCTATGCCAGGAAACAGACGCCCTCAACGGTAGGCTACTAATAGGGCATCTGTTTTGTGGTATAGTTTGGAGGAATCAGAGACCTTCCAATTCACCAACAAGAAATTTTCGCCTTAAGGACATAATACACATTTGGTACATTAAAGTGCCTTGATTCCTCCAAACTATGCCAGGAAACAGGACTAGATTAGCAAAAATAATGGAGCCTTGTTGCTTGGAATAGTTTGGAGGAATCGGAGACCTTTTAATTCACCAAGAGAATCTCCCCTACTTAAGATTATGACAACGTGGATTCCTATGGAGATTCTTAACAATACAAATAATGGGTCGTCAAGTTAATTGAGAACCACTGTGTTATACAAAGGGTCATATTCAAGAACATTCATAGTGCATACGATGACCTGGTGTATGTACGACGACTCCATAGACAAACAACAGAGCCATCGTGCTGGTACCATGCCATAGTCAACACCACAAATATTCATGCATATGGCCCTCTCTCTCATCAGTGACTCTGCTATAATTATATTACACTACAAGAGCACATAAACTGTCTTCCATACAGTATATCCTTTACACAATATATTCACTACAAGAGCACATAAACTGTCTTCCATACAGTATATCCTTTACACAATATATTCACTACAAGAGCACATAAACTGTCTTCCATACTTTATATCCTTTACACATTATATTAGCTAAGTTTGAGACTCTGAGCACATAATCATCATCATTAATACCCATTTCCCTTGCAGAACCACAGACAGGCAAAGGGTCCAACTCTGAGATGGAGTCCCTTTCCCCCCCTTTGTATCATAGGGGATACAAAGCTAACTGCACCATGCATGGCAAGAATGGCAGGTAATGGGGACACCACTTTCCTACACTAATCTCAACACACCAACAGAAAACATATGAACAGTTCCTATGTGAGTAGTGGTGATGATGATGATACAAGCACACACTGAGACACAGCAGGGCAGAAACTGCAGTAAGTTAATTTAAATCAGTGTGCATAATGGGATACATGGCAGCACTGTGTGTGCTTTGATATAAAATAACTGACTACAGTTTCTGCCCTGTCCTGTGTCTCGATGGGCTGTATTCAAGAACATTCATAGTGCATTTAATGGCTTTATGGACAAACAATAGAGCTGTCATACCGGTACCATGCCATCGTCAACACCACGGATGTTCTTGCATATGACTCGATGTGTGCTGGGCCTAATACAAGAACAAACAGATGTTTAACAAGAGTCTACAAAGCTTGCTGGGAAGAGACCAGTTTTTCCTGTACGTTGTAGTGTGCCTTTGTACCAACCATCCTCTCGTTTCTTGTGTACATAGATGATGTCCCCCAACTGTAGCTCCAGTTCATACTCACTATTGGGTGGGTAGGGTACAATGCATCGGAACCTGTTGGGGCATCACGAGTGTCAGTCAGTCAGTGTACCGTACAGTATACCCAACAACATTAATCTTGCCGGGACTGCTCGGTCAGACAGCTTGAGGAACTTCAACAACAACATTAATCTTGTTATGGGAATAATTCAGTGTTGGTGGTAAATCTGGAAGGCAAAGGATTCCTCCTAACTATACCAGAAAACGGACACCCTCAATGGTACTAACAGGGCATCTGTTTCCTGGCATAATCAGGAAGAATCAGAGACCTTAACTTGGTAAATTTAGAAGGCTACTGATTTCTCCATACTATTCCAAGCAACAACAAGCCACTAATATTTTGGTCCATCTGGTCCTGTTGCTTCAGATTTACCACCACCAACACTGTATTAACCCCTTAAGTATCCAAGAGCCATTATAACTACACACTAATAGAGTAATAGATCAATGGAGAGAGAGGATCTTGACTCAATCCTGTAAAGATACAAATAGGTAGGAACACATACATAACAACAACACTGTAAAATAAGGGGTTACTGTACTGTACACACATAACAACAACACTGCAAAATGAAGCATTATTGTACACACACACACATAACAACATTGCAAATTGAGGCATTACTGTACACACACACACACACACATAACAACATTGCGAATTGAGGCATTACTCTACACACACACAACAACAGTGCAATATGATACACACACCTTTCTTTGACAAGTGGTGCTGGGGTCTTCTTGCGACGGGGTGTGTCAGCATTGGAGTCGGTGGTGGTTGTGGATGCATGGGAGGGAGTAGGGGTGAGAGTGGAGGAGGGAGAGGAAGAGGAAGAGGAGGAGGGGGGAAGTCCACCCATCACTGACCCACCTGTGTCTGGGTTACTGCCACTTCTGTAGATAATATTATTAATAGTATTAATTAAGGGGATACTCTTCCGACCCTCAATATACAATGAATAAATACATGTATCCACCACTTACTTCATTTTACTCATAAAAGACCACCCAATGTATGTTTTCCCAGACACACACACACACACACTTCATTTAACTTTCACTGAAAATCGCCAAATGTTTTACCAGACTTCTGTTATTCATTACCATACAGACTAATATGTGATATACCAGTACTGAGCCTGTGTTAATAGGATGTATGTGTTAAATTTAATCATCTTACATCAATGGCTTGCTGTAGTATACTTTTTGTACAATGGAGTGCCTTGATTCCTCCAATGTTTGCCAGGAAACAGGACCAAAGGACCAAAAATAATGGTGTTATGTTGCCTAGAATAGTATGGAGGAATCATTTGCCCTCGACTTACCACCAACACCGTACTATCCCTTTAATATCAATAATACTTTATGTGATGTAAATTATTGGTGACCATAAAAGGTTGGCAAATACAGTGGAAAATACAGTGAAGTAAAACTGGTGTAAATCTTTGTTATTAATTTTACTACAATAGTAGAGTTAGGCAATAAAGTATCTGAGTGTAAGGAAGTGGTGTATCATCCACCATTCTTGCATATGATGGTGCAGTCAGCCTACAATACAGGGGGGGGGGGGGGGGGGGGAGTGAGTGAGAGTTGGGGATTACACTCTCTAACAATGACCCCAACAAAAGTGCCAACTGGGAAGCCTTCACTACTGAAACAGAACAACACTTTGAAACACTGAACAGTACACCCATCACAAACAACAACAACACAGCTGTTCAAAAATTCAATACAATTATACAAAATGCAGACAAACATCACATCCCTAGAGGTAACAGAAGAAAACACAACCCCAATTACAACAGAAATTCAAGACCTCATCAGACAACGAGACACACTTAAACACACATCCCCAACTCCTCTTACACAACACACAGTAAACCAAATACAAGCACTAAATACACAAATAAACACAATTAAAGAACAAAAAACACTAAACTGGCAAAAGTTTGTCAGCACAATTAACCATAAAACAACCACCAGCAAACTCTACAAAACACTAAACAGCATCACTGTCCAACAGCAACACTACACAATCACATGCAACCATCATAACAACAGATACCATACCCTCCAGCATTTTTCTCATGTCAGCCACCTTCACCTTCACCCTGAAGACCGACAATTCATTAGACGTAAGAGACATTTCCCCACTGACCCAGACTATGCACCATTCACAAACTGTCATACAAACCACATCATCCATAACTTAAAACACTCACCTGCCTGTGGCCCTGACAACATCAGTAACAAGGGGTGCTGATGGTGTAATGGTTAGCACACTCGCTTGGCATGCGAGAGATCCCGGGCTCAATTCCTGGGTCAGTGGAATTGTTAGACAATTTTCCCAACCCCCTATGTCCCTTTTACCTAGCAGTAAATAGATACTCTGCTGTAAGATCAAGGATAGCATGCTACCTTGTAGGCTGGGGGAAGATGTGTTGATGTAAACTACCCAGCACACACTGGTGAAGGAAGATGTGCTGACGTAAATTACCCAGCACACACTGGTGGGGGAAGATGTGTTGATGTAACTACCCAATACACATCTCAACTACCCAGCAACACACTGGTGAGGGCTGGTTCTATCCAGAAATGAGGAATCTGGCATCCTCTACCACACCCTGGCCTGTTCTGTCTGTCTCCCTTACTATCTCTCATTCCTTCTGGGTAGCCGATGAGATCGCCTGATTGGGTGGCACAACAAGGAAGACTACAGACAGTGGGCTTGTTGGCCCAGGGGTACATGCCCGTGAGCCAGCAGTCCCCTCGTCTGCTGCCTTTGAAGAAACAGATCTCACTATCACCCTGACTCCCATTTGGGGGTCCAAGCATCTGCACGGCTTCGGTCAACCAGACTCAGGACTGCTCGGCCAGACAGTCTGGGGAACTACAACAACAACAACAACAACACCAACAACATCAGTAACATACACCTCAAACACCCTGGACCACAAGGCATACAAGCACTCACTAACATAGGAAACTACAGCTATTCACAAAACACATTACCCAACATTTGGAAACACAGAAATATCATCACTAACTCCAAACCCAACAATGATCCCACACTTCCCTCATCACACCGTCCCATTACCCCTTCAAAAGTTACTGAGCACCTCATTATTAGACTAATCACACCACACATCCCCCTTGCATCTTCACAACATGGCTTCAGACCACTACACTCAACAAACACTCTTCTTACAGACCTCACACAAAGAATTTATGATGGCATCAACTCAGATAGACCCCCACACAGAACACTCCTAGTTACACTGGACATAAGTAAAGCATTTGATGCCATCCCCCGCCACAACCTCACAAACAAAATATACAACACAAACATGCACAATAATACAAAAAGATGGCTGGCCAGCTTCCTGGGAGGAAGAGTAGCCCATGTTACATTCGCTGGTCAGTCATCTAACATTAAAAGTTTCACCAACGGTGTCCCCCAAGGTTCTGTATTCTCACCCACCCTTTTCAATTTATACATGCACGACCTACCAACACCCCAGGCACCAAAAATACACATAGCCTCCTACGCAGACGACATAACACTCACATGTACACACAGAAATGCAGACACAGCCACTCACTTCCTCCAACCCTAGCTCAACACACTTAATGCCTGGTTCACCACAAACAGACTTAAAATAGCACCCACCAAGTCAACTGCCACCCTTCTCACCAACTGGAATGCAGAACACCACTACGCACCACACCTCACCATAAACAACACACCTATACCACACACACACACACACACAAAATACTTGGCATAACATACAATACATCCATGACATTCAAACAACACATCACAACCATCAAAAACAAATGCATGCAAAGGCTTAAGCCCTCAGATCACTTGCCAGCACAACATTTGGACACAACAAAGAATCCACAATCACAGTGTACAAACAATATATCCGATCAGTGATGGATTATGCAAGCCCTATCTGGGCCTCAAACCTCGCTGAGACTCATCTCAACACCCATCAAACCATACAGAACAGGGGCCGGATACTCAAAACGTGCCTTCACTGAAGGCGCCTTTTGATTCGGCACGTCGAAGGCGCCTTTCAGAAAGGTGCGATTCCGATACTCAAAAATTTTCAATTGCGCCTTTGGTGTGCCTTTCGGCGATTTTGCGCCAATCCTCAATATGCGCAATTTGATACTCCAGCCAATCACAGCAGACCTATCGAAGTGTGCTTAGGAAATGTAAACCAATCATAATCTAGTATTTCGAAGAGCGGTCTGATCGGATAACAGACATTAATAATAAACAAACATTAAATGACGGAACAAATGACATAACAACAAAAATATAGACAGTATATATAATTGACTAGGAAAAATTACCATGATTTCAGCATCTTAATAAATGTGATGATTAACATTGATTTTAGTTATATTATTAAATATCTAAGGTTTTCATATAAAATAAAGTAGTTATCGAGTTATGATACACACGAAAAAAAAAATCTATTTGTTAGGCTACACGGAGATGGCCAAATTATTATTATTATTATTTTTTTTTTTTTTTTTTTTTTTTTTTTTGCAATAATCGTATATAGCCATAATAGGGTATTAATGGCTGCATTAATTTGCCCCATATGATATAATTATGTAACCAATATACATATAAGTAAACTATTTAGTACTACAAGATCAAAATCGTCATAACCAATATAGACCTAACCTACTTCAGCTGGCATTATTGTTTGGTTAGGTCTGCGACAGTGACTAACTCAGCAAGAATAAAATTGTTTTGATATTTTACACTACATAATTATTTTTAATGGTTCACTGATATGGCCATTATTACCTTATTTTGGCTATAATGTACATAATATTCTCACGAAGCCACAATCACGAGCGCAAATCCTTACAAGAGTTGGTTATTACATAAGACATATAATATACAGGGGCGGCAAAGATTTATTGTAAAGGGGCAGGATCAAACAAATATACATACTGTATATGTCCGGTATTATATCAATATACACATAGTTCAAATAGGCATGAAATTAAATTAGTTACATGACGTGAACTGCAACGAGTGGGAAGCTATAAGAATTGGTTAGCCTATCATGTATGTACCATATATACCTCCACGAGTCCACATATAATTAATTTTCTTTCTTCTATCATAACTTGCTACTCATTATTTATATTCTATGGCAACCATTACTCTCTTAACAAAGTATTGAGGTAGTATTACATCTAATTAGGAGTGAAGAGCTATCTGAGCCTATCATTCACCGCCGACATATTGTTGTTTTTATTCATCAAAAGGCGCCTTTCCATCGCTATGGCTGCTCCGACCCAGCCGTTGCTCAAAGGCGCTAAAAGCAGTTGTTTCCAATATGGCCACGCCCAGGGAAAGTTTTGTGTATGCGTCGTTTGGGAAAATGCGCAATCGAAAGGCGCTTTCGGGACAAAAGGCGCCTTTGCACGCTTTGAGTATCCGGCCCCAGAGCCCTAAAGACAATCACAGGCTGCACAGCTACCAAACCTACAGACCACCTACACCATGAAACCAAAGTCCTCAAAATCAAGGATCATCTTGACATGAGAGGCACACAAACACTTGCTGCAGCCTCCACAAACCCACACCATCCACTACACTACATGGCAAAACACCCACACATGCCAAGGAACATCAAAACAACACCCAGTACACGATACCATACACAATTACTATCTTCTCTCGCACATTGCCCACCCCAAACCAATCTCCAGAAACATATCCACTCTCAAATCACTCATCAGTCCATCCAAACACTCAAAAACAACACCCAGCTGCATGCACGACCTCCTGACATCCACCCATCTGAATTCTCCCTTCCCCGTGAGGACAGAGTCCACCTGGCCAGGCTGCGGTGTGGCCACCACCCGGCCCTTCTGACATATCAGAAGAAGCTGGATGGAGCCATTGTGGATGCCTGTCCAGGATGCAACACAGCACCCAATTCTATTAAACACATTATGGAAGACTGCAATGTACACAACCACACTCGCCAACGACACGACATACACTCTCTGAGGGCATTGTGGGAAAGCCCGGTCCAGGCCATGACCTTCCTCAGGAGCTCGGGGCTGCTCGGCCAGACAGCTTGAGGAACTTCAACAACAACAATGACCCCATTAAAGGTTCATATAGCCTGGGAGCTGGACCCCTTGCCTGTCAGGAGGCCTGTACTGGTGCTAGAGCCTCTCATATCCATGGAAAAAAGGGAAAAATTGGATATTGATGATAATGATGACTAAGTTGCTAATGTTATTCAGATTATTTTGTTCCCTAACTGCACATAACATCATTGTTGACCCATAAACCAACCAACTGATGATTGATTTTATTTACATAGCCAAGCTATGCTCTAAGTGATTTATTGTTGCAATGACAAAATCAATTGCTAAGAAATACACACCATTATCACAGCCATGCTCTAAGTTATTTAGTGTTGCATTAACAGAATCAACTACTGAAAAATACACACCATTAACACCACTAAGTTGGGAACTGTATGTAAGAATTATATTGTAATGGTGACCAACACACGGTTTCTGGATGACAGCCCCTTTTCCCACCTTCCCCACCCACACATACATGTACACATACATACACATTAAACAGGGGCCGTATGCAAGAACATTTGTGGTGTTGATGATGGTGACGTACCAATAAGATATACAGTAAACACAATACAGAGCCATTGTACAGGTACAGTTGTGGAAAAAAGTTTCTTTACTCCCAGGGTGTCTCTCATACCTTAGCACACACCTTGGTCTAATAATGCAAGAGTTATGAATAAATGAAAGTAAAAAATCTAATGATGAAAGTGATTGGTAGATGAGTTGACAGAAAATATTAATCATAATACAATATAACATAACAATTTAGTAAGAGAGCATTATGGTCATATAAAGGTGTGTGCTAGGATAAAGAGGGACCCCCCCTTCATCAATAATATAATGCCATCAAATATGTCCCAAGGTGAACCAAGCTATACACTGTAACTGTGTTTATAAAGTAAGGAGCACCATGCTAAAGTAAAGAGACAAGGTAAGAAAGCAAGGCAAAGTGAGGTAAGAGACAAGGAAGCAAAGCAAGATACATTTTAAAGAGGCAATGAAGCAAGGCAAGAGATGATAGGAAGCAATGAAGCAAAGGTAACCAGCCAAGGCCTGACTCACCTGGCTCTCATCACCAGGCTGGCCAGTACCACCCCTGGCCGTTCCCGGGCCCTCAGGCGGCACGACCCCCCGGCCCCACGCAGCAGCCCCGCCCCGGCCCCAACCCCACCCACCAGAGTACCCGGACACGACCCAGACCTGTGCCCCACAATGGAGTTAGCTGGTCATTGATATTATTACCTCAGGTCACTATACAGTACCATTCATCCTCGTTGTACTGTACTAAAACAAGGCTCTGTTGCTACTACAGTAATACTAATACCATTAATAATAGATGTTAACAAATAACTATAAAAACCTATCTATGTCAGTCAGCCCCTTACCAGTACTAAGGCCCAGTACACATTGAGACACAGGGTGGCAATTATAGTCACTTATTTTAAATTAGAACACACACTGTGCTGCCTTGCCCTGCCCTGCCCTGTGCTGTGCTGCTTTGCCCTGCCCTGTGTTGCCTTGTGCTGCTTTGCCCTGCACTGTGCTGTCCTGCCCTGCCCTGTGCTGCATTGCCCTGCCCTGTGCTGCCCTGCCCCATGCTGCCCTGCACTGTGCTGTCCTGCCCTGTGTGTCAATGGACACTGGGTCTAGAACTACAAGGCTGTGTTGCATTATAACCAGATGCTAATAGCAATGAAATAAGATGTGAAGAAAGAACTATAAAAGTCTATGTCAGTCAGCCCCTTATCAGTCCAGTATAGGTCTATAAGCATAAATAATGTGTAAAATAAAGGACAGTCTGCTCATAAATATAATATATATGTGAATAGATTAAGAAGCACCATACTATTCTAAAAAATAAGACAAATACCAATACTACTACACTAGGCTAAGTGCATTAAGGGGAGATTTTCATGTTGGTGAATTTTTTGAGGGCTACTGATTCCTCCAAATTATGCCATTAAACAGATCCCCCCTATTAGTACCTTTGAAGGCGGTCATCTGTTTTCTGGTGGTATAGTTTGGAGGAATCAGTAGCCTTCCAATTCACCAACAAGAACAAATGAAAGTGAAATCTGTCTGTAGCAGTGAATAAAATAAATGAATGAAGGTGCCGTACAAAACACAATGGTCCGCATGTAATAATGTTGGTGGTGTTGATGTTAGTGTGGTACCCTTACGATGGCTCTGTTGTTTGTCTATAGAGTCATTGTATTGGTACCACACCATCGTCTACACCACCAACAATCTTGCATACGGCCTATGGTACCATCACCTAGAGTCCAGTGTTATTCACTAATTTTTTCACGAGAGCCAAAAGTTCAGGACATATTCAGAGTGAGAGCCGCATAAGCCATAAACCACATGGATAAGCAGAAAAAAATATATATAGGAACTAAATCATATATTTTTGTGGGTTTCCATAACCACAGATTTATAGAACAAGACTAGTAACAATATATTATTAATAAATTATACTGAAATTCTTGACTTTAATAAAAAAAAAAAAAAAAAATTTCATTTAATGTTTCTCCTTTTCTCTTTGTGTTGAATAATTATGAAAAGTAAAGAATTGCCAGGGCCACTAGGCCTATTCCCATTAGCAATTTTATTAAATGATACATCTGATACGGCATAGTGATGCAATTAATATCTAATACTTTGGACTTTTTCTCTGATCACTGATGATTTTCTTTTTTTCTCTCTCTCTCTCTTGGGAGCCGCCAATCAGGTCATTGCGAGCCGCCACTGGCTCGCGAGCCACACAATGAAGACCCCTGACCTAGACATATAAAAGAACAGGAGTGATATGCAGTTTTACAACTTGGTGTGTGGTAGTAGGGGTAGTGGAGGTGGTAGTGTTGGTAGTGGACAGAAGGGATATGGTGGTGGTAGTGGTGGACAGAAAGGATATAGTGGTAGTAGTAGTGGATAGAAGGGATATATTGTATTATAACCTTGTATGAGCATGGTGTGTAGTAGTAGTAGTAGTAGTAATGGTAGGGTCTTTGAACATTGGTTTATCCATTGACTATGATGGTGATGGTGATAGTAGTAGTAGTGGTAGTAATGGTGGTGTCCTACACATACTAACCTGGTATGAGCATGGTGTGTAGTGGCCGTGGTGGTGGTAGTAGTAATAATGGTAGGGTCTTCAAACACTGGGTTATCCATTGAGTATGATGGTGGTGGTGATTTACTTTTCTTTTTGCTGCTACTCCCGGTAAATTTGCGCATCAGGCTCATACCTCCACTGCTACTGCCCCCACTGCTGCTCCCGCTGCTGCCTCGGTCTTTGGAGTTCTTCTGAAAGTTGGGGGATCCTCTTTTTGGTAAATTGGAGGGCTACGGATTCCTCCAAACTAAGCTATGTCAGGAAACTTAAGTGTTATTTCAGGGAAATTATCTTTTTGGTAAATTGGGAGGGCTACTGATTCCTCCAAACTATGCCAGGAAACTAAAGTGAGTGACTCTGAACCCATGAGTTGATACAGTAGGACCTATTACAGTATTAGTTAATTAACATACCCTGTCTGTTGCTTTGGTGGGTGTGCTGGCACCAGTCACTGTTGAGTTGGGTTCTCCAAGTGCTACATTAGGTGGGGGTGACACTGCATTGCTCACACCACTCACAGACCTCACCATACATACACAAAATACACATTAGTGTACAGTTTATAAACAACATACTGCCAATCATGGACCAGAATCTCTAACTCACCCATGTCAAAGCCCAAGATATGAAGCATTACTGGTTCTGGACGATAGCCCATCCAAATCCTCCACTGGTTCGAGAATCTGTGTGTGTGTGTGTCCTCAAGATGGTTTGGGTGGGCTGTCGTCCAGAAACTGTTTGCTTTAAACCTTGGGCTTTGATTCAGGTGGACTAGGCATTATGGTCCTCAATTATCATCATCAATATCCCATTTATTTCTCTCTTTTTTTTTCCATTGGTGGGGAGGTTCTAGTACCAGTACAGGACCCCTGACAGGTAAGGGGTCCAGTTCCCAAGGCTATATAAACCTTTAGTGGGGTCATTGTTAGAGAGTGTAGTCCCCAACCCTCACTCCTCCCCGCCTGTATTGTAGGGGATGCCAGGCTGACTGTATCATGGTAAGAATGGTGGGTGATGGGGATGCCACTTCCCTACTTCAATTATATCAATGAGGTTATTATCTATCTATAGTCCTATAATTTGTTACTGAATTAACTACAGTAGGAGAATCTGAACCTCAAAATCATTGAATTAATAGCCAGCATATAAAACACCATAGGGGGAGATTCTATTGTTGGTGATTATGAAGGTCTATGATTCCTCCAAACAAATTGTGCCAAGAAACAGATCCCCTATTAGTACCATTGAGGGCGTCTGTTTTCCTGGTACAGTTTGAAGGAATCGATAGCCTTCCAACTTACCAACACTTAACATTATCCATTTTTCACCTTTGTGTAGATGAGTATGAGTGAGGTGTAGGTGATGTAGCATGCCAGGAGAGTGATGTGGTGTGTGCAGCAGAGGGGCGAAGACTGGGAGGACCTTCTACACTGGAACTGACAGACCTTGGTGGTAACTCAGGAGGTAATGATGCTGCTGATGTTGAGTTACTGCTGCCACCACCAGACACTGGCCCTGGGGGTTCACACACACAAAACCATCATCATCATTATCAGCAGTAATATCCCATTTCCCTTTTTCAAGGGGTGGGGGGCTCCAGAAAACAGGGATGAAAAATTAGAATAACAGAGTAAGGGACAGCACACATTGAAATACTGGGCAGACACTGTAGTCAGGCATTTGAAATTAGAGTGTGCACATTGGGATGCAGGGCAGCACAGTGTGTGCTCTGATTTAAAATAACTGACTACAATTTCTGGCCTGTGCTGCCTTGTGTCTCAATGTGTGCTGAGCCTAAGGGACAGTAATACCCGGCAAGGTGGACAACACTCATAATTACTGCCTCTTTCAGTACCACCATGAAACTCCCTGCTCAACTCACGAAAGTAAATTCAATTATATAACCTTGGTTGAAGGAGCCATTATAAGGATAGACTGTCAAGATAAACATGGGTTGTTAGTCCCAACATACACTCCTCCAAAGCAAAACCCTTCCATTCTTGTCTCCCTTTCCTACATAATCTCCTACATAAAACTGTTTTCAAAGAGTGGGGAGGCTCTAGTGCCAACTCCCAGGCTATATGAACCTTTAATGGGGTCATTGCCCCCCCCCCCCCCTGTATCGTAGGAGATACCAGGCTGACTGCACCATGCATGGCAAGAATGGTGGGTGATGGGAACCCACTTCCCTACACCATGTTTCAGACCCACAAACTCAGTAACTAAAACTCCAGACTACATCTACTGTATACTGTATATACTAAGTTACAAATATTGTAGTCAAATTAACCTGATGTGCAGTTTGGGCCATACATCATGCTAATATCATATCAAACTTAAGAAAGTAAATAAAAAGGATATTTATAATTAACTCTATAAAGCCAATTAAGCGCATCTCAGTTCAGCAGTAGCAAAGCAATTGTTACATTTAATTAATTAAGTACACTGGCAATCCACAATCCCTGGCCCATTTGAGTCAAAACCACAGATCTGGAGTAGGTGGTTTCTAGATGACAGCCCACCCAAAGCCTCCATTGGTTCTAAAAATGTGTGTGTGTGTGTGTGTGTGAAGCCTCATGATGGTTTGGGTGGGCTGTTGTCAAGAAACCGCCTGCTGCTTCAGAAATTGGGCTTCAACTGAGGTGGGCCAGGTATTGTGGATTGCCAGTGTACCATTGCACTATTAAGTGTTGTCACAAAATCCAGTGATTTTTGTTCAAGAAGCAGTGTTTGTATTTCTTATTTTTTTGTAAGGTGTTGCTTGTTGTTCTAAACAAGGCACAGAAATAAAATCAGTATCTAAAAATCTATCTATAACCAACTGCAGTATATGAAAAAGGTTGGTAGTTAGCAATATACGATAATATGGGACGAAACTTTATGAAATATCAAGTTCCTGTTTACTGAGATGGAGAACACAAATGCAGAGCAAATTTGGTTATGAAAATAAGTGAAGTAAACCTTAGTATTGCTAAGTGGTATAAGGAGAAAAACAAAACTGTATCGGAGAATATATTAAAGATTGAGAAATGGTAAGTTAATTAGTGTGAAATAAATAATTGACTGTAAACAAATGCGTCTCCGTAAGTAACCTCTCTATGCCTGCGCGGAGTAAAGCAGTACTACGGCTGCAAGTAAAGTATGAGGGAGGGAAGGAAGGGTAGGGGCCACTCAGCGAGCATAACATTGTCACTGTATTACTCCGCCGTGTGCCGTCGTCTAGTGACGTCTACTCGTCTCAGTTGATCAGGAATATATTTTGTAACACTCTGTAAATGCATTCATAATATACTGTTCAGCACCCTTGATAGTCGAATATACTACGTGGTGTATGTTCATTGAGATAAAATATGATTTAACATAAAGATCTAAACTGTTTGGCAAGTACTGTATGTCCATAAATTATTGTGTCCGAAACTTTATGAAAAATATGACAACACTTCCTAGCGCGACTGTACATTACCACACATCCATATAAACACACATGAATGTGTGGCAAATATCTCAATAAGTATCCCACCCAGGAATCAAACCTGAATTTCATTATTAGGCCCAATCCATATTGAGACACAGGGCAATACAATGTGCGCTTTGATTTAAAATAACTGACTATAGTTTCTGCCTTGCCCTGTGCTGCCTTGCCTTGTGCTGTGTCTCAATGTGTGCTGGGCCTCAGAGTCAGAAGCAAACCACCACTGCACCATTTGGTGTCATGATACATTAATTAAAGCAACAATAGTGTTGTAACTAGAGTATTGGTGTTCAATACCTGGTTAAGATACTCCTACAATATGACTGTACAATTTACCTACACTACACTCCCACCATAGAAGCTACAGTACAGTAGAGTAAAGTAGGCGTGAGGGAAGATGGGGAGGGACCAGGGTGTTGTTAGGAGTGAGAGTGTTAGTGGACTCACCGGGTGCCCCCGGGGAGAGGGGCCCGGGGTGGGGCCAGGAGTGAGTGGGGGAGAGAGTGGGGACCTGAGAGTGGACTGGAGTGTCCAGCAGGCTGATGTTCTCACCCCGGGACCCGTCGCCGCTCTGGCCGGGACGAGGTCGAGTATAGCTGACCACACCAGGGCTGGTACCGCTACTGTTGTCACTGTTACTACGGCTCTGACCACACAGTCGCACTCCACGCTTTGCCAGGTACGCCTCCAGCATCTGAGGTCTAAACAAAATGAAATTTCCTTGTAACTTTATAAAGAATCATCATCAATATCCCATATTTCTTTTTTCCATGGGTGGGAGGCTCTAGCACCAGTGCAAGACCCCTGACAGGCAAGGGGTCCAGTTCCCAGGCTATATAAACCTTTAATGGGGTCATTGTTAGAGAGTGTAGTCCCCAACCCTCACTCCCTCCCCTCTGTATCGTACGGGATACCAGGCTGACTGTACCATGGCATGAATGGTGGGGCAACTGATTCTGTCAAATTATTCAATTATTCTAAGCAACAACAGGCCACCATTACTTTTGTCAATTTGGTCCTATTTCCTGGCATACTTTGGAGGAATCTAGGTGTTCCAATGTACCAAAAGTATACTCTCCCTTTATGGGTTGGAATGCTAATTATGTTACTGTAATTGTATTTTATTTAAAAAATACAGTTCACTCTGTCAGTTTGATACTCACTTTGCCAGCTGTACATAGTTCCCTGGGAAGACTCCAGTGCGTTCAGTGGTGAGGCAGCGTCCCTTAAACCAACCATCCTGACACTTCTCACTCACAGTGTAGATGTAACCCTTACGAAGCTCCAACTCATCACCTTTTCTTCCACGATATGAATACAGGGCCACGTAGCTTGGGTAAAAGAGAGTAAAATATAACATCAACATCATCATCATTATCATCAATATCCCACTTCCCTTATTTCTGTGGGTGGGGAGGCTCTAGCACCAGTACAAGACAAGCAAGGGGTCCAGTTCCCAGGCTATATGAACCTTTAGTGGGGTTATTGTTAGAGAAAGTGTGGTCCCCAACCCTCACTCCCCACCCTATATTATAGGATATACCAGGCTGACTGCACTATTGTATGCAAGAATGGTGGGTGATGGTAATGCCATTTCCCTATGCCTTCAATAAAAATATACAACATAACATGAGCTCCTGATTAAAAGGAACTACGAGTGTAATAATGTGTACAAAATGAGTAGTGTACTTACAAAGTGGATGCTCTGGATTCAATGACCTGGTTGATGGCTGTTGTAAGCGACAGCAGTGTGGGTGACAAGAACGCTGATGTTGATGAAGATGAAGATGAAGAAGGTGGATGATGACCCCTTACTCTTGGAGATCCCAGTGTGTCAGTAGTGGTGGTAGTGGTGGTGGTGGTGGTGGTAGTAGTGGTGGTGTTATTATTGGCAGTAGTGTTGGCAGGAAGGTCCAAGGCAGCATCATTATCACCACTACTACCATTACCACCACTTACCTCACCCAGCCTCACATCTACTACGGGGCCAGATGGGGCTGTGGGGCTGCTTGAATTATCTTCAGTGGGGCTTATGATCTCTATGGAATGTCTGGTGGGAGGTTACATTTATCATTATAATATATTTTTTTACATGAATATTTACAAAGGTTACATACATACATGCCCAATTTTATGAGATGGTAATTATCAAGGAGATAGTACAGTGTTGGTAAACCTGGAGCAACTGTCACTATTAATTTCTGTAATCTGGTCCTGTTTCCTGACGTACTTTGGGGGAATCAAGACACTCCAATGTACTAAAAGTGTATTACCCCCTTAACTTATTACCTTGTTGCTTGGGGTAGTTTGGAGGAATCAACAATTGCTCCAGATTTACCAACACTGTACTGTCACCTTACTAATTATCATTTCATTATAACAAAGTAATTCAGTACTATAGTGATTTAAATGACTTCAAAACCTATAATAATTAATTAACTACACTATTGATAAATTCTACAAGTACTTTATACTTGATAAAATAATAGGAGTTAATTAAAGGGTGTAGTACAGGGTTGAAGGTAAATCTGGAGCAACTGATTCCTATAAACTATTCCAGGAAACAGGACACCATTATGTTTGCTAATCTAGTCCTCTTTTCTGGTATACTTTGGAGGAATCAAGGCACTCCAATAAACCTCAAAAAGTGTACTATACCCTTTAGGATTAAGGGGAGATTCTCTTGATGGTAAGTTAGAGGGCTGGAGAATCCTCCTAGCTATACCAGGAAACAGATTCTCCATTAAAGTAACATTCAGGACATCTGTGTTCTGGCATATATAGGAGGAATCAGTAGTCTTCCAATTCACCAACAAAAGAATCTCCCCTTAATTAAGGGTTAGCATCAGAAATCAACACTGACAATTACAGCCAGTGATGTTCAGTACTACAGTAGTCTATCTATCTATCTATAACTCTGACGCCTTGTTCCCTCCGGGAACTCCCCCCAAGGGGGTGGCCACGGCAGAAGTGTCTCCAGTTTTCCCTGTTCCAACACTCCCTCCTTACTTGGTCAAGCCCTCCTCTGCCCCTCACGTTTCTCTCCCTTACATACTCTTCCACTCTGTTCTGCCATCTAACCGGAGGTCTGCCTCTCACACCAGGTCCCACAACTTCACTTCCAAACACCTTCTTTACAAACTCCTCACCTTGCATTCTCTCCACATGTCCAAACCACCTCAATGTATTACGTTTCACTCTCTCAACCACTCCACTCAATACCAATTGCCTTCTCACTCTTACCACATCTCTCATACACACTCTCATTACTTTCTCCATCCCACCTAGTAAGTCTACATGCTCCTCTCAAGTAACTCATTTCCACTGCACCTATTCTAGACTGATGAGCCCCACTCCATGTCCATGTCTCCGACGCATATGTCAGTGTTGGCAGGATTATACTATTTCGTAGTCCCCTTTTCACTTCCATACTCACTCTTCTACCCTTCATTATCCTCCCCAGTGATCCTATGACCTGTCTACCCCTCACTGCTCTCTCCCTAATTTCTCCTTCCATACTTCCATTTTACACAGAACTGTACCCAGGTACTTAAACTCCTTCACTTCCTCCATCCTCTCACCCCTCAGAGTTATCTCACACTTCGTCCCAGTTGGTACTCCCACTCTGTAAGGTGTAGCAAAGTCAATCACTTCAGTTTCTGCTATTTCAAATACCATCACTTTACTTTTACCTACATTCACCTTCAGTTTCCTTCGTTTACACACAGACTGAAATTCGTCCACCACTCTCTGTAAATTCCTTTCACTCTCAGCCATCAGCACAGTGTCATCCGCAAACAAACTTGCCACTAAGGACCAATTTACTTCATTCAGCCTCAACTTCACCCCCAGACCATTCACTTTGGCTTTCACCTCTCTCATACAACCATCCATAAATATATTGAACAGCCATGGTGACATAACACACCCCTGTCTCAGCCCTACACTAATATTAAAACTCTCACTTAGATCACCCTCTACCCGTACACATGCTTTTGCATCTGCATAAAAAGCCTCGATGCCTTTCAGCAAAGATCCCCCAACACCATAAATTCTCAACACCTCTGTCATAGCTCTCCCATCAACCCTATCATATGCCTTCTCCAAGTCCATGAAGGCAGCATACAACTTCTTACCCTTCCCAATATATTTCTCCACTATTAATTTTAATGCAAATATCTGGTCCACACATCCTCTACCCTTTCTGAACCCTCCCTGCTCCTCACTAACTTTATTCCCTGTTACTTCAACCAGTCTTTCAGTAAGAACCTTCCCATAAACCTTCCCCAGTACACTAAGAAGGCTTATTCCCCTATAGCTACCACACTCATCCTTACTCCCCTTCCCCTTATACAAAGGTACAATTATGGCTCTCCTCCAATCCTCTGGCACCTCTCCCTGCCTTCAGGCCAATGTGCATATAAGCAACATCCACTCCACCACTACCTAGCCCCCACACTTTAATATTTCAGCAGTTATCCCATCCACCCCCGGTGCCTTTCCCATCTTCAACTTTCCTATTGCTTTCCTAACCTCGTCCCTTCACAGTTCTCCCTGTACACCCTGTTGTCTACCACCTGCCTCCATCCCCATGCATGTCACCACCGCCTCCCCTCCCGTCCCTTCATTCATCAAACGATCAAAATGCCTCTTCCACACTTCTTTCACTTCCTCACTTTCACTCACAGTAACTCCATCCTCTTTTTTCATTCTCACGCTACCATACTTTCCTTCTCCTCTTTCTCTTTTAACCTCCTTCCTATATAATTTCTTATTTTCTTTAAACTTCTCACTCAATTTCCTACCAAACTCCTCATCCACTCTCCTTTTACTCTCCCTCACCATCCTCTTCTCTTGCCTCTTACAAACATTATATTCTCTCTTCCACCTCTCTTTCACTTCCTCTGACACATTCCTCTGTAGTGTTCTCCTATATGCCTTCCTTTTCTTCTCTATTGCATCTTTCACTTCTTCTGACCACCAAGCACTCCCTTTCTTGCCTCTCTTCTGTGTCTTGTATCCCACTACCTCTGCTGCTGTCCTCAATACTATTGTCTTAAACTTTTCGTACACAGCATTCACTCTCATTCCCTCCCCTATACTCAGCCTTGCATCCTCCAGCACCTCACCCACCCTCCTCTTATATACCTCTCTGTACTCACTGTCATTCAATCTTCCACTCGCCACCTCCCTCTTGTTCCCCCCTCTATCCTTCCTGCCATACTCCCATTTTGCCCTGACCCTAATCCTCGCCAACACCGCATAGTGGTCAGAGCACTGGAACATTCCTCTCACCACTCTAGCATCCATCACATCTTTCCTTATCCTTTCATCCACAGCTATGTAATCTATCAGACTCATCTGATCTCCCCTTTCATCCCTCCTCTTCCATGTATACCTGTGGATCAGTCTGTGCTCGAAGCAGGTGTTGGCGAGGAACAACCCCACTTCGGCATACACATCCACCAGGCACTCACCATTCTCATTTATTCCATTCACACCCCACTTGCCAACTACATTTCCTATTCTTTCATTCCCTACCTTCCCATTCATGTCTCCCACAAGCACAATCCTCCTCCCCCTCTCAAAACTCCTCAGACATTCATTTAACTCATCCCAAAACTCTTTCATTTTCATTTTGCCTACCTTGGTCTGCGTGTTCACTGGTGCATAAGCGCAGACCCATGCATACCTCACTATCCCAATCTTGCTTGTCATCCATACTACCCTTGTTCCCTTCCTTCCATGTCTGTCCATTCCCTTCCACACCACCCTCCCAGACACCAACAATGCGCATCCTTCCATTCCTCTCCCTTTACACTTTTCATCCATACCAGTCCATATCACGCCTCCTTCCATTCCTTCCCACAACACACTCTTCCCTCCATTCCTACAGTAGTCCCTCAATCTAAACTGAATAAATACTTTTTTCCACAAACATCATTTTACACTCATTGAAGACCACCAAATGTGTTCCCAGACCAAACACACTAATAGGTGATTTACTAACCTGTATTAAAATTATGTGTGTGTGTGTGTGTGTGTGTGTGTGTGTGTGTGTGTTCCCAGGCTTGTGTTATTTATTACTATACAGACTAATGGGTGATTTACTAACCCTGTATTAAAAAGATAGTGTGTGTTCCCAGGCTTGTGTTATTTATTACTATACATACTAATATGTGATTTATTGAGCCTGTCTTAAAAGGATAGTGCTAACTTTGGTCATCTTATATGGAGAACCTAAAGCACCTGAGGGTTGAGGTGAGGTGAGGTGAGGTAGGGAGTGGTGAAGTGGTGATGTGGGTGTGGAGCTATGAAGGGGTGAGGCAGGGGAAGTGTGGGGGGTTGGGGAGTGTGGGGTGAGGTAGGGGGAGTGTGGGGTGAGGTAGGGGGAGTGTGGGGTGAGGTAGGGGGAGTGTGGGGTGAGGCAGGGGAGTGTAGGGTGAGGCAGGGGAAGTGTCGGGTGAGGCAAGGGAAGTGTCGGGTGAGGCAAGGGAAGTGTGGGGTGAGGCAGGGGAGTGTGGGGTGAGGCAGGGGAGTGTGGGGTAAGGCAAGGGAAGTGTGGGGTAAGGCAAGGGAAGTGTGGGGTAAGGCAAGGGAAGTGTGGGGGGCTGGGGAGTTTGGAGTGAGGCAGGGGAGTGTGGGGTGAGGCAGGGGAGTTTGGAGTGAGGCAGGGGAGTGTGGGGTGAGGCAGGGGAGTTTGGGGTGAGATAAGGGAGTGTGGGAGACTGGAGAGTGTGGGGGGCTGGGGGAGCTATGAAGGATATAGGGGTGCATGGGGGTGGCCTACCTGTGAGGTGAGGCAGGGGAGTGTGGGGGGCTGGGGGAGCTATGAAGGATACAGGGGTGCATGGGGGCGGCCTACCTGTGGGGCGAGGCAGGGGAGTGTGGGGGGCTGGGATTGAGGGTGCGTGGGGCGGTGAAGCTGTGTCTCTTCTCTCTCTGGTGGCGGGTGTTGTTGGCCCCGCGCAGGAGGGGCGGGGCGGCCATAGGTGGGGTTGGTGGGGCCGGGCCAGGTGGGGAGGTGGAGGTGGGGGAGGTCAGGGAGGGATCAGGGCTAGTCACCACAGATGAAGAAGAGGAAGAGGAGTCTAGCAGACTGGTACAAGATGAGGGTGGGGGGTTGGCTCCCCCACCCCCAACTTCACCCAGGATAAGAGGGGTAGGTGTTTCCCCTTCCAAACTGGTGGGGGTAGGGGGAGCCAGACGGGAAGGGCCCTGCTGCGCACTGTAACAATAACATTATAATGTCACTACAGTATTAACAAAACTCACAAAAAGCTCAACTTTCCCTATACTGTATTAATTAAACCAATGTTATACTATACAGGGTGTATGGATAGCCACAGGAATTATTAGGCCCAGCACACATTGAGACACAACAGGGCAGAAACTGTAGTCAGTTATTTTAAAGCAGAATGTACACAATGGGATCCAAGGCAGAATAGTGTGTGCTCTGATTTAAAATAAATTACTACAGTTTCTGGCCTGCCCTGTGATGCCTTGCTGTGTCTCAATGTGTACTGGGCCATATACAGGCTATATGGCAAGAAAGGTTGTTCATTACTGTGGAAGTACTGCAATGAATGGTCTACCAAGTGACTCAGTGATAGTAAGACAATAAATCTTAGTAAAACAACAAATCTAATAATAAAACTTTTGTATTGTAGTTACATAGTACGGTATTACAGTACCTATGTGTTGTAAATTCTAAAAAACAACATCGTGTACCAATTCTTGTGGCCAATACAGTAGTCCAGTACTATAGCTACAATACATACATACTGTACTTTACACAAAGGGGTTCAACAGAATAAGGAAATGAATAACACAACTAAATAGATATCTCTTTTAGCAACAACACTGACGGTTTAACTTCATCAGCTGTTTCGAATATTATTGTTGTAAATAAAATTATACAGGCAATTTTATAAGCTATTTCATATACCAGAATGAATGTGTATATTAGGAAAAATGATGATTACTTGAGATACCACTAACTACTGTAGGCCTACAGGCTATGTATATATTATTATTATCATCATCATCAATACCCCATTTTCCTCTTTTCAAGGGATGGGAAGGCCTGATTCAGCTCAGCTCAGCTCAGCTCAGCTCAGCTCAGCTCAGCTCAGCTCAGCTCAGCCCAGCCCAGCCCAGCCCAGCCTGGCCCTGTGCTGTTCTGCGATACAATGGGCCATATTCAAGAACATTTGTGGTGCATACTATGGCGTGATACAGGTATAACGACTCCATAGACAAACATCAGACCCATCGTACCGTTACCACACCATCGTCAACACCATGAATGTTCTTGCATACGGCCCAATGTACACTGGGCCTTATTATAATAAGTATGATCTACAAGGATTAATCTTTAGATGCTTACTTGAGGGAGAACTTCATTAGTGTCTTGGCAGCTGCATTGAGGTCAACAAAGGAGAGTGGGAAGATACCGATGCGTGCACCAAGCTTACCCTCAGCCCAGTTCTCGTCCACTCGTCGTAGCACCGTGATGATCTCGCCCTGGTTAGTTAAGGGGATACCTCTACAGTGTTGGCAGTAAATCTGGAGTAACTGATTCCTCCTAATTATTTCAAGCAACAGGACACCATTATTTTTGCTTATCAGGTTCTGTTTCCCAGTATACTATGGAGGAATCAATGTACACTGTACCAAAAGTGCATTACCCCTTTGATATTCTAAGATGAATATATCAACTAAACCACTTGAATACCGAACCTAACTTTACCTAACCTAATATACCCTAACCTAACCCAATCCAACCCAACCTAACCTAACCTAACCTAACCTAAACCAACTCAACCCAACCTAACCTAACCTAGCATAGAATAAGTTTGTACTTTACCTTATTGAAAGTAAGGCAGTCTCTTTCTTCATCATTGGTCATTTTGAAGTCATACAGAGCTTTACACTGAGGGATGTGGCTTGGCAGTGGTGTAATTACCTGCAATATATAATATGCATAGATTAATAATGACATTGTATGGTTAGTCACAGGAATTCAAACACAGGAATACAAAGAGGTTATTATTCTGTAAGTACTACAATGAATGATCTACCAAGTGACTCGGTCATTGCAAAAAAACATACTTAATAATAATAATGTTGTATTGCAGTTACATTTTCTATAATTTTGTTGTACAACCTCAAAAACAACAGCGTGTGTACCAATCCTTGTGACCAATAGTACAATAAACTCACCTACAGTAGATTCGCATATTGCGTGACAATTTGGGTGACAGAGGGGCTCGCGTACGTAATAACGCATACCCGGTAGTATGAATACACTTTTATTTGGGGAAAATTACTTATGGGCAACCACTGCTTCACAGAGACAATTTACAGAGATGTTATATGCCAATATGCAGGGTACAGTACAGTATTGGTAATTGTGGTATGATTATGAGTCACAGTAGCAATGAATATAAGATGTTACCAAAAATATAACAGTACAAAAGCACACTAGAAGCGTGAGATGGAGTTAACTATATCAAGGTCTCTGCTACACCTCCCAAGGTTGCACCACTACCCTCACCCATCACTACACCACCACTACCCTCACCCATCACCACACCACCACTGCCCTCACCCATCACCACACCACCAATACTACCCTCACCCATCACCACACCACCACTACCCTCACCCATCACCACACCACCACTATTATTACCAGATTCACTATTTTTTCTCTCCGTATTTACACTTTCTGTTACTTTATATTCACAGCACTGTTTTCACTCAATTCCATTCACTTTTATGTTTCCAATTATAAACGAGCTTGACTCAAATCCATGTTTACAAATAGATATTAATGACTTCTATTGGAGCTGTGTGAGGAGCTGTGTGAGGACGTCTTTACTCCTTGATGTCCCGTGTGTGTGTGTGTGTACAAGTGTATCGTGTGGTGTCTGTGACAGTGTCTCCCACCCCAACCCTTCCATACTTAAAAAAAAAAAAAAAAAATAGCCCTGGTTTGCAGCTGGGGGGGGGGGGTAGCTCCTGATCAGTCTTTAGATAATCACCTGAAGCTTCAGAGCGTGTGACAAAATTTTTTTCTTATACTCTACCATTGACATGGTGAAGGCAGGTGTTGGTTGGTAGGGTGTAGGGTTGGGGGCAACAAGTCGGTGACCCATGGAACGAGGGAGTGAGAGACTGACTGACTGAGAGGGTGACGCTGGCTGACAGGAGCGGCTGGTTGTAGTGTGGGTTTGGGGGAACGGCTAGTGTCACGTGGAAACCAGATTTAGAAGCGCTTCTGGGAAAGGCTGTGGAATTGGGTCACTCTTGGCCACAAAAACATGCGCTGTGGAAGCATCGTGCGTAAGGTAATAAAAGGTGCTGATTTGGGGTTTGTCGCTCAATAGGTGAATCGGGCATTGAGAACACGCTCAATATGCAAACCTAATAGGGACTGGTAAAACCAGCTGAAATTCATTTTGACAAAATCAATATAAAATAATTAACATCATCATCATCAATATCCCATTTTCTTTTTTCCCATGGGTGGTAAGGCTCTAGAACCAGTGCAGGACTAATTCCCAGGCTATGTGAACCTTTAATGGGGTTATTGTTAGAGAGTGTAGTCCCCAACCCTCACTCCCTCCCCCCAGTATTGTAAGGGCTACCAGGCTGGTGGGTGATGGAGATGCCACTTCTCTACACCTATATAAGTATGTAATACAGAAGAAAATGTATTATTGCCTCTAATAATAATGATCCACCCTTCTCAATATATTTGTGTCCCTGGTGCCCCTTGTCTGTGCTGCTACAGGTTACCTATACTTGTATTAGGCCCAGCACACATAGGGTCCTATGTAAGAATATCTGTGGTGTTAACAATGACATGGTACTGGTACGATGGCTCTGTTGTTTATAGGGCCATCATACTGGTACCACACCATCGTATGCAAGAATATCCATGGTGTTGATAATGATATAGTACCAGTACGATGACTCCATAGACAAACAATAGAGCCGTCGTACCAGTACCACGCCATCATCAACACCACGGATGTTCTTGCATATGGCCCTTGGTATGGGCTCTGGGTACCATGCTATCGAATGCACCACGAGTAATTTTAAATATGGCATCCCACTAACCTGTACATACGACGCTGGGAAAAATCCTGTTTGATTATTGAGCTCTCCTTGGTACCAGTTACTATCAATCTTCTTTCGTAAGAGTATAACATCTCCTTTCTTGAAGCTCAGATCCCTGTACAGAATAATAATAATCATCATTATTATCATCATTATCATTATCATTATCATCAACATATTATTATTATCATCATCATCATCAATATCCTATTTATTTCCCTCTTCTTCCATAGGTAGGATATACCAGGCTGACTGCACTATTGTATGCAAGAATGGTGGGTGATGGTGATGCCATTTCCATACACCACATCAGATATAGGCTACCTAACCTGATATTAATCATACATTACAACAAATTACAAAAGCATACACTAATAACAATAATACAGTGGCTGCCAAATGCTGTGGCGGTCGGACATGATGGTGCCGTCATTGACATGTTCACTCTCAATGCTGTAAAATATTCATAAAACATTAAAAAAACAAGAAACTATGTAGCTTATCGGTTTTCTAATATTTGATTGCATTTCCTTTTTTCTTTTTCTTTATAAGTTCCTGCAGTCACTAAGGGCAAGAGTCAGCTATATTTTGAAGATGCTCTTGAAGTAGCTCTTCCCACAGTTTCATGAGTACAGTTTTTAACTTCTTGACTGAACTAGTATTAACCTCTTAGTGTTTCCTTTTCATTATGGACCACAGATTTTCTATTGGGTTCAAGTCAGGACTATTTGGAGGCCAGTCAAAGTAATCCAGAGCACACATATCAAACCATTCCTGCATTACTCGTGCTCTGTGACAGGGAGCACTATCTTGCATAAAAGTTTCTGCCCAACATATATCAAAGCAAAATTCTAAATTGTCATGCAGGATATCTACAGTAAGTACCGTTCACGGTCTACAGTAACACTTTTTTCGAGAAATACGAGGTTTCCAACTCCATAATAGGAAAAACATCCCCACACCATGAGAGAGTCAGGATACCTTACTCGCTCAACAGATACTATACCGTGGGTCATATTGGTCAGAGTGCCTGGGCCGCCTCACTTTTGCTAAATTTGTTCCACTCACTCTAAAGACACTTTCATCCGACCACAGTATATTTCTAAAGTTTTATATGGGCCAATCTTTATATTTGATAGCAAAATTGAGTTGTTTTATCATATGATGAGGAGTTACAAGTAGCTTTATAGCAGCACATCATGAAAACAGCCTGAGATCACACAACACATAACGCTGCACACTTCTCACTGACACATTCCCCAGTACAGAAGCATTTGTTTCTTTAAGTTCTCCTGCTGTGGTTATAGGTATGATATTAAACTGTCTTTTGATGACATGTAAAGTCTTGGAATTACACTTCCTTGGCCGTCCACTCTATGGTAAGTGTGTAGGTGTCTCTCCATCCACTGCCTCATGACAACGTTTTGACCAACGTTCAACCATCCTTTTTGCAACTCCTGTCTTCTCAACGATAACTTTTTACACTAAACTCAGCCCTATATAAGTTACATATAAGGTTTATGTTCTGAGGTGCCATCAAACAGTATATGACTGTACACTTAGAAAAATATCCTCGTAATTATAACGAGAGAGCGGAAATAAACCTTGTACTCTCACAGCCATAGAACACACACTATTTAAGTAATGTACCCAAGAGACCCCCCAGGAGATGTTAACGGACTTTTCATGTTGTTATGTTTGCAATTCTTTATCTGGCTTGAGCTCCAGGGCAGAAAAACAATTGAAGGTTAATTAATTTGTAGCCCACCACATCCTGACTACTCATGTGCACCACCACAACATTTGACGGCCACTGTACTGTATTTACTTAACCATACACAGTACAGGGTCAAATGACATATAAGGAAATACTTACCCTGTTTCTTTCCTCTCATAATTATACAGAGCTTTGGCACACGGCTGGAGGGAGGTCTGCTAAAAGCAAGAAAATATACAGTATCATCATCATCAAAACCCTATTTCCAGTATTTTGCTAATCTAGATCTGTTTTCTAAGCATATATGCAGTACTTTGGAGGAATGAAGGCACTCCAATAAACCCAAAGTGTATTACCCCCTTAACAATAAAGAATATGGCCATACTACTATTCATTACTACCAGAAATCAAGCCCTTACACCAAGCTCACAATGAGACAGGATAGGGTAGGGTAGGGTAGGGTAGGGTAGGGTAGGGTAGGGTAGGGTAGGGTAGGGTAGGGTAGGGTAGGGTAGGGCAGCAAAGACACTGTAGTCAGTTATTTTACATCAGTACACACCCTGTGCTGCTCTGCATCTCAATAGGTAATATTCAAGAATATCCATGGTGTTGACGATAGTATGGTATCAGTACGACGGCTCTATTATTTTTCTATGGAGCCATTGTACTAATACCATGCAATCGTATGCACCACCAATGTGTGATGGGTCTTAGAGAACCTGAACCTTTAGTAAGATTGAATTATATTATTTATTGGCTTACCGTACCTGTCTGTGGTGAGATATTGTTGGTGTAGAAGTGATGTGTTGTTGAGACTGAGATGATGGTGTTGGTAATGTAGATGAAGTCATACTGAAGCCACTGCTGCCACCACTCACTGATGATGTACTAACCCCCGACACGTCCTGACCTCCCCGACCCAACGATCCACCACCGTAACTACTACCCAAGGAGTCGGAGCCGTAGGGTGCCCCACGCCCGACCCCTCTCAGCAGAGTATCGGAAGTAGAGAAGTAGGTATACGGTCGTGGGTAAGATCCTCCCTGAACTGCTGATGACAATGATGATGATGATGGTGGTGGTGGTGGTGCTTGTGTTAAAGGAGGTCCATCAATAACAAGAGGGTTTAATCTGCCTGGGGGTTGTAGTGGTGTAATGGTAGTCTGTGATGGTGGCCAGGGCAGTTGGTTATGGATGGTGGTAGTGGTACGTGGTGGGGCTGTCTTCATACTTTCTAGGATCCTCATTAGCAAGATGTTGGGTGGTAGTTCACTCAGAGGCACTTGTACCAACACTCGGCATTCAGGGCACCTTAGTTCCTGTACATATACAGTATGTCAATATTATCATTATCATTATCTTCATCATTTATCATTATTATTATCATCATCAATATTCCATTTCCCTTTTTTTTTCCACGAGTGTGGAGGCTCTAACATCAGTACAGTACAGTAACCTTTGACAGGCAAGGGGTCTAATTCCCAGGCTATATGAACCTTTAATGGGTGTAACTTATATATATATATAGTGTATATAGTATAAAATTATACAGTATAGTCTATATAGTAAATAATATAATTACCTTACCTTATGAGTTTGAACAATATCATCAAGGCAGCGACGGCAGAATGTGTGTTGACATGGAAGGGCTCGAGCCGTAGCATCAAACTGTTCCAGACACACTGAACACTCCAGAGCATCACTGGGTAATAACTGCTCCATATTGATATTGGTACTGGTACTGGCCGAGACACTCACTTACTCACACCTTCAAGCAGGCTGGCACCCTCACTCACTCATACCTTCATCATAATGATATGCATATTGTTATTATTATTTAAACTTATTCTTTGCTTATATAACATTATATAATATAATATCATATAATATAATATACAGTAATATAATATAATATAATAGGAACTGAGCAACAAAGATATACTACTGTACAGTACATGGAAATCGTCTCATTAATGACTGCCTACTTGGGAGGAGCACTATAATAGTGATATTATTATTATACTGGATAGTAACAACTGGGTAAATAGTAAACTGGATAGTAACAACTGCGTAAATAGTAAATTGGATAGTAACAACTGGGTAAATAGTAAACTGGATAGTAACAATTGGGTAAATAGTAACCTGGATAGTAACTACTGGGTAAATAATAACCTGGATAGTAACTACTTCATCCTAGTACTAGTACTAGTACTAGTTGACACACTCACTCACACCATCACAATAATTGGAATGTTATTATTATACTGGCAAGTAAACTGGGTAGTAGTTTGCCCTGGTTTGGTCCCGGTAATATGACCTGGATAGGTCCTGGTACCTGACTGCTGCAGTCCAGGTTAGGTAAAGTCAGGTAATGTCAACCTAATTCCCAAAATCCTAAAATATCTTGGATATGGGGCATTGCCTAGAAAAATGGGCCAATATTGTGATTATCTGTGGCGGTGAACTACTGGTTAGGTTAAATTAAGTTAGATAAGGTGTGATTGATTACCTTTATCAATACTCAGTGGAATTATTTTGTGGAAATGCATTCTTTGTTAGATATTTCAATTTTAAGATACAAGTTATTTCTGTAGCAGAGGGATGAATTGAGGTCTGGCGGACAGTATTACCAGGACTCTGGAGAAATTACCAAAGGGGCTACAGCCAGTTGTGTACTGTACATTATGCCTCAACTGCCCAATCAGGATACTTTTAGCTACTATCCACAGGATATATTTTATTTTTAAAGGTCCCAAAAGACACTAGGTTAGGTCCCAAAGGACTTTAGGTTAGGTCCCGAAGGTAACCACAGACTAGGTTAGGTCAGGTTATTTTGTCTGGTGATCAAAAATTAAATTATCCCAATTTAAAATAATTGAATTTCCCGCCCAACTGGGCTACTTATTGAACATTCTTCAGACACTTTCATCAATGTGGATATAAAATTAGCCTTAAATATGGAAGTATCCCTGTATTTGGCACAAGCCTCGCACACAGAGGCGAGAAGCTGAGAACCCACTATGAAGGCAACGCTCCCATTTCAAAGTAAATACATACAAAAAATATATATACATGGTTTTTATGTATTTCCACATAATATGACAGTCTCCAAAATATATTAGGAAAAGAAACAGTCAATTTCAGTTCCCAGAAAGTTTGAAAATCAAGAACGCAGATAATTGCAACATTTACCGAAAAATAATATACCGGAAGATAATTATATCATGATATAAATATTGAATAATGATTATAGAAAAACTATCACAGAGGATATATACCACCGTAAATATTTACCCAATATTCCACCCAAACAAAATAATGCAGTATGACCTGACCAAGTATTATACATATATACAGTCTACATCCTAACCCTGACCTGACCTGAACTGACCCGGCACCAACCTAACATTATTATAATACCTAACCTAGACGTGTTCTTCATTATAAATGAATCTCATTATAATATTCACTCGGTAAATATTAAAATGGTAATTATATACAAATTCAGCCTAATATTTCGTTAATGTTTTATTAATAATATAGGTTATATTGTCAAGACGAGTGATGGCATCTCATATTATATATTCTTATTATTAACATTGTTATTATTAATATATATACATACATTACAATCTTAAAGAGTTAATATTATTATATACTGTATTTGATATATTATTAATATATACTTGCCAAGAGATATAATTAAAACAGGTTAGACGCCCTTCTCTCTTCAGCTCTCACATTCTGGTTCCAATAATACATACTCATAATTTACACTATTGACCTTATTTTCCCTAAATAAAATAAAGATAAATCATCTTATGGACAATTATACATACTGGTAATATTTAGGATAGAGGTTATATACGTAAATCAAGTAATTCATTGGTTTATTTATGGTATTTTAGAAGAGGATGTTGTGTTTACTTCCAGGCATCACTACCATTTATAAAGTAATTACCTTAAAACAAGTAATACAAAGCCTTATTTGGGGAAATTTCAATGGCACCACGAGTTTTAAGGTAATTTTTACTTTTGAGGAAATAATGTGTAGAAAAGTACAAAATACAACAATATACTTTTGATTAAGATATATGATTTTTTAAGCCAGTTTCATTATGTTGTACTTATGAAGCCCAGTTTCTCATGTTCTTATGAAGCCAGTTTATTATGATCTTATGAAGCCAGAGTTTCATATGTTCTTATAAAGTTAATTATGCAGTTTCTTATGTTCTTATGAAGCCAATGTAACAGACACCAAGCACCTTGCGCTTCCCTCTCCTTATCTGTCCACCTGCCAGTGCCACCGGCTCGCGCAACCAACCTGGTCGGGTTAAAGAATGCTGATGAGCCGCTCCTCGTTCACTCTCCTAGCAGCTTCCGACCTAGACTCACCTCCTGCCCTGCCGCCGCACTACTTGCTGCCTTACCACGCCAAGCTCTCCACGCCACTTCTTGCAGCAGCTGCCTCATCCTGCTCCGGACAGTATAAAAGGAGCCTGAGCCGAGCTCAAAGGTAGAGGACTCACTCACCAGCCATGGCCCAGTCAACACTTCTACCTGCCAACACCACTTCCCCTGCTGACCGTCTTGTTGGCAGGGTAAAGTGGTTTAACCACCTACTGGGCTTTGGCTTTGTTACCGCCAACAATCAGGACTACTTCGTCCACAGGGAGGGCATCCTTCTCTCTGCCGCTACCACCTCACCACCATCCTTGAGGGATGGGGAAGAGGTGTCCATCACTGTGGAGGAAAGGAGGAAGGGCGTGGAGGCTACCACCGTAGCTGGACCTAATGGTGGGCAGGTCCTGGGCTCTCTCCACGCCCGTGGGAGGAGGACGGCTGACGTCCAATCACCTCTGCTGCGACAGCAGCAGCAGGCAGACCTCGTCACCATTTGCACTAAGACTGCTGTTGCCCTAGCTGCCGAAGGACTAGGTCATCTATCCAACATCCTCCAAGACATCTTCAGGAGAAATGGCTTACTACTGATCGCCATTTCTCCTGATCTACAACCAGTATCCACCACCACTATTACCAGCACCACCAAGAAACAAGGCAGCAAGAAGGCACGGGGAAGGAGCAGAGCAGACGTGCCACTATCCCTGCCTCCGGCCCACCCTCGTCGCCGGTTAATGCTGCCTCGCCTACTCAACCGGGCAAACAGCGGGAGGGCGCCATCACCACCACCACCACAGGAGATGGAGACGGAGGAGGAAGACGACGAGGAAACCAGGGCCTCCACCACCACCGGAAGTGAGAGTGAACTGGAGGACGAAGTGGAACGCCGGATGAGGAAGAGGAGGGGAAGTAAGGACAGTCAGACATCTGAGCCGCCACAGTTTGTCGCCATGCGGTGGTGGCTGTCCGCCTCACCCCGCCTCTACCTCTTCTGGCAAAATATCAGGAAACGCCAAGACCCCGACGCCTTCCAGTTCAGGGAAAGGTGGATGAGGTTCAATCCACCAATAAGACCGACGCCATTTTCTGAATACAAAACGACAACATCAGCAACAACAAAATAACACCACCACCCACTTAACACCATTACTACAACTAGTAGCCTACTACTGTACTACAGCTGCTACTACAACTACTGTTACATTTGCTACGAATATTACTGATACAAATTATTAGAAAAATATGTAGTGATGCCTTAATGCCCTTCAAGGAGGTGATAGGCAGTAATACAAAAACAAACAAAACAAACAAACAGCTCAAAGGGTCACTCACCAGGCAGCTGCTCCACTGGACACACCACCTCCAGTCTGCTCCAGCCCACTAAGTTCCAGTTCCAGCCTGCCTGCATGCTGCTCACCTGTCTGCTGCTACTGCACACCTGCCTGCTGCTGCTCCTCACCTGCCTCCTGCAGTGCACATACCTGCTCGCCGTAGTGCCTACCTGCAGCCACTGTACCTACCCTGCAGCCCAACAACTGCAGCCCAGCCTACTCAAGTGCTCGCTATCCTCACTTGCCTTAACCCCGGCTCCCTGAAGTCTAGAGAGAAGAGTGTACCACACAATACAACACACTGTATAGACATACCCAATAAACCCAGTGTAATTCCTTGTGAGTTTGGTGCACCTCCAGCTGTAAGTAACCACCTACAGTAGTTGTTACAATCCCCTTATTAATGTTAGTACAGTATCATCCCCTCGCATCTGTTCATAAAATAGAGATATATTATGGACAGATAAATGAGATATACGGCCTAGTTTCAGTTTAAGGTAATTTACATAGGTTTAAGATAATTTTGGAGATTTTTTTAATAAATGCCATGTTGCAGGTTAGGAAATGGGAGAGGATCAAAATTGCCAAGAATGGAAAATTTTCCCTAGACATGGGGAATTAGAGGTACCAATCGGAAAATTATATAAAGATTGTCCAAGAGTACCAGACGAAATATCAAAAAGAATTTGTGAGGTAAAAAAGGGAAATTCTGATGTTGAAGTTGGGTAAATTTCGTCAAGGAGAGTAGGAGACTAGGAGACCTCTTTGACAACACTGAAGGGGATGGATTGGATTGGATGGAGGGCTGGAGGAGGCTGCCGTCACTCATAAGTCATAACACACATTATACACATACATACACATCGTCTTTTGTTATATTCAGTTTCTTTCTGTAGACTTAAATTGGGTTGGGTTGGAGGACATGTGGGAACTTTGAAGGAGAGGATGGATGCTGCCGTCACTCATACACATAACACACACTTGATTACAACACATATACGTATGTTACACATAAGACATAACACATACACATTATACATACACGTCTTGTTATATTCAGCTTCTTTCTGTTTTTAGACTTATATTGGGTCGGGTTGGGGGACATGTGGTAACTGAAAGGTTCTTTCATATGCCAAATCACATTTTTTCCATTAACATGTATTTACGTAATATAGCAAAATTATTATAGTGTCCTTTTCTTGAGCTATCTTTATATTAAATGGCCAAAACATTAATTTTCTTAAGCTATCTTTATACTACGTACATAACCAGGTACTACAAGTTTGGGCTTCATTAAATTGAATGGAATATCTAAGAAGCGAGACGTGACATTTGTTACGTTGTTTCCAAGAGGAGTAAAGTAAGCATTCATCCTTATTCTCATTTATAATAGTTATTAAATTTCATATATATTATCCTAGTCCAGCCTTAATGTTTGACTTATATTTATGGCACTAAGTATTCCATTTATTACATGTATATATAGGAGATAGTAATATTTTATATTTATAGAGTTAATATAAGATCATTAATTAACTCTACACACACTATAACAAATGTACATATGTACTTAATACATTACCATGATTTCATAATGGGACTTTTAACAGTACAGTAAGCCATATACAAGAAGATCCTTGGTGTTGATGATGGTATGGTATGGTATGATACCGGTACTACGGTTCTGGTCTTTGCTTATGGAATCATCTTATCGGTACCACACCATCATTATGCACCATTAATGTTCTTGAATATGGCCCATTATACAATAACAGTGACTTAATGCCAGGTAATATAAAAGAACCATGTACAGTTTAATGATAAACCAAAATTTACTGTGACCTAATATTGTATAATTTACTTTATTATAAAATAGTAATTTCAGTCACATTTTAAAAAGCGCATTAATTAAATACTGTAAATTAAAAATACAGTATCACAGATTTACATTGCCTGGCACATTCTTTCTGACAAGATGTTTTTTTTCCTGTATTAAAAAATGCTGGTTCAGGATTCTTTCTTAATCAGAATTTTTAACAAATTTAATTCAATGATACTACTACTACCGTACTACAATTAACTAATGATATTAATGCTAAAATTGAACATCTCTATTCCAGAAATTGGAAGCCTACTAGTAATGCAATTCGTTTATGCAAAAATTAGTACCATAAAAGCCAATACTAGAGGACATTTGAAATAGTCAACATTCTTTCGTGGGTTAAGGTTTCACATTATTTTATATGCTGTACTATAATAAGAATAACTGTTATATGGTAGTTTGTTACTAGCATTGTACTGTTGTCTGTAATTAACGTGGGTATCAATTATCTAATGGCAAGGCTCATTATCATCAATATCCCATTTCCCTTTTTTCCCATGGGTGGGAGGCTCTAGCACCAGTGCAAGACCCCTGACAGGTAAGGGGTCCAATTCCCAGGCTATATAAACCTTTAATGGGGTCATTGTTAGAGTGTGTAGTCCCCCCTCCCCCTCTGTATCATAGGGGATACCAGGCTGACTGTACCTGGTAAGAACCGTAGGTGATGAGGACATCTCTTCCCTGTGCACCATCATTGAGGAAAATCAAATACCTGTATTATATTTCTAATAACTTATTCTTGACATTGCATTAATTAATTGGATGGAAACTGATAATAATTACATATTCAACTGGTGAAGCTTAGCAAATTAGTAGACATTTTCAATAGTTTGTAATACACACAGACTACAGGATGGTGTACCAACTAATATAAGACCTATCTTCTTGTGATTGTAGTGGCTTATCAACCAAACCAATTATTCTTTTGAGTTTATGGGATGGTTTATTGGACCTTGGAAGTAACAATAGAAATGGTATACTGTACAGAAAAGATTGACCAAGAAGCATATATTTCTATATGGCTGGTTGATATGCCACCAAAGCCTCTATTTTTTTTGTGTTGTTAGTGATACTATTTCTGCTCATGACAGTACAACATAGGTGGCAGGCATTCATCATTATATTTAGATATGACAAAGATAATAAAAACATCCTCATACCACTTAAATGAGATTGAATTGGGAGTAATACTATTATAGTAGATCATAAAACCATGTAGTATCAGTTATGCAACATTGCAAAATATTTATATTACATCAGGAAACAAAAATCCATTGATTAAATATAGTTTATTTTGGATGATAAGAATGTACCATTTTGCCTTGTTTTACAAAATACATCTATTTTACAACAAAATCTACATGCATAACAAATATATACAAGAATGCCTGCTTTCCTATGTTCAAAACCTTTATACATCTAACCATAATATCTGACATTCTGAATGTAGAAGTAGCTACATACGTAGTAAACAATTTGTAGGGATTTCCCTCTAATTACACAGAGGTTGAAATAAGATTACATGCATTACACATGCTGTAATAATTGGCAAACATTTTGCTTCACAGTATGCAATTGCTGTACAGGTATGGTTGAAATATATGTACATATATACAAGACAAAAAGTTTATAAAAAGTACTGCACGACCTTCCCATGTCCAAAGAAAATTATTAACATTAAATTATAATTCAAATGCCCAGGAGGGTTCTAGATTAGTCATGTGTAACCTACTACTACTACAGAAAATCTGTGATAAACATACAAATTCCCCCCTAAAAAAAAAAAACACATAAAAACCATAGATCTGGTCTCTAAAGTCACACAAACTAAAATTGTAATATCTAGCTACAGTATATCTAGTGTGCAACCAACTTCAGCTGTTGCCTTATCCATTTTATTTTTATTATATACTACTCAGATTTATTAGGTAACAGCATCATTGCAAGAGTGTGAGGCCAACCCAACACTTCCTGTGGCATGTACTACCTCCTCCCTCATCTTACAGGTTCTTCCAGACCGACTGATGGGCAGTCTTTCATTCTCATTTTAATCAATCCCTATGGCATGGGGCAAGGGAAAGTGGAAATTAATTTCTGAGGGAAAACTTTCTATTCACTTCATGAAGCTTGAACTGGTGTAATAAAGCACCACCACCCAGCCCTCATTGAGTGAGGGCCTTACTTCACTGGACTACAATGCAGGTCATAGGTTCAATAAATAGTTGCACACTATTATTACCTGCGAGGTCAAGTGCACAAATTTGTAATTACCAGATACATAGTCTCTTTTAAGGACTCCTAAATATAATTCTCAGATATACACATGAGACCAGCAACAGCTGCTTTACATTCAATCTTTTAATAGGTACTTAGCAGAAGACCTAACATGACAGTTGCAGGAATGTTATGGAAAATTGCACACCACAACAAAATGAATAAGTCAACAAAAAGAAAGTGATAAGAAATAATGTGTGGCCCCTCTTGACTACAAGACTGATCTGAAAGCCTCAGTAATCAATCTCTGGATAAGGACTATCCCTTCCATCATCATCTTCAGGTGGTGGTTGTCTGTCTGTATCCCTACTTCTGTCATACCTAAATTGGCCATCCCTATTCCTCTCATTTCTATTCCTACCATACCTCCTGTTTTTATTATGAAATCTGCTTGAATGTCCCTTCTCTCTCCCTGCCCTTATGTGCCAATCTCTGTCTCTGTTCCAATCTCTCCCTCTATCTCTGTCTCTTTCCCTCTCCCTCTCCCTGTCTCTATTGTTATTAATGTGCTGACCCCAAGCCCTACCACCATAATTATTACCTCCTTCCCAACCATGTTCTGGAGGAAATCTGTCATGTCTCATGGGTTCATGTGGACCAGCAAAGCCAGAAGGACCATACCCAGATGAACCATGATCAGAAACAGGGGGAACAAGTGGTGGTGGAGGTGGTGGTGGTGGCATAGGAGGACCACCATGTCTACTTCCTGACTGTTGACCAAACATTTCCATGGATGGTGAAGGTCCCATGAATGGTGGTGGAGGACATGACATGGGAGGCTGTGGATGCAGAGAACTATCTGGTACAATTATGGATGCAGGGGGATGAATAAAGCTTGGTTGTATGAAGGTTGGGGGGGGCACCGGTTGTGGGGGTTGGAATACAACCTCTTCCCTTGGTGTCTCAATGTGGGAAGATCTATTCTCACTTTCACAACTCTCCATCTCTAATGCCTTGGCCAACAGTTCCTCATCACTCATCTTACTTAGAGTTTTACCCTTGTCACTACTAGAGACAGAGGCTGCAGCCTGAACCTTGGCTAGCCTTGGGTCCCTCACACGTAAGTCTACATCTTCCTCGGCCTTTACTTCCTCTATTGGATTAACAATGTTTTCATCATTTGTACTCTTTAAAACTCTCAAGTCTACGTCTTTTTTAACGTCTTTATTAGACTTACCGGCATTATTTAATAAAGGTCTTAAATCAATATCTCCCTTACCTGATTTTGAGCCATTAGTGTTACCTTTCTTGTTAGAATCAACATCATGATATTTACCATAAGTCATTACAATTGGATCTGAAGTCAAGCTTAATCTTCTTTTAATTTCTTGTTCTTTTTGTTTAATCTCCATTTCCTTTTGCTTGATATTATCCAATATTTCTTGTAAATTAGAAGGAATACTGATATTAGAAGGAATACTGATTTTAGAAGTGTCCAGTTTGAGTTGATCTCCACTATGAGGTGGTGTGTGAGAACCAGAAGGACTATAAGGCTCATCTTCCTCATTACCAATGGTCTTCTGCATCTCACTCAGTTCCTTCTTATGTTCTTCAATCTGTCGGTTGAGCTCAGCTAACATGGACTCCTGATCCAGGGAATCTTCTATAAAAGTGTCTTCTGGAGGGCTATTTGGGTTGTTCTTACTAGATGGTGAATCCAACATAGATGAATCACCTTGGGTATGTTGCTTCTTGCTTTGGCTTCCACCAGATCCACTCTTAGCGCGACGCTTACGAGATGATGAAGACTCTTGGAACTTGGAACTTGGAGCTTCATTATCATCTGACTCCAAATCCTCTTCATCCTTAGCTGCCAGAGCAATTGCCTGGATGTCCTCATCTGTAGGCAGTGGAGGAGTATAGCTACGTTCTCCAGTATCTGGGGAAATAAATCAGTGTTACAAGAATAAAAACCACCACCACAGGGATAAAAATAGAAAAGTTTGGCAGAATTGGTTTCACACAACCCCTGGAAGCACAAGTTAATAAGCCACTCCTTCATATAGTGCAATACCATTAAAAGAAAATCACAGAACAAGAAATACCATCATCATAAAGACCCCAGTTTTTTTAATGATTCTTGGTGATAAGGCCCACACACACATTCACTCTCCCTTTCAACACTATTCTAAAAGTATGAAACTTAACTTCCTTTACCATTGCTGAAAGATGTTGCAAGAAGAAATATAAATACAGTGAACCTAATTTCATGCCTTCTACTTATAAAGTTCTTGTCCTTATTGCAATAATTATGGTTTGCCTATTTTACAACATCTTGGTGCCACATGACCTTTATGGCCTGCTGCAATTTTCACATTACTGTCTTATATATTTTTTCAACAGTACTCTCATTCCCTGGTTCCAACAATTGACACCTTTGATATATTTTACCTTCACAACATTTATGAAATCATCTAGTTATCACTCTATCAATCTTTCTTTTGAGAAAATCTATTACATTAGCTTTCTTTCTGCTTTTAACACACCATGCTATTACATTGACACTTTAAACCATTCAGTATAATATTTTCACTATCTTTCATGATCTTTAAAACAAATAGGCCTATTCAGATCATATAAATGGATCACCCTCCAGTAAAAATATCAATTCAACATGTTAGCAATTTGTTATGATCTAGATAACCAGCCATTTTATCTTGAGACTCAATGTTAACATAATTTAAGTAATGAACAATTATTAGTATGGTATTAACATTCTGTGGCTTCATAAACAAGTTCTAGTGTAGCATTTTCTAAATAAAAATATAATGTTCATTAAAATGTTGGGCAAGGTCTCAGCTGCTCCCCTCTAGCAAAGGGTTCTGAAATTCCTGAGATTTGATCAAGAAGCAACCAATTGAAAATATAGCACATCAACAACACACTTCCCACTTGAATTTGTAAACCTAATCTTTAGTATTTAAAATTCTTACCAGTGAATGACTTACTAAGCATTTTCTTGTTTGGAAAAATTGCATAGTTCTGACTATTAATGCCGAGCCTTAAATAACACATGATCCTGAATATATGAAAGCATGTAAATAGTCTGTAACTACAATAAATAAAGCACTTCAGAGAAGAAAGAAAAAAAAAGTAAAGAAAAGAAAAAAAAAAAAAAAAAAAAAAAAAAAAAAATAGTAGCGTGGCTATATCTTTTATGTAGTTCATACCCACCTCTCTTCAAACACATGCTACTGTACATCTTGATAATAATTATGGTCTATTCTTCATACTAGAAATTGTTTAGCACAATATATTTTTAGATCCTATTACCCAATTCCCAATCCAAGGCAAACCTTCTGATCTGGTTAAACATGAACACTTTTATTACCATTAGCATCATTTTCAATGTCTTATACAAGGCAGACAAACACAAAACAAATTTCAACCATGAAAATTAACTGAGTGTTAATAAGCGGTCAGGAATTAGTCTTTAGTTACTAGAATCCAAAAATATAAGATTCTTTTTCTGTTTTATGATGAAAATTCAATGCTTTATTACCCCTTTGGGATGTAGAGATATTAATGTTAGATCCCCTTATGTCTGGTCAATAATTATCTGATGGAAAATCATTAGTTAAAATCCCTTATCTTTCTAATAAATCAGTTATGCTCCATTGTGGATTTAACTACTGTACAACTTGAGTTTATAATAGTGTGTATCATGGTCTTGTAACTGACCAATCACACTCCTCCTTCCCTGGGATTGAAAATGCACCAAGAAAAATCATGAGTTAGGCAATGATGATTAATAAGGGGTTGTCTTTGGTTTTAAGGGGGTAGTACAGTTTTGGTAAATCTGGAGTAACTAGTTCTTTAAAACTATTCCAAGCAACAGGCCACC
This sequence comes from Petrolisthes cinctipes, assembly GCA_033782935.1. Classification (NCBI taxonomy): domain Eukaryota; kingdom Metazoa; phylum Arthropoda; class Malacostraca; order Decapoda; family Porcellanidae; genus Petrolisthes; species Petrolisthes cinctipes. Next base: position 165,575 of record JAWQEG010002606.1, on the reverse strand, counting down.
ATTATTTTTGTTCATTGGGTCCCGTTTCCTGGCATTTAGAGGAATCAATGCACTCTAATATACCAAGTGTATTACCCCCTTTAAATTCACCCAATCACTACTATAGTCTAGCCCATGATTTACCTTTCTCATAGAGCCCTGAAACGGGTGCAAGAGAAATATGATCATGAGTCAATTATTTCCTTGGCTCACTAGTCCACTAATAATTTGTCAGACTTCAATTAATATGACCATTGTTCTATTGCTTACCTCTGGTCCTGAGTACCCCTTCCTCTTTTTTCAGTCTCTTACTTAGTACTTGTTTTAATCAGTGAACAAACCTCGTTGCCCGATAACATTGAAATGGTGTTGGTATAAAGATCTTCCTTGCTATGTTTCACTCAACCTCAAAGAGTAATTCACCATGTCTTCCTACCATGGATTACAATATAATTTCCTATATAACTATAAATACTTATCAGCTGATATTCTTTAGATGCTTCTTGATGGAGTAAACTGTGTTTACTATTGAGAACGAATAGTACTGCTTTACTATAGACAGGTACCAACAAGGATTTAATATTCCCAAGGTACAAAGTTTACATCAAGATACAGTTGACAAAACTCAATTAATATTATCTGGAGGCATCTGTGTTTGAATAAGACTGGTTATATACACTACATTTGCTCAGTGATATCAAATATTGGCAATACAGTAGTACAAAATTCAAACTATATTAACTGTGGACACTTCAGTTGTTTACTTTGAATGCTTTAAGTACCTGTACAATACACACAGTAATTCCTTTTCTTAGACGCATCACTTCATGTCAACAAATTAATGTTACTCATCTTAAAAGCTTTCAATGCACATATAATAATGCAGTTCTTGCTTATTCCATTCTTTTACAAAAAAATTTAATCCTCTTCAAAATATATTGTTCAACACACAACACTTTATGTGTACGAGTGTGTCCTTCCCCAGAGCAGATTAGATCTATTATACTGTACAGTAAATGATTGGATACTAATAGTTTTGCACAGTTGCTCCAAATCTAAACACCATCATCATCAGTCTTCTTTTCTGTGAATCTATTTAGAAGAAATTTGTGTTTATTCATAAACATAATTAAATGGCATCCAAAGAGGTATATAAATATTCCACACTGGTATTCTAACCAAGAAACTTTCTTCATATAATAAATCTACTCAAGTGGTTCCAAAGCAAGAATAATAATGTACACTCAGAATTTATATACTGTACGGCAGTAATTAGATCATGCAATATAAACATGAACTAAAGTGCAAAATTACTGCTACTATCTTGTTTTCTGTCTATGTTAGTGGTAAACTCAAAAATTTTCTGTCATTTCTTTGTGCTTGCCTTCCCTCCTCTCTGTCTCCTTCTCCCTTGTAGTTACTGTACATTATAGGGTTTTTCTGGCCAAGCAAGTCTTTTGTTTCTCCATTAAAAATTCAAAATATTTCCATCAACATTCAAGCCTCTAAATATGTACATATGACTTACAATGCCATACATGATACAGATAACAAATATTCTTACACATCTACATGACCAAACAACCACAAACACACATACATTAAAAGATGAATTAAGTTCTTTGAAATTGAACCAATTAGAAAAGCTATTTTTTCGTTAAAGGTATGTAAATATCATTTTCATTGCAGAAATTGAAAAAAAAAAAAAATCTGAAACACATTGAAAAATTATATCAACATAGTATTGTACAGGAATGTTTTAGTTTCAAACTTCAAGTCTTGTGACTGGACACCTTTCAAATCTTGCTGCTCCACTGGTCATTTACTACAATGGAAAATATACTGGGATTAATTCATACAATACAGTATTTAAAAATCACATTATAAGGAGGAAGAAATAGAGAATATATACTAGGAAGAGAGAGATTCAAGGATCCGCCAGCTCTTGGCTTCAGCTAAACATTCACCACAAAAAGTTCTTGAGCCCCCAAACCATACTTAATTAACATGGGCCAATTTTGTAGTCATCTATATATGATGCTGTATGTACACACTTAGAGAAACTTGAGTGTGTAGGGATTTACCAAGGTCTAGGGGAGAAAATACATCCAATAACAAGGTGTTATAAATTGAATTAAGTTACAAATGTCTGAGAGATGTGATAAATGTGAAGATGAATTGTGTATTGATGACACAAACTGGAATACATGATTAGAAGGAACCAACAAACAAAAACTACTCGAATCTAACCTTATGACATAATTAATGATGCATTAGTAAACAGTATAGATATGACTGAGAGAAAAAGAACAATCTGGCTACAAGCTACTGGGCTCAGATTATTATACTGTTACGGCTGTAAACAAAGAGAAGCTTCAGGTGACTGAAAAAAAAAAGTGGTTCATACTATAACACTTTTCAACTATAGGTAATGGAATATTTATAATGTGTCAATACACTGGAAAGGTTAGGTTAGGTTCAGTAGCAGATACTTTTCACAACCGCTGTAAAAATAAAATTGATACGAGTCTACCATGATTAGCCATATACCGTAGTTCACCCAAGGCTACAGAAGGGCTAGTACTGTACTATACTATCCCAACACACAAGGTTGATGCAGTCTTGATCTCACCACCATATGGTGAGATTAGTATACTGTCTCAATCTGTGATCTACAGCTTTAAGATGATGAAGATTACACTACTAATATTATATCAAACTGACAATAGACATTGTCATAATAAAACATCAGAGAAGTCTAAGTGGGAATAGGTCTATAACAGAATGAATGAATGTGTAAACAAGAGTGTGTGGAGAATTTCATAACTGTAAACCTCATTTGTAATGAGTACTACATTAATAAGGACTATACATTGGCAATCTTAAAAGTTCTTCTAATCTCCTCTCTGGTATGATGGTGATCCTTGAAAATAAAGTTGTCATATAATAAAATAAAGCATGATTCTTTCTCCTGTTTGACTATAAACCATGAAAATAACTATCACAAGAAACAATCACATCTCATTTATGACAATGACACACCCTAAGACCACAACTGTATGTGTGGGTCTGTGTTATGAAAAAGTTTAAAGGTATATTATCATTTGCCATGGAAACTTCATGCTTTATAAAAAAAATATTTACCTAATGATACTAACTACCTGAATGACAACAAAATTCTAATAAAAACTCTTAAGGCAGAGGTGATGTTTACACACGTTTAAACTTAACAGTGATTAATTTTAAATTGATCTAATATTTTCATTGAGGGAGGCCATCTTCTTATGTATTGACATATTTCCAGATTGGCTTCCCTTCCTCTTATAGCCATTGTAAATGTGTGTGATGTATTATACTTTTTGGCATCATATCTATTTAACTCTTGCATAGCAAAGGGTGTTTCTTTGATTTTTTAAATTATCTCCACGAAAATCTTTATGCTATCAATTATAGAAAGTTTATATAATTTAGCCATTGAATGGCAAGGCAACATATTAAATAATACTGTACAAGTTAAGTGTTATTCAGAGAGAAAAACATAAAATCTGTCAACCATTGCTTAAGTGTATGTTCTTCAATATACATGTACTGTACTCAGTTTGTGGGAAATCTTTACAAGTCTCAACACCTGACAACTATTTCAGCCTGTGAGTATTGATATAATTATCAAATGGAGTACTGTACAGTTTATACAATATTATTTTTCAACATTCTTATTGTCTCTTTAAATATAGTGTCATGTAGTACCCATTATTGGATTTCACTAAAGGTCCAATCAAAAGACTGGAACACCGTGCAATGTTTTTATTTAGTCAATATAATATTTTACTATGGGTGTAAAGAGACAATACTCTTAATACATAACCAAAGCACCATACAAATCAATAACAGTCTTACCTTTGATACTCCACTGGAGGCATTATGAAGTCATTCTCAAATCAACAAAATTAATTTTTTCTGGCATATGTTATTGTTTTACTCCTATGTCATTCAAAGTCTCTCTAAAACCAGGAGAAGCTATATGTAACTTAATATTTGATACCACTGGACAAATGATTGGAACAATATTTAAAAGGGAGGAAGGGAAGGAGTGTTTGAAACACCCAGGAAATATCTACAGAAAATATAACATAATATTAAAGGAATTTTGGCACAAACATCCTGTTTATAATCTTCCTGGATGAAGCAGAGCATCACCAATACTAAGCCATAATAATACTGATACATTACATACATTCTTGTTTATATTCTGCTTAGTAGGTGCAAGGCAATATCAGGGAAATAATATCAAAACCAGATATCAAAAAAATTATTTGCAATTTCAGTATATGATAAATTTATCTGGTGTCATATGATAAACTGAAGGACCAGTTCTGGATCACTGGCATCACAAAGTTGTAAGAACAAGATATGGATACAGTACTTTAGTATTGAAAAACTTGCAATGGTAATGCCAATATGTTTGTTAAGTATTTGATGATACAGTAACAAGTAAGTGTAGGAATGAATGATTTGTACTAAAACAAAGTAAAGATGACTGACTTACACTGGTCTTAATTTTGTGGCAAAATATCATGTAAAATATAATACAGTAAAAGTCATGCAATATACTGTATATAACTTTTTGCAGCATGAGTAATTTCACTGGAATATAAGATTACATTAAAATTAAAATAATTATTATAACTAAATTTTATATGGAAACACATGCTTGTAATGATGGATAAAATAATTATTTCAGGATTGTACTGCAGTAACATTGAATATTGTACGTTAAGAAGGAAGAACAAACACACAAAAGTGACTGAAGACATGGTGGTGGCTAAGAAGAAAACTTAATACATTTCTAATATTTAAATGATTTTTGGCAGATGAAATTGGACTTAAAAGAATGGACTTTAATTTAAGTGAATGATGAAACAAATGATACAAGCAGAGTACTTACCTTACTAGAGTAGTTTTTTTTGACTGAACGATGAATGAAGTGTCCAATTTACAATATAGAACACCTCTTTTATGACTAAATGGTTTAGCCAAATAGTAACATGAATGAACAACTTACACGTGAGGTTCTTACCGTGTGTCTTAACAGGTGGTGTTGGTCCGGACACAATGCTCCAGGTGCCAGTGAGGTGGTCAAACACTCGTTTACTCTTGGCCCGTACAATGACCCCTATCAGCATGTGGGCACGTTGTTCCTCAAACCCGGGACCATCCAGGGGAAGCAGCACCTGAATACATGGTCATAAACTCCTTTAGAATGCAGCATTAGTTTAAACCAAGTGTTTTCATCCCAAGGTAAATTACATGCTGTCCACAGACACTCAAACAGAAAGAAAAGGAAAAATGTATTACAGTTTTGCATTTTGTGAACCATTTGGGTGGTGATGACCTTTGACCAGAGCAATTGCCTGGAATTGCAACCCAGGCAATCCCATCTAGGTTTGGGCTCTCTGAGGTAACCAGCAAGTTTTTCACTCATACCATTTCATTGATGGCAATAGGTTGGCCGTCTTCCCTTTAACAATAAGTTTATTCACCCCTTAGGTGGGTAATATCAATATAGCTAAGTTCAATTACTTTGAGGCTGCATCAAAAAAAGTAACATTACACTTTTAATATGAATTTTCTTTATATTACAGTACTAGAAAATATTATATTTCCATATTTAAACAATTATATGATGTACATTATTTTCTGGAAAAAAAAAAAAAAAAAAAAAAAAAAAAAAAAAAAAGTTTGGGGTATCTCCATTTGAAATGACACTCCAAATCTCTCTTTTTTTTTTGGGGGGGAGGGGATATGTAGCCTCAGGTTTACATTCTCCAAAAGTGATTTTACTCAAACTTTAGTAACTTCAGTTTGGGATCTTGAAAAACAATAATATCTATAATAAAAAGTAATGGAAAAACACATGAGAAAATGAAAGGTAAATCAAAGCTTTACTGCTCGAAATAATAACGAAGCTATAAATTTAATATCAATTTGTACTTACCATAGTGCTGCAGTCATACCTCAATTAATGAGTGTTTTAATAGCATTATTTCTCATCTCGTATTGTATGATTTTGCATATTCTCAAGGCTCAACCACTAGAAGGTATAGAATACTATAGATAGTCTTCAATGTGCATTACCATCTCACCAGTTAATTCCTTTATCCAATTCCACAGCTTTATCAAACTACAAATTCTTACCACTTTTTATATTCCTACCATTTACTTTGGGTCTTGCCCTCTAAGCTTCTCTGAAACCAATCATTTCCTCCATGACCATTCTCTCAAAATATTCCTTCCATCTTGTGCCCATTTGTCATTAGTAGTTGTGGCAGTCCTCGTCATAAGTAGCCTCCTGGTGCAGCAATCCACAGTAAAATTACTATTTTTCAGAAGTATATTGTTTAAAATATCAATGAATGACCTATGACAATAAAATTTCATATACAATAACCCTTAAACCTTACCACTTGCCCACCAAAGTACCAGCAGACATATAGGTGCTCCCATCTTTCCTTAGTAATGAGTTGGAAGACACCCTTTTTCACCCATTTTTTGCTCCAGCACTTAGCGCTTCTGCCGATTTCATGCTCATCACCACCAATAGCTCACCACTGGCAGCCTCTTTCATCACTTCACAAGAAAGACGAAATCGTTGTGTATATATATATATATATATATATACATATATATACAGTAAAACCTCTATTTTCCAACCATATATGGGGGTTAGAGGACAACAGATAACCTAAAGGTCGGATAATGGTACGTAAAGTCTATGTGAATGACATGTATTTTTTTGGAGTAATTCATTCCCCTTCCAAACAAATATCACGGGTAAACCAAGCCAAAGGGTTACTGGTAACTTATGCATCACATGTTTTAATACTCTAGGCTGCCTCGACTTTCCCACAATTGCAGGTTTTAAGCGATGCGATCCATCAGCATTTGCACAAAATAACACAGACACTCTTTGTTTATTCAGCTTCCGACCAGGTTGGCACGATGAAGTCTTTTTCTGCTTGTGTGTTCGATTTCATCTGCCTTGTAAATTTGAAAATGTTCAATTTTTTTCGGACTTAATGAGCTCATTTATTTTCTCGCAAAAAGGTTCTACAGCCTCAACATCTGCACTAAGACTTTCACCACACACAGGCTTATTGCTTTTGCCGTGGCGTTGACGAAACCGCCAAAGCCAACCAGAACTACTCTTGAAATTTTCCACACTAAGATGCTGAGCCAAACGTTGAGCTGCATGCTGAATGTCACAACCATGAACGGGAATACCATTTGATTGCTGTTGTGAACCCCACTTGTAAACCGATTCTTCTAATTCACTATCTTTCAGCAACTTCAATATTTTTCTGATGGTTTTAGCCTCCTCTCCCTTTTCACTGATATCAAACTTGGGAGAGAAAGCCTTGATCTTATCCTGAATTTGACTCAAGTCTTTCACTGTTGTAACTCCCACATTATACTCAGCTGTAAGGCTTATTATTGATAGTCCTTTTTCCAATTGCATCAGTATTTTCAGTTTATCACTTATACTATAGTCAACCACAAGGAAACTGTTGTCTAAGGTGCAGCGACAGGTGGGGATCTCACCCCAAGCAGCATTGCCACGTCAGGCTTTCCTACCCACATTACTCTATCATATACCACACCATGTGGCAGCGTTGCCATCCAGCATTGTACTGTATACACGCTGAGTGTGGGGTCAGTAATTTAATGAGGTCAGTCAGGTCATTTCTCCTTTGGCCACCACAATGGAAGGTACACATATGTATATACACACACACACAGAGTGTTGTGTACAATCTTTATTTTACTATGCAGAGGGACAGACACACATAATTTCATACATTAAGAATATTGTCACCACAGAAAAATAGTCGCACCTTCTGAAATCCTATCACGTCTTCCCTTCGTACACCCACATTGTGTGTATAATGTTCAATTTACTATGCAGAGGGCCAAAACATAAAAGATTTATACATATAGGCACACAATGCAGAGGGGCAGACACATAAAATACAGATAAAGAGAGAGGAAAGGAGGGAGGAGAGGGAGAAAGGAGATTCAGGTGAGAGAACACAAATTCCATTCTGACAAACCACAACCATATGTGGCAATGCTGCTTGGAGGGAGATCCCCACCTTAGATGTCAGTTTCCTTGTGGTTGACTATTAAGAGCAAAATACTTTCTTTTAGGCTTAGTTGGAGGCATTGTCTCTTTAACAAACTCGTGGGAGCACAAATACACAGTCAAAATGAGATGCTTATTCTGTCGTTTCTGAACAAAAACTGTGAGCAGTAATGAGACGGCAGGAGGCCTGTGTGCACCGTGTGACAGGTAGGTCACATTAAGTACCCTGGGTGAGGCTTAAATATATTATTAGATCTAGGGTGAGGCGATGTGACAGTTGTGACTGCTCAGACCACATTTACTCACCTCTTTCCTCTCACCCTACCTGCTCATGGTATTGACGGTTAACCGATTAGATGTTTTACTGAATATCAAAACAAAAAAATAAGTAACTTTTCAACTTTTTTCAAAATGTGTATAAATAAGAGGAATAATTTGAACCTTTTCTGAAAGTCAATGCAGTGTGGTGTAGGAGTGGCTGATGACCATGTGCGTGTGGTGTCACGAGTATCACTATCATCACCTTCCTCACCAGCACTATGTAGATCTTTTCCTAATTCACCAAATTCATCCTAATCAGTAATTTCACTAAAAAGCAGTCCAGAGTATATGGAGGATGTAATAATTATTTTGAGCTTTTTTTTTTTTTTTTTTTTTTTTTAAGTTCGATGGTGTGGAAAAGACACTTTTTTCTCTCTTTTATGTGATGCAATTGGATCATCCTGATTACTGGTGTCACTATCACTCTCACTAGGTGGTATATATTTACGGTTCAGTACCCTGGAAGGACCTCCAAACCCATGGGAAGTGGAGGGTTCAGGGGAGTTTGAAGAACTAGCTCTGTCCGACATGACTAACATGCATACCGAGTTACTGAACAAACGTGTGAAAATAATAAGATAAAGGAATGAACTGACAAGTGAAGGTCGCTCACCAAGCATAAGTAAGTATTAGCGGGAAAGACAAGCGCAATAATTATGAAACATATTGTGTATTCTAGAAGGCACGTCACAATCTACCGGACAAACCTTATAGAAGGCACATGGCAGTTAAGAGGTTAATAGTCACCAGTCCTATCCTCTATAATGTATTTTCACCAAGTTTTTCCTCACCCTTTTCAAAATAAGTTATTGGTTTTCAACAATGTTCATTCATTTTCATTCCCAGTTCTTCACTCAACATATTTTCTTCATTTTTGCTCTGAATTTACAAAACTTACGAAAGTGGTTCTAATTAAATGCAATACAGTAATATTATTTGTCATTAGGATCAGTTCTTTTGCTACAAGACAATGCTTCGCTGAAATAAAGTAGAATAAGAGGTGCACTACATACCTGAGGAATTGGTTGATGGGAAGCCAATGGTACAACGTAGAAATCCTTCACAGACTTCCCACAGTTGCCAATAACAGCATATCTGTCATTATAAACACATACAATTTATGCATTGAAAAGTCATTCAAGAAAACTGCAAGCTAATCAATATAATTCTAATGGTTATTCACCTACAGCAAGGGTAGGCAACCTTATTAGGGCGGGGAGCCGGATATACCTTTCTGAAGCATGTCATGAGCCAGAGTGACAAACGAGGATCCCAAAGTGGCTTCGTACAAGAATTTTATTGAAACTACGTCCAAATTAGTCACATATCATAGTGAGATGGTTGGGTGACTTTGTATACGACTTTTGTAGAAAAAATACAAATGTTAATGTCGAGCATGATCTCGGGCTGGAGGTTGCCCACCCCTAACCTACTGGGATCTACTGTATATAATGTAAGCATGAATGTATGTTTGTCTTGAAACAACATTACTATTTCACAAATCTTTATCAAATTTGGCATCCCGGAATAATGTATGAACAATTAAACCCAGATCTGAGCTGCCTTTGGAGTATAAGTCAATTAAGCCATTGAAACAGGTCAGTCGGCTTGTAGCACATTGGAAGAGTGTAAAACTAAGATAAGTAATCAATTCTTTCTTTCCTTTCACTTTACTAAGAGCCACCTCTCTTATCTCAAATGTGTTTAACAATGCAAAAATCTTCTTTATATGATTTGCTAAATATATATGTATGTATGTTTCCCCAATAAACTTAATGAATTCATATCTATATAGGTACACCAAGATATATGGTGATCTGCAGTAAATAACCCTAAAACATGATGTTGATTTTATCATTTTTCATGCAACCAAAGTAGATGAGTTGGTACTTACCGTTTCTTTGAAGACAAATATGAATAAAGGGCAATATATGACACCTTCTCCTGCTCATTGGCTGGTTGGAACCTCACCACAAGAATCTCCTGCAAAGTTAACATTGACCATCAAATAAAGTCGTGGCCACTACCATTCATTTACATTCTGCATATGAATTTTATTAACCCATTTTACACAGGACTCATTGTCATCCATGAACATACCAGTACTGGGAGCATGTAAAACAAACTATATGATTTCTGTATCTTCATTCACAGTGAAAAGTTTGTATATGTCAACAGATTTCACTTTCTCACCTTGGAGCCACTTTTCTTCATTTGAGCAATGTAGCTCCACACAGTCTCAGGTGCAATACGTCCTACAACATCAATGGAGGCTGGCACATCATTAGGTAAGAACCTTGCCTTCCCCGATACCTGAAAATAGAAAACAAGACAGTCAATCAGGGGTAGGAAACTTTAACCTATGAAAATTAGTCTTAGGTTTAGTGTAATAACTGCACTAATAGTACTTCTAAATCAATTGTTCTAAATGGTGGATCCCTATACCTCTGACTTTACCCCCATGGGTGGAAGGACATGAGACAAACTAAGCAGCATACATAGTATTTGTTAAAGTTAATATTGGTCAAAATAAACATTAATGATCTGGTGGTAACCCTGTGAGCAAAAACAGCACATCATAGTGCATTATCCTACACATACCTAATCTGATTCTAGAGATGGATAGGAAAGTCTCCAGTAAAATCTTGCCAAATGAGGTAAACAAGTTATTATTGATCTGTCTTGGTCAGGTCAAGAGGGGAGTTTCCTTGAGGGAACAATGTATCAATCCATATGAAGAATGAACAAAATCTCACTTAATATAAAAATTATTAGAGGACTGATGTCTCACCTCAAAGGCTGATGCATTAAACTTGGCCACATCTGGCATGTGTACAATGCCCTTCCATACACTGACTGGGTCCGGAGAAACCACCGTAAGAGGATTATTACGATTGGAAGGGCTGAGGGGAGGGGGTGTCAGTCTATCTGGATCCTGATTATCATCATCCTTGGTGAGAGGTGGTGTGGTGGAGATGGGGAGTGGTGGGGTTAATGGGGTAGGTATGGTAGATGACTGGTAGGGATGAGGAGGTGTGGCTGGAGTATAATCATCATCATCATCATCATCATCATCATCATTAAAGTTTTCTGGGAGAGGTGTGTGACCAGGGGAGTCAAAGGTATTTGGGAGGGGAGGGAGAACAGGACTATCACCTTCAGGTAATGGTGGTGGTGGTGTGTTGGGTATATCTGGAGGTAATGGAGGTGTACTGGGGTAATGAGTAGGTAAAGGTGGTATTCTTGGAGAGTACTTAACAATGTCACTAGGAAGGAGAGGGATATACTCAGGAGGGGATGGAGGGAGAGGTGGGGGACCAGTAGGACTCAGGGGGTAGTCTGGTGGTAGAAGTATCCCACTTTCTCTGGATGGAGGTGTTGTGTCCTTAATTTCTGACCACTCAGGACTTCTGCAAGGCAAGACATTTCTCTTTTAGTTTAATCCTTAACCTCTTAACCGTGGGTGATGACATATTCGACACCACTAACAAGTGAGGGGGACCGCCGGTGACAACATAAGTCAACAGCACAGTGTTTAAATTTGCGAGTTCCCTAGCATGCTTGTTTAGCCTCCCAACAGATAGTGTGTGTGCCTAGGGACTCCCCCCAAGTCAAGCCAGCCACTAACAGTTAAGGGTTTATACTTCAATATCATGCATCATTTATTCATGTAGCCTAAGTGGTTTACACGCTATTATCCATCAAAATGTATTGTTTACATCATGATCACGAGGCAGGAAAAAGGCCCGGGTGAGAGAGCTGGCCATGCTTGAGAAGGCCGTCCTAAGAGGGTTAAACCATGGTTGCCAAGATGATATTTTTCTTTCACTAACACCAGATTGTTATTCTTCCCTGTAGACATAATACACCTTCAACCATATTCATCTGCACTTCTGTCTCCACTGTTATTTTCAGCTGCAACTCAGGATCAATTTTTCAACTTTCACCAAGGTAAAAAATTTTCCAAGACATTTCAAGAACTTGCATTTACACACCAGAATAGGTAATAAAGAGTCTACTATTTCAGATAACAATTTCAATCAACAATGTATCAATACCTAAGGACATAAACATTATACAGCAGCTAAAGTTCAACAATTTACTATGAAAGTAATCCTCTAGGGCTCATGTATTATGCTTTGTGATGTAATAATTCAGTTCATTAGTGATTCATACCAGTTATGATTCTATCTATAGCTCCGACACCTCGTTCCCTCCAGGAACTTCCCCCAAGGGGATGGCCACGGCAGAAGTGTCTCCAGTTTTCCCTGTTCCAACACTCCCTCCTTACTTGGTTAAACCCTACTCTGTCCCTCACGTTTCTCTCCCTTACAGACTCTTCCACTCTGTTCTGCCATGCCATATGACCTTGCTGTTGCGGCGCCTAATATCAATCAATCAATCAATCAATCTGTTCTGCCATCTAACCGGGTGTCTGCCTCTCACACCAAGTCCCACAACTTTACTTCCATACACCTTTACAAACTCCTCACCAGTTATGATTCAACTCAAACTACAACTGTATATCTCCAATAAGTTCAGGTTTAATGAGAAATGATCAAATTGTTAAATGCAAAACAAATAATTACTATGACAGATATACATCTTACCCCATCACTGTTGATGAAGGTTCAGCATCTTTTGGCTGGACATCAGGCAATGGGGAGGGGTCAAACACCACATCTTCACTTGTGCTCACTTCCTCCTTTTGTTGACGTTCCTCTTCCTTTCTCCTTTCCTTTTCACTGTCTCTCCGTTTTTTATCCTCACTGTGTCTCCGCCTGAAGTCCCCTGTTGATGACTTTCTGTCCTTGTCCTCCCTTGAGTCCCTACGGTGTCTACTGTCCCTGTGTCTCTTTTCTCGGTCTCCATCCTTTGAATCCCTTCTATCGCGCCTCTCTTCCTTATAGTCCCTGCTGTCACTACTACTTTTATGGCGTTCTCGGTCTTTGCTGGAACTGTGTTTCTCCCTGCCCTTATCTCTGTGCCTTTCTTTTTGACTGTCTTTACTCTTCTCCTTGCCCCTGTCTCTATTTCTGTCCTTATCCCTGTGGTGGTCTTTACTGCGGTGTCTGTGCCTTTCCCTGTCCGATGAATCTCTTCGCTCCCTCCTGTCTCTGTCAGAAGAATTCTTCCTCTCTTTTCCTCTTGACTCATCATATTTACTGTCTTTGGCTTCCTTACTGTGTTTTTGCTGAGACTTCTCTTTGTACGATTTCTGAAGAAAAAAAAAAAAGAAAAAACAAATATATATATACATACAAAATATCCATAGGAGAAAGGAAACAGGAACATTAAGTACTTTCGTATATTACTTCTTCAGCCAGAATTTCAGTCTGAAGATGTAAAATATTAAAGTACTTACTATTCCTGTTTCCTTTCTCCTGTCGATATTTTGCATACATTGGCTTCATGGTGTAGTTGAAGTTACTGCATATTGTATCCAATATATATATATTAGAAAATATTCAGGAAATATAATAGTATAACATGCCAATCGAAGCATGTCCTTCATTCAATCAAAATATAGATTGACATTTTGTTACTTGAAGGAAACTGTCCATAAGGACTGGCCAAGATTAGCAACTTCTCTACCTCATCTAGGAGGGTTCTATCAATTACAAATATATTGACTATAATTTTTGATATGTTAAAATACCAAGGATATTTAGTCCACAGTATGTTCTCAAAAGCTAGATGCAAAAGCAAATTATTGAAGAATGAAATGAACTTATAATTTACTAGTTTGTAATTGCCTTCAATAGACCGAAAATGGCTGCATGAGTGTGTTAAAACTTCTATTGCTGTGTGAAGGTTGTACTAACTGTATCTGAGGGTAAATCTGCTGACTCCTGTCCGGTACAAATCTTGCACCTCTGGTCATATATATGACTGTGGTGGTTTGCTGTGGTGTCATTTAACAGGTCCATCAGAGGGTCAGCTGGCAGTGAGTTCAGGGTCTCAGGGGCTGTGAATAAATACATATCAATTGTGCACAAAACAAGTATATACTAACAAGAAGACAGTGAGGCTTAGAGTAATAGAACTGTAGTAGGACTGTGAAAATAATTAACATTAAACGATCTCAATATTAGCACTCACAAACATGCAGTAAAAATATTCCACTTTCTCCACCCTTTACCTTTTTCCTTGTCCTTAATAAAGTCATCTTTATCAATCTCTATTTCACCCTTGTGTGACTTCATGATGTATTGGTTCCCGAGGGCGATCATGTCCAACTCATACTTTTCAATAGCCTGCAGCTCCTGTCAACAATTGATGGAGATAAAGAAAATATGTTAATGTTTGAAAATGTTTTTGAGCACATGTAGCAATAATAAATATAACGACAAATATATATACTATTAGGTCTCCTCCAATATTGTAAACAGATATGAAATATGTTTTTGAAGTTGAGATTTTATCTTTACATATCTCATTACAGAAGTGGTAAGATAATTGTAACTGACTCTTATACACATCTCATTCACTTGGCAAAATCATTCTCATTTTTCATAGGTATCACACACTTGAATGTAATATTTACCCAATATAATTCCTCAGATCTGTTGAAACCTTGTTAATCCAAGATCATACTAGTGGCATGACAAGTGTCTTAACTGCAATAACTTGACCACAAATTCAGTCATAACTTCATGTATGAATTATTCCCTCTACTAACATTAATAAAATAGTTTCTACAGCTTTAAGTCATACATTACATCAACGTGGCAAATACCTTCTTTTCCTCTCGTTCTCTCCATTCACAGAGTTCCTTAGAGGCCAGCTCCTCAGATGTCATGCGAGCCAGCTGTGATGGTGAAATTGACCCCCTCAAGATATTTCGAAAGAGTCCGCTATTCTTGGGGTCTCGTGCATTAAACAAGATGCTTCGATACCGAGATTTGTACTTGAATCCAACATCCTGCCAAGAACATACAAAACAATTGTATAATCACAACAGACCTTTGCTGTAAGATAAACTTTAAATTATGTCAATTTCATTCTACAATCAGTCCTTCAATAATGATTCTTAATTATTTGTTCAGGCTTTCTATGCGTCATTAACCATATAAAGAAATTATTTTACTAATTTTATGAGTTTAATGAAATATTCATTACTGTCATGTTCTTTTGATACCTACTGTGAATAAATATTTATGGCATCATCTACAGTAGCTCCCCAATTTATCCCGATTATGTGGTGTGAAAGATGGCATAATGAATAGTATACAACATGGTACGTTTGGTTAGACATTGCTGGGGGAATACTATTAAGCAATTTATTAACACCATTTGACTACAAACAACCACAAACATGTAAATTATACCTGTTCCAAAAACCATCGTAGGTAGTGTCAAATTGCATTTACATTAATTTAAATAATAATAACCTTGCCAAAGTAAAGGTAGAGTTCTATTTCCACTTCTTCAACTAGCTGTTTAATGCTGTCCTCAGTGAGAGAAGAAAACTCAGTCTTATGATCATGGAAGCGTTTGATCAGACACTCTGCCAGAGAATTCTTCACGTTGTTTCGAACCTCTGTTGCATCTGGTTTCTTCTTCTCTACCCCTTCAAGTTTCCTTTTCTCCACTACATCAGGCTTTTTCTTCTCACTAGACTCGACCTTTTTCTTTTCCACCAAGTCAGGCTTCTTCTTTTCCACAGATGATGTCCGCATCAAGTTCTGCAAAAGATGTTCATTGATATTATCCTACCCCACTAACAAAACTTCATTCATTTCCATAACATCCTTATGGTACAGAATAATATGCCAAGTATACTTAATAACGTTCGTCGAGACTCAAATACAATAAAGATATTTTACAAGTACATGATATATATACTCACTGGAATTGCTATACTGTCTGTAATCTAAGAGAAAGGAATAGAAGGGAATCAGTATGATTAGTTTTTTTTTTTTTTTTTTTTTTTTTCAATAATACATTTACCATTATATCTTAAATCTAATAACTGCATAAGGTATATAAATTTTTCTTCAACTAGGAATACAAAGCTTTAAATCATTAAGCATTAGCTAAGCACACTGTCATAGTATTTGTCCAAAAGTTAAATTTTTTTTTCACATAGTGAATAAAAAAGTGTTTCCCTTCAATGGAAATATCATCTAGAGAATGTTTTACAAGTTATGAACCACAATTAATTCTAATTATTCATACTCTTCCAATGATTAAGTCACCTTGCGTGGTTCCTTGGCTGGAGATATCTTGACTGGTTCGACCTCATCCTTCTTCCCTCCCAATGATTCCCTTCGGCCGTCACCTTCCTTGGTGACTACAGGGCTGATGGATGCTGGACTAAGAGTCTTAATTTCCACAACAGACTTAGGAGGGGATGGAACAGTAGCCAGGAGCTTGGTACCTGTCCGCTCTACCACAGTTTCAGATGACTTAACAATGATACGTCCATCTGCTGACTTCACCACTGTTACTCTCTGTCCGCTTCCAACTGTTTTCTGTCCAGGTGTAGCCAACTTTTGGTTTGCTCCATCACCACTTTTTCCTACTACAGGAACAGGTCGAGATGATACCTGTACCACTTTCTTCTGACTGTAAAGAAAATTTTTATCATTATCTCTTAAATCTTATAAAAGTAGCAGTCATTTACTAAACAGGCTACTACAATACATCACCTCATAAATATTTCTCCAGCTATGTCCCTAAATCACATAAATAAAGAAGCTATATTTTACACACTTGACTTCAGCAATATCCTTTAAACAAAACAATACAAACCCCTGTATCCCTAAAATTAATGAAATAGGAACCTTACTTATATCATATTTGATATAATTTAATAATTTTTTATTTTTCCCACCACAGGGTCACACTTTCTATACGTCTCTTCCTCGCCCGTCATCTGAAGCGGTGAATGGTAGAATTCAACTTACCATTTTGGTTAAAGTAAAAGGTTTTATAGCCAGCAGCCCTTCCTGGCACCAACCCTGTTCAGCTGTCTTTAATGACACATTGGAGATATATTAGGTTTATTCTTGAAAATGTCCAGGTCTACAGGGCAATTGTATAGCATAGTGGAATGTGCTGTGTTGTAAAGAATGTATTCTTTGATAGAGATGTAGCTGCCAAAAGTGATATTTCCAAGGATGTGTGTGTTGTGTAACTAAAACTGGCCTGATACCCCTAACTGTAGAGACAGAAGGAAATGGAAATGTGGGGTTAAGTACACCTCGGTCTCGTATAGAACGTCCAATAGGTTGATAGAAGACGTCGTTTTATGTGAAATTGTTCTATGTGATACACGTAACCTATGGGGAAAATTACAATTGGTCGATCAATCACCAAAATTGTCCCTGAAATTAACATAAAATACTTTTCAAGGTTTTTCTTGCCTTAATCCTACTGTACAGGGATGTATGTAAAATGCATTTTACAATTCGTATTAAGGTTTTCGCAGGCGACTCACGTGACTTGAGACGAGTCGGCAGCATCCGTGGTGGTGGAGGTGGTAGTGGGGAGATAGCGCGTGATCATCATTTGTTTTCTTTTATTAACCATACGCTGGTGTTTCCTTCTCCTTTCTCTTTCCGAGAAATAACTTCCTTCTTTATATCGAAGGATATGGCCTTCCGTTTTGTAAATGCACCACCTGGCATGACTGAGCGTTGAAGCTGGTGGTTAACTCGTAATCACTAAAAACAAAAACGAGCGAGTCACACACGAAATTTCCCTAACTTCAACTTTAGAATTTCCCTTTATGACTCAATAATTCCCTGTTTACTCTTGAACATTGACGGTCTTTTTGGTATTTCTTCTGGTAAGACTCCCTGTTTACTTTTAAACAATCTTTATATAATTTCCCCGTGTGGATTTCAAAATTCCCTAAAACAGAGAAATTTCCTTGCACCTGGCAACACTAGGAAGGGGGAAGGAGTGGGAGAAGTGGTGGGAACACATTCACCCACACTGTACAGACACCAGTGATATCATTTCCAGACACGTTCATTATGATTTCGCTCGTTTTGTATAAGAACTCCTCGGATTTGCTTCACTTATTTTCGCCACCCGTTCTATATGGATACAATCGTTTTGTAAAATAATTTTAAGCTAATATTTTGGTCGCTCGTTCTATACAAGAATCGTTCTATGTGAACACGTTCTATATGAGACCGAGGTGTATTTAGATATGATAATTCTCTAGTTTTTTACATAGCGACATCCCTGAAGAATCATGGCAGGAGTACGAGATGGAGTGATTGACAAGTGGCCCAATTCCTGTAGACCAATGTTAACCGAGGCTGTAAACAAACATATACATAGAGAGAAGTGTTATCCACAACCATTCCTTTCTCTCATTTTGCTGCTGACCTGTTGGGTGTTGAAGGGAGAGCAGCAGGTAGCTTACCCCCCGGTCCCATCATGTTTGGTTGTAGAACATCATAGTCTGGGTGGGTTCGTAGCCATTCTTTCAGCTGTCTCAGGGTGGGGGCCTCATTTCCTGCTCATAAAATAGTGTTAGAGAATTTGTTCCTCATTTGATGGTACTACATGTGGTAACAAATATTTACTTCAAGTCTACTAGCATAATATTAAGTCAGTTGTAACACTATTAAATGAAGAACAGACAATATTTTTACTTTATTATAATTATGGTGCAGCACTTACTAACATACCTGATATGATCTGTCCAGTTGATTTCTCATACACAAGTACTCTTGGCTCAGACTTTTCCAGTACCACAGCTGCACCTGCTGCATCCTCAAAACTCTCCAGCTGACAATATATACATCACAATTATTATTCACTTTCATATTACAAGAGAAATGGAAATGGGGACAAATATAAAATATGAACCAAGAAATATCCTGTATTTTTTTTTTTTTTTTTTTCAATTCATGGACTTGAAATGACAATTTCATCAATCAAGAACACCATAGTACTCCAAATTCATCATCAAAGATGTGATTTATACTGTGCGTTCATTAGTAAGTGAACAACTCAAGTAATGTATAAAATGGATAACTTCACTGCATTCTGACTGGAAATTATGAACTATGACTAGAGGAGGGATTACACTGATATATTTGGTATGCTACCAGTTACACTTTACAAGGATGAAAAGAGTGGGAAAGTTGGAGAAATTAGAGACAAAACCAAACATTAATAGATAAGTCACCATGAGAGTTTTCCCTTCCAATATTTACTTGTTAATCTTAATCACTTGTGTATCATACAGTGATGTGTATCAATTAGTACTGGTACCTTACCAATTCACTTTAACTCATAATGTGTGGTGTCTCATCACAATGATAAATGGTTATCACAAAAATGCCTCAACACTAAATGTTGCATGCACACTTGCCGCCAAACATCATCATAAACAGTGCTAGAAACATTGTTGTGAACATGTTCACATTGTTCAGAAATTCTGGTGTGGACCTGTCCTGCTTGGAACATTTGTGTAGCTAAATATTTCCAATTCAAAGGTGGCAAAGAACAGACATCATAGTTGACAACAGTGTTATGGAGTGGACCAGAGACCAAGTGTTATGTCTTATAAACAGTTATAGATGTCACCATAGCTCCTCACTTGTTGACATCTGTGATGAACAATGTTACAGACAAGTGTCCAAATGGACTGTGTGACATCTCTCAAAATGTTCAACAATTTCATCAGACATTGCTTGGAACATGTTTGAAGCATATTCCTGCTATATTCACAAATTGTTCAGAGCAGTGTTTTGGACAATGTTCAGGGATAAGTGTGGATGTGGATGCACCTATATGATTGGTACTCACCCAAGGTTGGAGAGCAATAACTATACTATATTCTTTAGTTCAGGTTAATATTATAAATCTTTTAACATTATCTATGACACCTTACCTTTGTTTTGAAGCATGAATGAGTAATTGGAAACTTTAGAGAATTACTACAAATCACATCAAATAATTTTACTTACATTATCTACTAGTAAGCAACTTCACTCAAATGTACATAAAGGTGAGAGGACCAAGCACTGATGCCAATTTATTGGTTTATTCTCCATCAAATATACTGCAGTTCTGCAATGTTTTTATAAATATTTCTAATATTGGTTTATTATCCACCAGTGAACTGTAGTTTTGAAATTTTTATAAATATTTCTAAGATTCTTTGAATGGGCAATGGTGGTCATGTGCAGTAAACTCATCACTAAACATCCTCACTTATCCAATAATCTTTGTATACAAACACTTCTTGCTTGGTATTTGTATAAAATTGGTGTCAATGTGGCCAAATCTTATATGTAAAACTGAAAATCCAACTTGATAAATTATACTACTGACTGCACTCAATACTAAAACTGTTAATAATAATTTGTCTTAAGGGACCTGTGATCATGTATGAAACTTGGTGGCTTCTGATTCCTCCTGAATATGCCACAAAACAAGATCCTTCAATATAGGTGGTGTCTCGTGGCAATATTTGAAGGACCCATTTATCTCCAATATTCGGACTACATCACGGGTCCCTTAAGCTTTGATTTATGCAAAAAGGAATATATAAAAACAATAATATAAACCAACCCAAGGACAGTGTGGTAGAGTCAGAAATAAAATCCACTCCCATCAGAAGTCAAAGTTTTCATCCAACACAGAGATTAAGCTGCTACTACTGTATACACCTACATTAAACTAATGCATTGGTGTGAATTAAAAATACCCAATCATATTTTCTAAATTCTAACTGCCAAAAAGCACACAACTAAACTGAAAGACTAGGAGGCATTGTATTTCAGGTGTTGCTGTTTACTAGTACCTGACATACACTTACGGTCAATGGATGACATGCGCGAGTCATTGTTATGTTAAGTAATAAAACCTTTCATAATATATATGTCTCTCAAGCTCATCTGCCCCACAATAAATGTGTGGTATGTAATGCATTCTCTATAAAAATTATTTAATCTCTCCTGTATTTTCTATTTTCTAAACAGTTTTCATCAAAGTACATGGTCCTGCAACTCTTTTAATGTTTCAAATCCAATTTGATGACAATTTTGTGAGCCTGAGAGTGTAAATACATTACTTTTGAAGCACACAGAACTGTTTTTGTTAATGGCAAATCAGCTGCCTGTCTAAAGGAGAGAGCAATAATGGGTGAGCTATGATGACCCACCTTGTGAGACTTTCCCATTATTTTAAGGGACATTTTGGCATGCCTGAGCACACACTCGTTGCTACAGTAGATGGAGTCCGCTTTTGGTGCCTTACTACACGACTCTACCACACACTGCTGGGGGGAAATGAACCCCAGTCAGTGAATGTTAGTCACAGACAAAACATCAAAAGTGGTCTCAAAAACTTGTTTGATATTCAAATAAGCAACAACTGGGTATGCCATATAATAATTTAATCACATATGGAGATAAATATTTAAATATCGACAATGAGCTAGTCAATTATGGTGCAAGGGGCACAGCCAGGTACTGTCAGCATTGAAATCAACAACAACAATAACAACAACTGATGGAAAGCTACAGCAAGAATAACATCTTATTAGAATGTATGTGAAAAAAATATATAATTTCCTTATCGGAATTATATACAAATAAAATTATATTCATCTACTACTTAAATTTTCCTACATAGAAATAACATACAGTATATATGCAGCAAGTTATACTTTGTGCTTCAATGAAACAGTCCACAGGTCCTCCATACTTGCAAAATTGCATAAAAATATGAATATACAGAGAGATAAATTTTGTAGTGGTATTAACACTTATATCCAAGAGACTATTTTGGAGCTTTTAGAATTTAGGAGCTTCATCTTGTATGGCTCATTTGCATATACTGTCCAGTACAGTACATAGTTGTTATTTACTTATCATTATGATAATGATTATACCATCTGATATATCAAAACAAAACCATGAACAGTATATGACTTGTAAGTACTGTAAAGGTACACCTATCCCCCGGCTATCGCACAGACCTGAAATGCTGCACGTTCCAGGCTATAGCGCACTTTTCCACAGCTTTCACACTGCCATGCCACCAGTGTTGCCAGGTGTTCTTGACGAAATTTCCCAAACTTCAACATCAGAAGTTCTCTTTTTCCCTCAAAAATTCCCTGTTTACTCTTGAAGATAATCGTATATTTACCTTATTCTTGACATTTCGCCTGGTAGCAATTTCCCCATTTACTCTTGAACAATCATTATATAATTTCCCCATTGGTACCTCTAATTCCTCATGTCAAGGGAAAATTCTCCATACTTGACAACACTACATGCCGCCCGCCCACCCAGTCCTCCGTCCGTCCTCCCCTCTCTGCACCACGTGCCTCACGGTGATTGGCCTGCCCAGCCAGACGTCACTCCCCCTCCTCACCCCTCCACCCCTATATCAGTCATGCGCATCCTTGGCTCCTTTGTGATAGCCGTTCCCTTAGGCAGTTCTTTGTGATAGCTGTTTCCTTAGGCAATTTTTACATGATGTACAGGCCTTGTTTAACAGTTTTATTGATGAATTATTAACTGTGTATCCTTTTTTACAGGCAAAAAGTAAATTTTCGTTATTTTACAGGGGTAAAGTTGGGGAGCCAGGTTACAAAAATGCATTTTCCCATAAGTTCTTAGTCCCGGTTATTATGTGCTTATCTGTTAACCAGTTTTGAGCGATAGCCTGGAGATAGGTGTACAATCATGTCCTCATGAAGTATTAGTTACAGTGCAAGTACATTAGAGATCTAAATTTCTTGAATTCCTACAAACAACAAGACTTACCTCATTTATGAAGTGAAATTATTAAATCATAAATGCAATATGAAAATAACAAAAACCCAACCCATGCTTATCAGGAACAGAAGAAAAACATAGCTGGCATAAGCATTAATATTTTTGTTTAAGATTTCCCTTATTCCTCAAGTACCAGAAAAATAAAAGAAACTGCTACTGCTACCACACTAACCAAGGTGCTGCAACCAAGGGATGTAAAATACAGTATCATCATCAATACCCCATTTCCCTTTTTACAAGGGGTGGGAAGGCTCTGGTGTCAATGCAGGAACCCAGACAGAGGGTCCAGCTCTGAGGTTATTTGAGCCTTTGGTGGGGTTATTGTTAAAGAGTAGGGTCCCCAACCTTTACTCCCTCCCTGTAACATAAGGGATATGAGGCTGACTAAACCATCACAAGACTGGTGGCCGATGGGGATGCCATTTCCCTACGCCATAAATACAATATAACCACACAATCTGTGTTGTATGAGAGTGAACCCCCACTATATGCCCCCCCCCCCCCTGCCCCATTAGCAAATACAGCAACAGCTGTGGTCACACGAGTGATCATTTTGGCAATAAACCACCGGCTGCATCAATGCGGTGAAATCTCGGCTTGAATTCCCGAGTTTTAGGCAATTTTGCCAAGACAATCTTGCTCGTCTTGAGTTGCCTATCTTGAAAATAAATATCGCTGTTGATCATCCACCCTAAAATTAGATAAGGTAGAATGCCATACCCAGAAAACATCTAACAGCTTCCACTTCCATCCTTCAAACTAACTCCCTCATTACCTTGCCTCCAACATTTCATAAACTCACTTTTTTCATCTGACCTACCTCTTTGCTTCCTTCACTGAGTTTCCTGGATGGCAGCCTGATGATGTGTGATGCTCCCACTTTTTTAGGAGAGAGCTGAACCTTTCTGGCTCCAGGCAAGGCTTTTGCTGTCAAGGAATCTCCCTTCCTGCCAACATCTCCTTTTTTCAAAGGTGAAACATGTGGGGACATTCCAGCTTTCTGTTGCCCTGGTGATGTGGTGGCTACATCACTCAAATTCAGCTGCTTCCCCAGTAAAGTTGATGCTTTCATAGCACGTTCAGCTTTCTTACACTTGGGGCAAACCCACTCCTGTCCATCTTCCTCTATTTGTTGTCCTGTAAAGAGATAAAAACATAACCATTTATCATAATTTTCAATATCCCATATCCCTTTTTTCAAGGGGCGGGGAGGCTCTAGTGCCAGGGGTAGAAAAAGGCAGTAGAAATACATAAAGTAAAGACAGAGTATGGGTCACATACACAATCACTCCCCCTTTAAAGCCAACAAAATTTTCATATGAAATTTAATAATACCCCCAACCAAAGGTGTTGCCTGTTGGTTTTAATGTGCATTAAACCCATCTCTAAAGACAGTGTTTTCTGTGACTGTACATTTCCCTTTGTGTCATGAAGGTGTTCAGTATCCATCTCTTGACCTACCAATGGCTTTAGTGACCCCAACACAGGTTCCGTGGAACCAGTCCTCACAGCGGTCACAGCAGATCATGAAACGGTTGTTGTGTGGCTTCTGACAGATGCACCACAGCCGCTCAGGGTCATCATCCTCCCCTTCATCATCCATTGACTCATCATCCTGATAATTATGTAAAGTGAAAAACTATCTTGTACTATTGTTCATTCTGTAGTCACTGAAATATACCTCACCCTCACCTTCTTGCTTCTCTTCTCTCCTTTCTCATCAAAACTGGCATGAAATTAATTACATTTACAAATTACGTGTCATTTTTGGTTTATAACTAATCCACAAATGGTAATAAATTACGTGTCCTTTTTTGGGCTTATAGCTAATCCACAAGTGGTAATGTAGAAAAGGAAAATATATTTACTGTAAAGTGAAGACCTGAGGTTCTGGGAATGCAATGTTCCAGGAGTGAGCATAACCATGTTCGGAAAATTTTTCATGAAAAATATATTCAAGTTTCCACAATGTTAGGAAGACAGTTTCTAAAATGAGTATTAAACAGTACAGCAAAGAATCACTACAGCCAAGAGTTTATATATATATATATATATATATGCCAAAGTGTATCAACTGATCCTGATAAATCTTTTTTTTTTTATATACCAGGCATTTATCTCCATGCTGGAGGTAGCCCTTTGCTAGGGAAATCTTACAGGGGAGGGGTTATCTGATAAATCTAAAAGGTTGAATACTTAAGGGCTGTGTTAAATCTTTTCATATAAAACTAACTTACCTCTTCCTCCTCTTCTGGTCCCTCTATAGTTTTCTTAGCATCTTCAACTTTCACTTCCTTCACCTCTTCCTCCTCCTCCTCCTCCTCCTCCTCTTCTTCCTCTTCCTCCTCCTCTTCTTCAGCCTTGATATCAAAGGTGACCATTTCATCTCCAAAGGTCTTCTTTTTGATGGCTCTACCGCTACGCCTAACTGGGGATTCATCCACTGATGGGGAAGACTCTACAAGAGGCTTTACCAACTTGGGTTTGACCTGTACATTTTCGGTTGCTTTGATCTGAGGGTCAGTTGGAATGCTTTTTATCTTAATCAATTTCTTTTGCTTTACCACCATCCCCACTTCTCTTTTTTCTTGTGGTGTGGTTGTTGCACCTGTAGCAGCTGTTGCCACCACCTGTTCTACTTTACTTACTAATACTTTTTTAACCAATGGTACATTGTGAGTTACAATCACCTTTTTCTTCTCAGTTCTTTTGTCATCCTCTTTCTTCTGGTCTGAATTTTCCTTTTGCAGCAGCATTTCTTTTCTCTTTTTAATGGCTTCCCTCTTCTTTAATATTTCCTCTCTTCTTCTTTGTACTTCCTCTCTCCTCCTCCTTGAAATCTCACTTTTCCGCCACAGTGCCATCTCCTCAAAAGTTCTGTGTACATTTCCACTTCTGTTCATTTTTTTGGCCTTAGCTATTAGTAGTCTTCCTCTACCTGGCTTATCCCCTTTGGCTATATCTTTAACTTTCTTCTTGTCTTGCTTACTATCATCTACTTCTTCAGTTTCTTTTTCCTTTTGGAGTGGCCCCTTTCCTGGTGATACTTTTTTCACTTCACCTAGAGCAGCTTTCTTTGGCAATTCATCTGTGGTAGTATCATCTGCTGCTGCTTCTGAATCAATGTTCTTTCCCTCTCCAGTAGCCTTTGGTTCTCCTTCAGCCACTGTACTCTTTTTCTGTGCCCCTTGTTCTTTCTTGACTTTCTGCTGCTGTTGCTTGGATGGGGTCTCTTTATCCTCTTCAGGTGGTGGGTCCTTGGGTGGGATAACTTTGACCAGTGACTCCTTCGGCATACCAGCTCGGGCTGAGTTCAGTACCACCATCTGACGAACACCAGTTGGATTCTTTACTTGGATAATTTTGGGCCTTACTTCATTTATTAAACATTTCTTCTCATCAGACATTTTCTCTTCCTGAACTGGGTTATTGGCTGGGATATGTTGGGAATCTGTCACTTCACTTTTCAAGTCATCATTTTCACCTGTAGTCTGATCAGCACTGTTTGTATCCTTTACATTTGTGTCATTGTTTTCTTTTTTTATTTGCTTCTTGACTAGAATTATTTTCTGGGTCTTGCCCGTGCCTTTAACCATTATTGTCTGGGTTGGCTTAGAGTCTCCTTTCTTCAACATGACATCAGGTGTAGAGAATAGTGCTGGTTCAAATTGTGGTATTACTTTAGTGGCCACCACCACCTTCTTGTTGCTATTCTTTTTGGCATCAGAATCATCTGATTCTTCTGATTCTCCTCTGCTCTTGGTGCTGGAGTCTGTGTCGTCCATTTCTTCTATCTCGTCTTTAATATCCTGCATACTCATCTCTTCCTCACCATCCTCATCATCTACACTTGTCTCTTCAAACTCATCTTCTGTCTTGTCCATATCAATCTTCTTAACACTAATTTTCAGCTCCTTCATTTTCAATCCTGTAACATAACAATATAATAATTTTGATGCTGAAGGTAAAAAGAGGACTGGAAAATACAAAATCCTACTAATGAATCCAAAATATGATGGAACTGGGTTGCTACAACAATGCTTAATGAAGTGTATACTGTGGGGTGCTTTACAATTTTTAAGACTTTTGATTAGCTCATGAAACAGATTTGAAATTCTAAATAGTCTCGGCCCTCCACTGAGTGGATTAAATCTCCTAAACCTCAGGTTAAGAGACCCTGTGATGTAGTCAGAAAATTGGAGGGAAACGAGTCCTTCAAATATTGCCACAAAACACCACCTATAAGGAAGGAGTTTGTTTCATTGTATAGCCAGGAGGAATCATAAGCTTCCAATACAAGATCACAAGGTCCTTAACCCTCAAGCATGGCCACTCTCTCGCCCCGGCCTTTTTTCTGCCTCACGCTCACAAAGTAAACAACACATTTGACGGCTCGGCTAATAGCGTGTAAATCACTTACATTCCATGAGTAATTAATATATTATATTGAAGTAAAAACCTTTAGCTGTCTTCTGATGTACCTGTAAAGACTAAATGAACATCAGTAGGATGGGTAGCCAGCTCAAAATGACCACAACTCAAAATTGATTTTTACACTCTCCTTACAATTCTAAGTACGTTTTCACACTTTGATTTAGTCAAAAACTCCTCCTAAACAGAAATATCATGGATATTTATCAATTTGCCCGCTGGACGTTATATATTTGTATGATAAATGTTTTTATTCGATAATTATCCTTTATGGTATCTATCAAAAAGCGGTGACGGAGGCGACACGACCTTTGCCGCCAACTGTCATAATATGGTAATTAGTGCAAAAGAGGAGTGCTGAAAATACATCCTTACATGCTCACAGCTATTCCTACACTGGCTGTCAGTGGCTGGTGTGACTTGGGGGAATCCCTAAGCACACACACCCTCTGTTGTGAGACTAATCAAGTATGTCAGGAGGCGTACAAATTTAAAACTGCGCAGTCGACTTATGTCATCACCCGCAGTTAACCACACTTGTTGGTATCGACTATGTCATCACCCATTGTTTAAGGGTTCAGAGACCAGCAAGCCATCTGCTCAGTCACCTTCCTTCAATGTATAAAAAGAAGAATAACATTGTACAGTCGGCAAAAAAAGTTTCGTTACCATCCCTAAAACAGTGTGATGTAATGTTGGTACACCTGACTGGTGAGTGCCGTACCACCGCCACCCTCCGGCGTCCATGAGTCCGTGCCCCAGGCCAATGCCCCTCAGTGTGTCATGGGCAACCAAGTAGGAATGACGTTCTTTCAGGCAGTGCTATTTTTTCTGGGTATTTCACGGTTATTCTTGTTCTAAAATACTCAAACGCATTTCCTTATGTATAATAATGAATAGTTAAATAGTAAGAGTTCTTCAACACTCAAAATTTAATTTAAAATCAGCTAAACTTTTTATATAAAAAAGTTGACACTGCAGCGGCAATGACAATTCCCGCCCAGCATGTCCTGGATGACACGAGTCACAGCTACCCAGTCGGCGGAGTACCAACCATACCGGGCTTACCCATGTTAAAATTAACGTAGGGGTGGTAACGAAACTTTTTTTGCCGACTGTACATTTTACACAAAATATACTGCTATACGAATACACTGGCAAGAAACTTTTTTTTGGAAATACTATATGGTGTAAAATTTGGCAAGGAAATTGTAAATGACTTGTTTCTTCCAACCACATCTACAGAACATCAATATTCTGCATCCTCACTTTCAAAGGCTAACCTCTGAGACAGGAGTTAGCAAGTTTTCTCATTTCTACCAAACTGTACTAACAGAATCAGGAAATCTACATATTGGTCAATTGGTCATATGTATTATTGCACAATATTTTTTAACCTTTACCCCACAAAGATTGTTATGAAACTGTACATACCAAAAATCTAAATTTTGGTGATCTGTATTTCCGCACAATATTTTTAACCCTTACCCCACAAAGCTTCATGTGAATGTGTACATACCACATGACTGTGTGACCTTGTTGTCATCTTCTGTAATTATTCCTCGACCTCTTCCTCTGCCTCGTCCACGCCCTCTTCCTTGCCCTACTTCCTCTCTCTGTGCACCTCGTCCTTTTCCACCTTTATCCTCCACATCTTCCTCTGAGGTTTTCTTTCCCTTACCCCTCCCTTTACCCTCTGCAATACTGCTTGGCTCTCCCTTGCCCCTGCCCCTGCCTCGACCCCTGCCTCGACCCCTTCCTTTGGTTGGCTGATATTCCTCAACCTTGCCTCCCATCTCCTCTGTGCTAGGTTCACTTGCACTCCCATCCTCTGAGCTCTGAGATTTGTTGCTGTTTATAACATCCAGCTGTTTCCGTTCCTCTTGTAACTGCTTCTTGTTTTCTGCTAATATTTTTTCAACCTGTGGAAAGGCACCAGTAATTACTAAAAGTGTCAACTATGATGGTAAAGTGCAGTGAAAGAAGGAGGAGGAAACACACACCAATGAAATTCAAATAAAACTGGAACTAGAACAGTTGATGACCTTCAACAAGCATGATGGATTCGCATTTTTGAAGTCACATCTACAAAGTTTAAGGTGTATGGCAAATCCTCCAACAAAATCCATCAAACTAAATTTTTCTATAGATTATTGGGATTTTCAGAAATATATTTGACAGAATACTTGACTGCAAAATAGCCCTCTGCTTTATCATAAAAGATAACAGTACCAATATTTGTCTGCCACCTTGCTTCCTTGGTATTGTCTTCATATACCATAGTCAGAGATTAGGCTACTTCAACATAAAGATATGTAATTTTAAAACCCAACATTGGTCTAAACACACAACAATAAGCAATATAGTATATCAACACCACAATGACTTTATCTAAGGATCTTAACTTATTCTAAACTGACCCAAGGCCATTTCCCAAAGAAAGAACATTCAACATATAGGACTTCATAACCCAATTGTTGCAATATATAATTCACTCAAGTACTTTACCTCCTCTCGCTCTGCTTTGTCCATCTGACGTTGTGACCTTCGTTTTGGAGGTAAGTGTGGTTTTCTTACAGGGGAGCCTGATGTTGATGCACCACCTCCTTCACCTCCAGTTTCCTCTCCTTCTGTAAAAACAAATAACAATACAGTATAATCGATGAGAACATTTCGATAGATCAACAATTATGCCTAAAGAAACCATTTCATATGAAAACCACATCTCTGGCTTTGATGTGATTTCTCAGTTGTCATCATGGTTCTCGTAAATATCAAGTTAACAACTTTCATTTGTCAATCAAAGTCATGAAAGGAAGCTGAAACAAACTCATCATTTTTCTCTGAGAAACAAAATTAAGCATGATACAATTACTAAATACTTTGAAGGAGAATTTACTGATAATTCACTATTGCTATCACCAGCAACAAAATATTTTTTAAGAAAGAAGGCAAGAAATGGTGGTTATAACTTTTCTTGCTAATTCAAATAATTTGGTGATATCAGAGCATTAGATATAACACCAAGAAATTACCTTCAAAGAGTGAAGAGTCCATGAGATCATCAAGGGAAGAGAGATTGGCTGTGAGGTTGGCTGAGAGATTTGCAGGGTTAGTGACCATATCAAGAAGAGGTTCTCCAAGAATCTCCCGAGCCTCCTCACTCTCCAGTACACTTTCCAGTCGTTGGAAGGACTCTGGATCAAGTGGTAGCTCAGCATAGCTTCCACTCGTCCCTGACTGTTCACCTCCTAACCACCAAAATATAAATCATAAAATTTTAAATACATTTTGAACTGCAATGCCAACATTAAACTTACAGTAGTCTATGATACTATTCCTAGTAACTTGGCCTATTCGCTTTTGGACTGAAAAATTCTGACACTGCCATAACATTCAGATAAGAGCAAAGCTTACCAAGTTAACTTGATACAAGAGTCAATGCTCCTTGTCTCAGTTGTAATTTTTGTGTTGTGTTTTTTGCAGAAATGCCAGAAAGAGTTCCATTAACCCAAGAGGCAGTATTATCTCTCCAGTTAATATTACTCCATTCCCTCTTATCTATTACTCCACTCACTAGTGAAAACATTCCTATCTAACCATAAATTATTATTATTTTGACTGGCCAAGGCAATCCACAAAGAGCAAATACTAAAACCCACAATGGTAGATGAAATATTTATTCAAAACACAACAGCTGTCGTTCTCTTCAGTGGAAATACAGAGTAAGAGTGGTACATCCATTGCTTACGAGTGAGTTTACATAATATAGTGACCTCACCTCACCTATGCCTGATGCAGCATTGCTATTGCCCAGGGCACATACCTTCATTGAGGTTACACTTATTGTACTTATTAAAGCATACTGATTCTACGATCCTCAGTTTCTTATAATTATTACACTTGTACAACATCTGTCAAGCATTCCAATCTACTCTATGGTTATTTTAATATGAGAGAACAAAAGTTGCATTGTCGTTTTTTCCTACTTTACAGGCATACTTATGTTCCTGCCAGTTTCACCAACATAAACCAAATCACTATCTTTGCATGGGATTTTGAACACACTTGCAGTGATTTCACTCTTGGGCTTATTCTAAACTAACATGATATTATGGTTGAATTATACCTAAACGCTATGTTTACACAGAGATCTTGACTCACAGACTTGACAAAATCAAGGCTTGACACATAGGGCAATGTATGTCTTCTGTTTGACAGGGAATTTAGGAACAAAAAAAGAGTTTCTAGCTTTGAAGTATGCTTTCTGTATAAACCATTTTTGGGTGTTTTAAGGCCAAGAATATTTGCCAGAATTTTGCATTCTCAGCTTCCAGATGTTGGGACTACAAATTCTCAGTGCTCTGAGAAAGACGGTGGAAATAACAGATATTTTGGTTGATTTATGGTGATATGAGAAGAAATGAATATATAAATTGCATGGAGTAGGTTTCCTACATACCTAAAAGCTAAGGGAGTTCGTCACTTTTCTTTTCGTACCAGTACATCTAGAAATGGGAGGGAATCATATGTTTCCCACTCTACTTTAAATTTAATAGAAGGAACCAAGGCATTTAGTTTGGAGAAAAATAATCAAAATTGTTGAGGGAGTTTGGCCAAAAGGAAAAAATGTTACTAGTATTGAGATGGTTTGGACATGTAGAGAGAATGCAAGGTGAGGAGTTTGTACAGAAGGTGTATGGAAGTGAAGTTGTGGGACCTAGTGTGAGAGGCAGACCTCCGGTTAGATGGCAGAACAGAGTGGAAGTGTATGTAAAGGAGAGAAACATGAGGGGTAGAGGAGGGCTTGACCAAGTAAGGAGGGAGTGTTGGAACAGGGAGAACTGGAGGCACTTCTGCCATGGCCACCCCCTTGGGGGGGAGTTCCCGGAGGGAACGAGGCGTCAGAGCTATAGATAGATAGATAGATAGATAGATATCATAACGGCAGCAGTATTTAGGAATTACCCACACTTCCCTCCCTTTGTGGCTGGGTGCCACTTCGGAAGTCGTGATATGTATGTGTGGGTAGCAGTCGACTTTCAACAAGATACAAGAACATACAAACTGATAATACCGTCACTAACCTCAATGACTGGTTCCTGGTTGAGTAGCATTTTACTGTATTTTATTGCCAGCAAGGAAAACAAGCTTCCATTCTACACACATCATATCCTTAAAAGATTATAGGCTATAATATTACTTCCTGTTTACAGGATGGTTAACAAAAATGCATCTGCATTCTTTCCCTTCAAAACAACATGAAACACTAAACAACACATTCTTATGTGACAGACCGCATACATCAATTATTAGTTTTATAAAGATAAAAGCTGTACCATACATTCATGAGTGACAAACTACAGTAAATTATCTGACCTTGTACTGGTATTGCAGGAAATCCTTCAACAGTAAGGTTCACCAGTTGTGTTCCATCAGCACCAGTGACTGTTGAAGTAATGTTAGCTTCACAGGCAGTGGTTCCCTCATCTTCCACACCACCGGCTCCATTTCCTCCATTGCCCATCCTGACCACACTAACCTGTGATCCATCTGCTCCATGACTGGCTGAAAAGTGGACAATACACACATGAGGTATAACAACACAAGTACAGTTGGCAGCAGAAGTCTTCTTGCCACATCTGCCAAGTCATGAAGTACAGTATGGAAATATAAGCTTCACAGGATCGCAAACTGGAAATCCATTGATAATTATTAATTTAGCCCGTGGATATTGTAATTCTGTTGGTGAATATGTCTGTTCAATGGCTATCCTTCATGTTATCCTTCAAGAAGCGCTGAGTGAGGCGACACAATTATTGCCGCCGACTGTACATATTGTATGGTTAGTTGCTGTTGTTGTTGAAGTTCCTCAAGCTGTCTGGCCGAGCAGCCCCGAGCTTCTGAGGAAGGCCAGGGCCGGGTGCTTGCAACACCGCAGCCTGGCCAGGTGGACTCTGTCCTCACGGGGAAGGGATGATTCAGATGGGTGGATGTCAGGAGGTCGTGCATGCAGCTGGGTGGTTTTTGAGTGTTTGGAGTATGGATATGTTTCTGGAGATTGGTTTGGGGTGGACAGGGTGTAAGACATGATAGTAATTGTGTATGGTATCATGTACTGGGTGTTGTTTTGATGTTCCTTGGCATGTGTGGGTGTTTTTGCCATGTAGTGTAGTGGGTGGTGTGGGTTTGTGGAGGCTATAGCAAGTGTTTGTGTGCCTCTCATGTCAAGATGATCCTTAATTTCATGGTGTAGGTGGTCTGTAGGTGTGGTAGCTGTGCAGCCTGTGATTGTCTTTAGGGCTCTGTTCTGTATGGTTTGAAGGGTGTTGTGATGAGTCTCAGTGAGGTTTGAGGCCCAGACAGGGCTTCCATAATCCATCACTGATCGAATATATTGTTTGTATACTGTGATTATGGATTCTTTGATGTGACCAAATGTTGTGCTGGCAAGTGATCTGAGGGCTTAAGCCTTTGCATGCATTTGTTTTTGATGGTTGTGATATGTTGTTTGAATGTCATAGATGTATTGTATGTTATGCCAAGTATTTTGGATGTGTGTGTGTGTGGTATAGGTGTGTTGTTTATGGTGAGGTGTGGTGTGTAGCGGTTTTCTGCGTTCCAGTTGGTGAGAAGGGTGGCAGTTGACTTGGTGGGTGCTATTTTAAGTCTGTTTGTGGTGAACCAGGCATTAAGTGTGTTGAGGTAGGGTTGGAAGATGTGAGTGGCTGTGTCTGCATTTCTGTTTGTACATGTGTGTGTTATGTCGTCTGCGTAGGAGGCTATGTGTATTTGTGGTGCCTGGGGTGTTGGTAGGTTGTGCATGTATAAATTGAAAAGGGTGGGTGAGAGTACAGAGCCTTGGGGGACACCATTGGTGAAACTTTTAATGTTAGATGACTGACCAGCGAATGTAACATGGGTTATTCTTCCTCCCAGGAAGCTGGCCAGCCATCTTTTTGTATTATTGTGCATGTTTGTGAGGTTGTGGCAGGGGATGTCATCATATGCTTTACTAATGTCCAGTGTAACTAGGAGTGTTCTGTGTGGGGGTCTATCTGAGTTGATGCCATTATAAATTCTTTGTGTGAGGTCTGAAAGAAGAGTGTTTGTTGAGCATAGTGGTCTGAAGCCATGTTGTGAAGATGCAAGGGGGATGTGTGGTGTGATTAGTCTAATGATGAGGTGCTCAATAACTTTGGAGGGGGTACAAAGGAGGGTGATGGGATGGTGTGATGAGGGTAGTGTGGGGTGGGATCTTTGTTGGGTTTGGGGATAGTGATGATGTTTCCGTGTTTCCAGATGTTGGTTAATGTGTTGTGTGAGTAGCTGTAGTTTGCTATGTTAGTGAGTGCTTGTATGCCTTGTGGTCCAAGGTGTTTGAGGTGTATGTTACTGATGTTGTCAGGGCCACAGGCATGAGTGTGTTTTAGGTTTTAGATGACGTGATTCGTCTGATGATTTGTGAATGGTGCATAGTCTGGGTCAGTGGGGAAATGTATCTTACGTTTAATGATTTGTAGGTCTTCAGGGTGAGGGTGAAGGTGGCTGACGTGAGAACAAAAATGCTGGATGAGGGTGTTTGCTTGTTGTTTGTTAGAGGGTATGGTGTCTGTTGTTATGATGGCTGCATGTGATTGTGTAGTGTTGCTGTTGGACAGTGTGATGCTGTTTAGTGTTTTGTAGAGTTTGCTGGTGTTGGCTTTGTGGTCAAGTGTATTGACAAACTTTTGCCAGTTTAGTGTTTTTTGTTCTTTAATTTTGTTGTTTATTTGTGTATTTAGTGCTTGTATTTGGTTTACTGTGTGTTGTGTAGAGGTGTTGGGGATGTGTGTTTAAGTGTGTCTCGTCTGATGAGGTCTTGAATTTCTGTTGTAATTGGGGTTGTGTTTTCTTTCGTTACCTCTAGGGATGTGACGTTTGTCTGCGTTTTATATAATTGTATTGAATTTTTTAACAGCTGTGTTGATGTTTGTGATGGGTGTACTGTTCAGTGTTTCAAAGTGTTGTTCTGTTTCAGTAGTGAAGGCTTCCCAGTTGGCACTTTTATAGTTTGTGTATGTGTGTCTGTGGCCAACTGGGGTGATTCTTGTTTTTGTGGTGATTATGATTGGAATGTGGTCAGAGCTGAGGGTTCTGACCACCCTCCATGATGTTCTGGGGGGAGAGCAGAAGGATATATCGGGAGAGGATGGTTGGAAGAGGGCTTGGTGATGGATATGAGTGTGTTGTTGTGGGTTGTTTAATTAAATGAGGCTGTCGGTTTGTGCAAGGATTTCAAGCCCTCTGTCTGTGTCGTTGACATACCAGGCCGAGGTCTTGGCGTTGAAATCACCACCCAGGATGAGGTCAGGTTGGTTGGTGATCGGCTGGAGATGGGGGTAGAAGTTTTGGGGAACTGTTGGGCTGGTTTGAGGGGGGATGTATAAATTTGCTATTGTGATGTTTGATGATTTCCCAGTGCGGACTTTGATTGCTTGGATTTCTGTGGTGGTGTCGTGGTGAGGGAGGAGGGATTTGAGCTCCGCACTGGTTTCTATATAATTTAGGGATTTATGTACCAGGGTGATGAGTCCTCCGCCCTTGCCGTTGGCCTGGTCCTGTCTGATGGTGGTGAAATTGGTGAATGTAGGTGTTTTGTTTGTGTTGCGTAATTTTGTTTCTTGTAAGATGGCAATGTGTATATTATGTTGTATGATGAAGTGTGTGAGTTCTTACTTTTTGGTGTTTATGCCATATATGTTTAGTTGAAGTATGTTAATTTTGTGTGTGCGGTGTGTGTTAGGTGCTGCTGCACGGGGGAGAGAAGAAAGGGTGGGGGGGATGGAGGTGGAGGTATTGTTGGTGTTGGAAGTAAGGGTGATGGAGGTGTGAGTGATGGAGGTTGTGGTGTTGGAAAAGGTGAGGTCCATGTGGAACAGGTCCATGTGCTTGTGTAGTGTTTCATGGATGCTAATGTTGTACATGATGAGTGGGTCCAGTTCTTACAGGAGTTTCATTGAACTGAACCCTTTGTCTGCCTACTTGATGTGATGGGTTTAGAGCATGTCGGACATGTGTATTTGTTTTCAATGTATCCGGCTAGAAGGAGAAGCCGAGAAATGACAGCCAGAGAATCATTCCTCGGTGATGAAAAAATGTGTAGCTGTGTGTGTTGTGTGAGGGTGTGGTATTGCCCGGGTGACTAAAGCCATTCCCAAGGACTCGTGCCCCCTGGTAGGGGGCAGGGGGATGATGTGACGGTTTGGCCCACATAGCTTCCTTCCTTGGCAGCCTTAGGGGGTGGTCCCACGACGTAGACGCCGCCACTCCAGGTTATGGTTAGTAATATCAATCAATACATTTGACCTTTTCTCAGTCAAATACTTCAATTATTATTCTCATTGGAGTAAAATTCTAGAGTGACAACAGGCAACATCGGTGACCAATGTCGTCTCCTTCCTTTAACACTATAATAATTTTTCTCAACACTATACTATATATATATATATATATATATATATATATATATATATATATATATATATATATATATATATATATATATATATATAATACTGTATATAAACAGTACTGATACTATTGGGTACAAGCAAAATGACTAAAATGAATGACTGATTGATTGTTTTTTCGGTGAAACAACATCTCTAGAAAGAATAACTGTATTTGAGACTTACCCAACAGGTTCTGAAGTTGATCACCATCAAGGGCAACATTTCCAGTTTCATTATTAACAATAATGATAACAGTCTTGCCTGAGCTGGCAGTTCCAGGTGATGAAACGTCAGAGCAGTCTTTTACAAATGAACTGGACATCTGAAATGGTGTAAATAATATTAAAATTGTATGATAAATGCTAAAGTATGACAGCACCTTTACAAGTAAAGAAAATTACTTAATAGATAGAGAGAGATTGGGGAAGCAGGGTGGAAGGAAGCAGCTGAAGTCATTCTAAGTTAAGTTATATATACAGTCTATTGTTGAGGTGGAAGAGGGAAAGATGGGAGGTGATGTTTATAGACAGACAGTCAGACATACAGATAGACAGAGGGATCACACACAAACTATTATTCACTACAATAATCACATACATGGACAATAATAGTTCACAGGGAATAATGATTAAATACAGTTAGCAACAAAATTTCAACAATCCATAAGTTAAAAAAAAAAAAAAAAAAAAATTCCATGAATGAAGTGACCCCGGCCCTTAGTTTTACCAGCCTGCCCTGACCCTGAACCGAGTCACTCCAGCCTCCCTGAGTGATGAGTGTGTGCACGTGTATGAATTATAAACTGGCATGTGTTTGAACTAATCATGTTGGTGTGCTGTACAGTATAATTCAGTTCTTTAAGTTACCGGTAATCAAAATTTTAAAATGTACATTTCATCTTCCTTTCATACAAAGAAAGCAGAAAATAACAGACCAGTATAGGATAAATGATTACATAATTGCTTGTTATCTCGGAGATGAATATATATTACTGGATTTGATCCAAAAAATATAAATAATCACTAGTTATAGTGGTTTGATCAAACATGTACAGTCGTGGCCATAATTCTCTTACCACCCTCTCGGTGGCTAGTGTAGAGGTGACCATGGTTTAAGAGGTGACATGTTGCTCATCTGACCTGTCAAACCTCCACCTAACTCCTCTCTCACTACCTTCCCTCCTCCTTTACCTACCCTTATTCACCTTCTCTCTCTTATTCATCTGTTTATATATCTTTCTATTAATCTCAATCTTTCTCCTATCCCATTTATTCTCTCCCTCTCTCTCATATTCATTAATTTCTTTATTCAATTCTCTATCAATGTTGAGGAAGGATAGCAAGGTATAGTAGAATAAACAAAAAGCTAAAGTACCGTAATAAGAAGGAAAATAATTTAAAGTGTGCGAGTCACCTAGGAATTATGTATGGGTTTATGTGGCTGCACATGAGTGGTAATTTACAATCACATCCTCACATTTTCATATCTCAGTTAAAGATTAAGTGAAGGAAGGGGAAGGAGATACTTGTGGATGCACTGCTTGACTTTATTTTCAGTGAATACTACCCATCCCCCAAATGGCTAGAATAAAGATTGTTATAGGATCTGGTCACTTTATAGTGATTTTGACGAGATCTGCCCACATGGATTAGTAATCCACGTGAGGTGTACTGCAACCGGAGGCTCTCTCTCTCTCTCTCTCTCTTTTTTTTTTTTAACTGCTGTGTGGATCGCCAGCACACGGGGGTACATTATCCATTTGCATGCAGCAGTCTAACTCCCTCCATCTTTATGGTCCCTTCAGGACTGGTCTCCTGGAAGGTGCTGCCCCAATTGTAGCTCTTGTGGTAACGTGGATTTGGGCAAAGACCTCCCCCCAAGGAGGCCCCCAGACTCCCTGGCCCAGTAAGCTCTGGTCCCAATTCCCAGGGATGTGCTTTGGTAGCCCAGGCATATAAGGCCAGCCACTCCTTTATTTTAACTTGCTTTTAACTTGCTGATAAGACCATAGAAAAACTTTGGAAAATACTAAAGCAAGCTCAGACACTGAAAAATGCTAGAAAAGCACAAATATATGGCTTATACCCCCACCTAGCAGCACCATGAACCAATTTTTAATAATAGTCATGTTGGCATTTGGTAACAGTGACTGATAAACAATGTCACTTTCCACAAATAATGTTGGTAAATATTGAAAGAATTACCGTTATTCCGTACGGTTTTTCTACCTTCATTACCCACTTATTTAGACCATTCTAATACTATTTTCCTCTATGGCATTTCCTCCGTAAATGCCCCATCAAATGGGGCATTTTGAAATCAGCCTGATCTTACCTGACCTAACCTAGACCACATCAGACTACCGGGACCTAACCTGGTCAGACTACCGGGACCTAACCTGGGCAGACTACCGGGACCTAACCTGGGCAGACTACCGGGACCTAACCTGGGCAAACTACCGGGAAGTAACGATGGTAAAGTACAGAAAATGACAGGGGGCAAAATACTGAGACCTAGCAACACTTCTACAAAACGGCAACAGTCAAGAATCTCTAGATAAATACCAAAAACAATCTTGGAGAGGTTCAGTGTAGTGAGTCATAGTTGCAAGGATATTATCAATTCCCTAATTTTTCCAGTATTTATTGAAAGAATTGCCATTTTCTAACAGTGTTGCCAGATCCAGTTAAACCCCAGGTCATTTCCTGTACTTTACCACGGTTATTTCCCGGTAGTTTGCCCAGGTTAGGTCCCGGTAGTCTGCTGTGGTCTAGGTTAGGTAAGGTCAGGCTAATTTCAAAATGCCCTGTTTGAATATGCAGATCTTGGAAATGGGGCATTTGCGGGGGAAATGCCATAAAAGAAAATAGTCTTAGAATGGTCTAAATAAGTAGTTAATACAGGTAGAAAAATTGTACGCAATAACGGCAATTCTTTCAATATTTACCGTTTTTCCTTCCCTTCAATAATACTCTTTATTAAGCTACACATAAATAAATAAAGTATCCCCTTATGTGATGACGCTAATAATAATACAACAGGTTAATATATCAATTCGGGTAATGAAGAGAACAAGGAATAACAAAGTGGACTGGTGGGCCCGTATTCAAGAACATTAGTGGTGCATACAATGGCCTAGTACCGATACGCCATTGTACCAGTACCACACCATCGTATGCACCATGAATGTTCTTGAATATACCCCGGTGAATGAAATAATACTACTGTTGTTGTTGCTAAGACGGTGGAAGGAGGCCAGGAAATCATTTTGTATTACCGTCTGACCAACAAATTAAAACTATAGGATGACATTAGGTTCCAAGGAGCTAAAGTGACCTATGAAATGATACAACTGCTCTAGGTTGCCTGAAATACACTGAAAGGAGAACAATGGCAGAGGCTTGGAGGGCCGACACGCGTCTTCCCCAAAATCAATACCTTCTATTTCATTACTTTATGTGGCTTAATACTTACTTCACACACGTGGTCCTTGTTTATATCTCCAAGTAGAATGTTTAAAACAGTACTTAGTGATTAATCATGGCTTTATAACGACGACATTGAGATAAATGTATCGTTGTTTACGAATCCGGGACCCTGGCGGCCATATTGTTCAAGTAAAGCGACGACAAGAGCAGCAGACAGTGTTACCAACTTACCATTACAATAACACTAAACTTGATCATTACACAGCAAAAAGCGCTATACCCTACAATGTTACATAATTATGCACTGTACACTATAGCTTATTTACGACATAACAAGCAATATACTTGTTCCTAATAGTAAGGTGTCGTCATCTACTTAGGCAAAAAAATTTGATTTGAAAATGAAAAAAGACCGCTCCAGTAGGCTTGGAAGACCCAACTGAAGGAATGTATTGGACAAGTGAGGTGATAGGACAGCATGCATGAGCCGCCAAAAAAGAAAACCCATTAAGTACATCGTAAATCCGTTGAATCTTTCAAATTAGCGATGGATAGAGGAAAACGTACAAAGCGCAATTTTCTATATAAAAAAAAAAGCAAACCCATTTTTCAATAAGCAGGAATCTGCGGAAATTGCAACACTGATAAATACTTCAAAGGAACATCATGTTGCGAACTATTTACTTGCAGAGTTTCCTGTATATTTATATCGTATTTTTGGCTTATAATTGTGGTTATAGTAATTATCTCTGCATAATTATTTATGGAAGTTAATATCATATGAGTAATGGTGTGAACTTGTTTTATCCTCATACAGTTAATTTAATGACCGCTCATTATTATATAATATTTTTGTATGCATTTGTCTTTCTTTTATAGATAATTTTATATTTGCCCGAAGATACATGAATGTTAAAGGCTGTTCTCGTTGTCTCTGGTAAAGAAAAAATTCTCTATGAAATGTATTATGCTTGCAGTGTTGGTGAAGCTACTGTAGTGGTGGCATACGCACCACTCTGTATATTTTTCACCAAAAGTGAATTAAATAAGTTACAAGCCATAGAGAGCAAGGCATACAAAATCATCCTCAGAGCGCCAAACTTAACTCCTACCTGCACACTTAGAGCAGAAGTTGGAGCATCAACCACATATACAAGAGACATACAAAACAAGCTGGCATATGTACGACATATCATTGGAGACAATGGAAACCACATAGTGAAGGAAATATTCATGGACCAGCAGGGGCCGGATACTCAAAACAACTTAGGACATCCTATCTCGGCTAGGGAGTCCTAACTTCCCCAG
Source organism: Petrolisthes cinctipes (assembly GCA_033782935.1). NCBI lineage: Eukaryota > Metazoa > Arthropoda > Malacostraca > Decapoda > Porcellanidae > Petrolisthes > Petrolisthes cinctipes. Next base: position 123,712 of record JAWQEG010002606.1, on the reverse strand, counting down.
TGCGCTTATGACGGTATACTCAAAACACTTACGACGGCATACTCAAATCCTTTGGCAGCCATCTTTCCTAAGTTACGACCACAGAGCTATACACATAGAGCGCTTAACCCTGTGTTATTAGATAGGGGAGGAGTGTCACAAGTCGGCGGCCATTTTGAATAGCCCTTTGGCGCGCGCTTTGAACTCCCGTACGTACTTGTATAGTTTGTTTCTATCCACAGTTATTGACATTTCCCTGATTTGTAAAGCATTGTATCTTGTTATCTAATTATGCAGGTTTTGTTAAATCAATTAACAAGGCTAAGATAATGTCCATACGGAAAATTATGCAAAGAAATTAAACTTAAACTGGTTTATTAAACAAGACAAATATATATAACTGTAATCTGTCTCCCTCTCCCTCCATTTACCTTACATACATACATACATATTACTCTAGTGTGACATTCATACATACGTACATATTACTCTAGTCTAGTGTGACATACATACATATTACTCTAGTGTGACATACATACATACAGTCGTGGTCAATAATAATCATCCACATATAGGTAACTTTAACAATTTACTGTGTAATGTTTTCATGTTCACATATTATTTTATTGTTTTAAGCAGTGTGTAGCTGTTTGTATTAAATTAAACGATGGCAGTATACCTATTTATTGGAATGTTTATCAGCTAAGGAACAGAGGGAAGCTGTCAAAATCTTACGTGAGTTACTCCTACTATATGGATGATTATTTTTGACCACGGCTGTACATACATACATACATATTACTCTAGTGTGACATACATACATACATATTATTCTAGTGTAACATATATACATACATACATATTACTCTAACGTTAGTGTGACATACACATATTCTAGTGTGACATGCATGTATACACACATATTACTGTAGTGTGACATACATACATTCATACTGAACAATGTGAACATAAAATACTTATCATAATAGAGATTAAGTACGTTGTATATATATATTATAAGAAGGTGACTGTGGATGAGAGCCAACGATAGTTTTATTTATCTAACACATTTCACCTTTTAACCGAAATGTATTTATATTTAATCAGCCATTCACTGATATATCGGTTAAAGAAATACTTATTCATATATTGTGAGTCACTATAATGTAGTTAATATACCATATCATCAATGAAAGACCGAATAAATGAAATAATATCTTACCCTGGCATAAGCTACCAGGCTGGCGGGTTGAGGGGATGGGCTATCTGTCATGGCCGCCAACCCACTTCCGGTGGTGACACGCCAGGGGGGGGGGTGAGCTCTATGTGTATAGCTCTGTGGTTACGACGCTTGGATTTAGGACAACCCCCAGGCAGCCCTAAGTGGAGTTATGACACCGAACACCGTAGAAAACATGATAAATCAACTCGGCTGTACCAAAAAGAATAAGAAGGACTACAAAAAAAATTTTTGGCTGTATTACCAAAGAGCACCACTTTGTTGTTGTTGGAGAGACTACTGCTGAGGAAGAGTTTATAGTATAAGGAACCACTCCAATGTCAGTCATGATCACCAACGAAGATAGTATAGATTTCCTCACATTGAAATAATAAACATATCCGAGAAATAGGACCATGACATAATATATATAACCCTCGTTGCACAATAAAATTTAGTGCCATTCTCACACATACTCGAGTAATATTGAGTATGTAGTGTAATCACAGTTAATTAGGAGACTTATGTGTTGCATGAGAAATACTGAACAATTCAAGGATTTACAACATAAATGATTTTCCCAGTCATTAGTTTCAGCAGTTGCTCTTCAATTTGGACCCTGAAGGGGAAGTATTGTCTGTGGTGATATGGACAGTACTTAAGGGGTTCTGCAGTATGAGAAGCAAAATACATACTGGGTGAAGCAAATAAAGGCATACCTCCAAACCATGAATCTAAACCTAGAAGGCCTAAAACACACAAAAAAACTGAAAACACTGACTAAAAGACTTGACAATACAATGTGGAAGGCAGAAATAGAGAGCAAGAGCGCCCTCATAATTTATATAACATGGAAGGCTGAAATAAAATCTGAAGAACAAATCTACCAAAATGGCATGGACTCTGCTATTATGTTCAGAGCCACAGGACAAACACACTAATTAACCTAAATTGGAGAAACCGATTCAAGAATCAAGACACAAACTGCCCGTTGTGCCAAACAGAAGAAGAAACACTGGAACATTTTTTAATAGACTGCCAACCATTGAACAGGATATATTGCCACTTCGTGGATATTATCCACAAATTTGTGGATAAAATTACCTTTTGTGGAACCCTTTGTGGACAGTACAGTTAAACACAGAATTTGTGGATATATAACTGTACATGGATTTTTTGTGGAAATTTTATATTTTGTGGATTTCTTGTCATAAAAAGTGTGGGCTAGGTGAATGGGTTCAATTTTCATGAGCATAAACAGGCTCATCCAATATTTACTAAAGCCCATATCACACGGGGCATTTCGTCGGACTGTTTCTTTCTTCCTATCTCTCTTTCTTTCTTCCTCTCTTTCTTTCTTCCCCCTCCTCTCTCTATATAATTATACCAAAACGATGAAATAAAAAATATTATAGAAATAACTATGTGTCTCATTCACTGTACATAACAATAATGCCAAAATTAAAAAAAATAGAAAGTAAAACACTGTCTTTCATTCCCTATGCAGAATAATAACATTAAATTAAAGTAGAAACAGTAAAACAATAAATATGTCTCGATCACTCTAGCGCACAATAATAACACTAAAAGAGATGCAGTAACAAAGACATAGTAAAATTGTCTTTCTCATTCCTTCTGCGTAACACAAACACTAAAACGAAAAAAAAACAGTATGATATTTCATTCCTTCAACATCGGTATTATTTAACATATAGTCTTATAATAGAAATTCGCACATTAAAGTATATGAAATACTTGTGTGCATATTAAACACCTTTCCTCATGACACACAACACACAGGACACAGCAGGGAGAGTTTCCCCGTAAAACTATCCATTTTCTCTCTGTGTGTTTGTTGGTAGGCGGTGACTTTGGCCTTGACGTCACTACTCGTCTACACGCTCCACCCCCTGAAATTGATACCCTATATGGGGGGGGGGGGGTTAGTGGTTTGACCATGTATTCCTTGACCGTGGTTTTACCCAAGGATGATAGACTATAGTCTATTATCCTTGGTTTCACCCATCTTGTCGTTTCGTCGGACCTACTTGGCCAACCTCAGGGTCATTTCGTCAGACCAAACACGCTCACCAACTTACTCAGGAGTCAAAAATATGTCCATACTTTTTCTCTTGATTAAAAATATTGAAAGCAGTTAAGTATTGATATGTATACTATCACATACTGTATATTATAAGAAAATATATACATGAGAATATATAGTTATGCGATATATTTATTTAAGTCATATGATGCTGCTGATATGATATTTGTGTACAAAGCAAACATTGGCCCTCATTCTTCAAACTTTCCAGACTACATCAACCAGTTATATTTCATTGAAACTGCCCTTATCGAAAAAGTGAGGGAGTTACGAGCCAGAGCAAGAGCAAGTCACTCCCACAATTTCGAATCCAAAAGGTGGAAGTGGAAGACATTTTAAACATTTTATTAATTTTATTCATTTTTAAAGTATTTCTGCGAGTACCAAGTGTTTTAATGTAATAATATAAATAGAGTGAGAGCACTGCACCTGCCATTACCAAGTAACAGGCAGAAATATACCATATGTAGTGAAATCTGGCAAGTGCAATATAATAACTAAGACTTCAAACAGTTTTATTGAAAGACAGATTAAGGAAATAAATTATATAAGCATTATTTATATGGATTCGGCTGTTGGCATGGGCACACATGGGTTGAAGGATGGGGGGGGGGGGAGTGTCAATTGCCTGATTTAGATACAGTACCATTTTAATACGATAACCAGGTATTGTAATTTATTCTGCTTGGTTCTGCTTTGTTATTGAATTATGTACCATTTTTCGTTATATTTCAGGTGGTGACACTAGTGACACAAAGACATTCACCCACATAGAAGAGGCTATGGCTCAAGTCATTAAAGAGGTGCAAGTGTCGGGTATTTCTGTGGACTCCAAGACCCAGGCAGTATGTACAGTATATAACAGTAAAAAATATCCTGCTGTTCATCTAGGCTAGTAATATGGAAATCTTCCCTCATTGGCACCATGTGAAGTAATTACATTGAGAGTTTATATATATAAAACATACATTTTGAGCAGCATTACCTCTCAATTCCATTCAAAGTTAAACAGTGCAAATCATAAGGCCTTAGTCCTAGGAACAAATATACAAGATGTTCTCATATATCCATACCTTCAGTAAATACGGTACATGTACAGTGATGACCCAATATACAGGAGTCTAGTACATAGTGATTTACACATTTTGTGTATCATATAAATAACTCCTGTTAGCAGTTCATGTAGTCGAAAAAAATGGAGCCATGTTAATCAAAATTAAATTTGTGATGCTTTGTTGGATTCCATATGTATCATATAAGTACTTTAACCAAGTAAAAATTGCAGTACTGCTGCTGTACTTATATGTATGACTAATTATATACTGCTTTCTTTAAGAGTGACTTTACAATTTTAATTCATAACGATAATCCTTAATATTTCTCTAAAATTATATGAAAGTTGCTAATTTTCATAATTTCATAATAAGGTGATGTGGATGACCCAGGACTGCCATCAAGGGCCCCTTCACCTAGACCTGGGCCAAGTTGGCAGGACTTCGGGCCAGTTACAGTGGAAGACTGTGAGGTTTTGACTGGCGACAGCTTGCCGAAGCTGGTAGAACCTACCACCAAGTGAGGAGCATTCGTACCACAGCTCTGTAGCCTCAAGTCGCCCTTCCTCTAGGTCAGCTGGAGGTGTGACAGCTCATCTGGAAGCTACGCTAGCTCCAGATATACTAGTTGTCCATAAGACTATAAGGGATATTTTGATGGATCTTGCAGAAAATATAGCCACAATATCAGAAACTTTGGTGAACATTAAAAAGGCTATCGAGAAAAGGTGATTTGTTTTCAAGTGTGTTTTGTTGTGTGTGTGTGATTTTTTTTTTAATGATTAGTGTGGTTTAAGTTGTGTTATATTTTGTGACAGAGTTATTAGTGTGCAAGTATGTTTTTAGTTGTGTGGTTTGTGTGTAGGTTTCAATCTAAATTATTGTTAACTTCTGCTTATGTTTTTTAAGAAATTACATTATTTATTTTCATTATATATTTTGTCTTTCAAATATAGCTTTTAACATTCACATTTCATGTTAGATTTATTATTCTTTGAGTAAAATCAACTTTTTTTTCATGCATTCTTATCTTTGGCTAATAATATTAATGTCTTAGTTTTATTTACATATCAAGGTTCAAAGATTAACTATAAGGATATACTTATGCCGTACTGTGGCTTTAATCTTATTGTATTTTAATAATTTCTCTGCCATATTTGTGATATGTCCAAGCAATGTGAAGAGTGCCAAACAAGTACTGTAGTCATTAAGGAATTGGTGTTTTTTTGTTTTCAGTCATTGTTGGAAAGTACATGAGTTCAAACAGCTTTCCAATATCATAAATTTGCAGGTTTTTACTCAGGTATATATAATGTAATGAACTGTGATAATGCAGGAAACTAATAGTACAAATAGCTAGGGAGGTATCATGGATTTCTGTAAACTTTACAGGTGTCATATGTAAATAAAATGTAGGTTTTTTTATAGTCTATAATTAAAACATTTAGAAAAACCAATACCAGTCACATATTTGTTATATGCTGTTGAAAAGCATTTATTTTAGAAAAATACAAGTCTTATGTAATATGAGAACAGGTGAAAATTATGTATTAAATTATACTGTTCAATAAAATTAATTGAATTGGTAGGAAAGGTTCATGTATGGTACATGTTATTGAGACTTTTACAACATGATAATATTTGCATTAGTTAATTCTGAGACATATTTTTGTCTTTAGATTCGGGAATATGGTCAACCTTTTACACATCTCCAGTATATATCAGTAGGTATATAATTCCAGTTATTTAAATGTTACCAGCTCACACATCACATTAATGTGCTTGTAATATTTTCATTAGAAAGTCAATCAATCATAAAGAAAGTTTATCAACCTTAAGAATATCCACTTCATGCAAAGGACTATGGATTAAAGACTCCTACTACATGGATTAAGTTAGGTCTAACTATGCAATGAAGAATTTCTGCTTTGTTTGCAATTAGTAAGTCACCATTATATCCTATTATTCTTAAACACTCCAGAAGTAAAGATACACAAAAAAAGTATTTGTAACTTTCTATTTCACAGTGCATCAGTTTAAATTGACACTTGCAGCTCCATTCTCCTAAGCTGCTCACTGAATCCCCTGCTCTTGTTTATATTTACCGATAAGTGACAACAACAACAACCATTATGTCGCCTGTGTCAGCCGCCCCAAGTGTAAATAAACTCAAATCTCACTATTTATGGGTTGTTTATCAACTACGCGACCCTGCTATCAGCCTTAAGAGTGCTTTTCAGTTCTCGTAGCGCTATAAGCAAATATGGCGGACGGAAACTCGCTTACGATGCTTTGAAGATACGATCGTAGCGGTTATGAACAACTTACGAGCAAATATGGCGCTACGAGAATCATAACTGCGGTTACGATGCTTTGAAGATCCCACCCCAGAGTGCTGTGGGACACTACACTGACTACACATCCCAACTATTTAGGCCAAGGCCAAGAGATATATCTCTTTGCCTTGGTGTGGTGCATGTCTGTCTGTTTGTTCTACCAGCTGAGGAGTATTTATGTAGGGAGGGTATAAACCTGACACCAGAGTCCTGACCTGAAATGACCTTCCATTACTCCAGGAAGTACGGGGTCATATGTCTGTCCATGTCTGTCTCGTTTCAAGGGGAGTGTGTGGGGGGGGGGGGGAGCTGAGACTATTATGATATATCTCTTGGCCTTGATTTAGGCTACGTTGGAGACGTTTGGACGAATCGCGCAAGTTGCACGAATACGTCTAGTGCTAGTGATATTTTCAAGTCCTGCGAACTGGTTGTACCAAATGACTGTTTAGTTGGGTGAAACAGTCCGACGAAATGCCCAGTGATAGGGGATTTACATACTGAAACGTGGATAGCAATGACCGTAGACTTTATCAACATTAACCCTGAGATTACTACTATTGGTGAGCTTGAAGGTGTGTGATTCCTCCAAACTATACCACGAAGCAACAGATCCCTTATTAATACCATTGAGCGTGTCTGTGTGTTCGTTGTCTGGTTGGAGGAATCAGTAGCCTATTGACTCATGGTGTTGGTCATTAAGGCAGTCAAGTCTTGTTACAATAACACATCTTCCCCCAGCCTACAAGGTTGCTATCCTTGCTCTTACAACCAGGTACCTACTTACTGCTAGGTGAACAGGGACATATGGGGCTGCATAAATTGTCCAACATTTCCACTGAACTGGGATCTCTCGCTTGAGAGGCGAGTGTGCTAACCATTACACCATCAGAACTCATGCATTGTATCTGAGTTAAAATGATATTATTTGTCCAAAAAATTCGGAAACTGTTTACTGATTACAGTAAATAATATGCAAACATTTGTGGGTATACTATAAATATCTGGCTGCTGGATTCTTTGTGGGCGAAAAAGGCTGCCTTTGTGGATGGAGCCCGAGTCGAAAGTGGCAACACTGCAGGATAAGAGCTGCAACTACTTGCTCCAACAGCCATACCCAGAAAATAAAAGCAAATTAATTTGCACAGGTTACTATTATTCGAGTGACGGAAAATCGAGGGTATTTATTGAAAGAATTACCGTTTTGTAGCAGTGTTGCCAGATCTAGCTAGGTCCCAGTACTTTGCCCCGGTCATTTTTTGTACTTTACCACGGTTATTTCCTGGTAGTTTGCCCAGGTTAGGTCCCGGTAGTCTGCCCAGGTTAGGTCCCGGTAGTCTGATGCGGTCTAGGTTAGGTTAGGTTAGGTCAGGTCAGGTAAGGTCAGGCTAATTTCAAAATGCCCCATTTGAATATGCCCTATCTTGGAAAATAGTCTTAGAATGGTCTAAATAAGTGGGTAATGAAGGTAAAAAACCGTACCCAATAACGGTAATTCATTCAATATTTACCAAATCGAGAAACTATATATAGTATGTGGAAACTAATAAGAGAACAAGAAACACAGAAATAAAAACAACGTTGTGGCTCCGTTGCAAAGGCAAAGCCCCTCACTACGACTACTACGAGTAAGTGTTCCCAACTAATAATTAATATTAGATAAGAAAAGTTCATTGTACGTACTTATATTGATAATAACTAAATATTTATTATATCTCGGGTTATATACATTAACTTACTATACAAAGGTAAGGAATAACTTTAATTAATTAATAACATACACACAAATACAAAACATCCAAACTATTAGTGGATAATCCATCATTATTCCCTGATTTTATATATTGAAATAATATTGGTACAGTGTATTGTGACTATGGGCCGTATTCAAGAACATTCATGGTGTATACGATGGTCAATATGGTATTTATTGAAAGAATTACCGTTTTGCAGCAGTGTTGCCAGATGCGGTTGGGTCCCAGTATTTGGTAAATATTGAATGAATTACCGTTATTGGGTACGTTTTTTCTACCTTCATTACCTACTTATTTAGACCATTCTAAGACTATTTTCGGTATTATTACAGAAGTGGACCTGAATTCAGCAGTGTTGCCAAATCCGGCTGGGTCCTAGTATTTTACCCCTGTCATTAATTGTACTTTATCACGATTATTTCCCGGTAGTTTGCCCAGGTTAGGTCCCAGTAGTCTGATGCGGTCTAGGTTAGGTTAGGTCAGGTCAGGTAAGGTCAGGCTAATTTCAAAATGCCCCATTTGAATATGCCCTATCTTGGAAACGGAGCATTTGAGGAAGAAAAACCATAGAAGAAAAGTGTCTTAGAATGGTCCAAAATAGTGGGTAATGACAGTAAAATATCTATTATACAGTAAGGTCCACTTCTGTACCTTTACCCTTTTTTCTTCTATGGCATTTTCTCCGCAAATGCCCCATTTACAAGATAGGGCATATTCAAATGGGGCATTTTGAAATTATCCTGACCTTACCTGACCTTACCTAACCTAACCTAGACCGCATCAGACTACCGGGACCTTACCTGGGCAAACTACCAGGAAATAACCGTGGTAAAGTACAGAAAATGACCGGGGCAAAATACTGGGACCTAGCCGAATCTGGCAACACTGCTACAAAACGGTAATTCTTTCAATAAATACCCAGTATTTTACCCCTGTCATTTATTGTACTTTATCACGATTATTTCCCGGCAGTTTGCCCAGGTAAGGTCCCGGTAGTTTGCCCAGGTTAGGTCCCAGTAGTCTGATGCGGTCTAGGTTAGGTTAGGTCAGGTTAGGTCAGGTCAGGTAAGGTCAGGCTAATTTCAAAATCCCCCATTTGAATATGCCCTATCTTGGAAATGGGGCATTTGCAGAGGAAATGCCATAGAAGAAAATAGTCTTAGTATGGTCTAAATAAGTGGGTAATGAAGGTAGAAAAAACGTACGCAAAAACGGTAATTCATTCAATATTTACCATAAATATTGAAAGAATTACCGTTATTGCGTACGGTTTTTCTACCTTCATTACCCACCTATTTAGACCATTCTAAGACTATTTTCGGTATTTATTGAAAGAATTACCGTTTTGTAGCAGTGTTGCCAGATCCAGCTAGGTCCCAGTACTTTGCCCCATTCATTTTCTGTACTTTATCACGGTTATTTCCTGGTAGTTTGCCCAGGTTAGGTCCCGGTAGTCTGCCCAGGTTAGGTCCCGGTAGTCTGATGCGGTCTAGGTTAGGTTAGGTCAGGTCAGGTAAGGTCAGGCTAATTTCAAAATGCCCCATTTGAATATGCCCTATCCTCTAAATAGGCATTTGCAGAGAGAATGCCATAGAAGAAAATAGTCTTAGAATGGTCTAAATAAGTGGGTAATGAAGGTAAAAAACCGTACCCAATAACGGTAATTCATTCAATATTTACCCTATTTTCTTCTATAGCATTTCCTCCGGAGATAGGGCATATTCAAATGAGGCATTTTGAAATTAGCCTGACCTTACCTGACCTGACCTAACCTAACCTAACCTAACCTAACCTAACCTAGACCATATCAGACTACCGGGACCTAACCTGGGCAGACTACCGGGACCTAACCTGGGCAAACTACCGGGAAATAACCGTGATAAAGTACAGTAAATGACTGGGGCAAAATACTGGGACCCAGCCGGATCTGGCAACACTGCTGCAAAACGGTAATTCTTTCAATAAATACCTATACGATGGTGTGATACCAGTACGAAGACTCCATAGACAACTATATCTACACCCTACAAGTATACGATCCACTAGAGCAGTGGTTCTCAACTGGTGGTCCATGGACATGGTGACTTTTTGGGTGGTCCACAGGACGTCCACTATATTTGGTAATAAACTGGAAATAAGTGCATAAAATTTATTGAATATTCAGTACGAAAAATTTTATCATGATAATTACGGTAACTGGCCATTCATTTTCATATATTATTCCTATTTAAGAAATATATTGGCAATCTTCAGGTTGAAGCTACTAAGTAGCATTTCGAGTCACTAAGTTTCTAAATTTATTCAAAATTTTAAAAGGAATGTCCAAGATTCACGCAGCTATTCCTGGCCTTAGCCTAGCCTAATACATGCTTTACCAGTCGATGTGACGAGCCTTCCTGTTCGATTCCTGTCAGCTGCCGTGCGGCTATATGTAACACTGTTGTAGTGCAGTAGCCACCGAACTGATCAGTTGATTAGTTGTGTTATTCGTCCTGCGCTGTTTTATAGGTGTGGTGTACTTTGATTTTGTTTTCAACTGTAAATTGTAGTAATCTAAAATTAAGCAGGGAGGAAGAGTAGAACGGAGTGAAATATTTCTGGTCAGTTGTTATGCTGTGTGCTGTGTTATGCTGGTTCTGTCTGTTAACGACAGTATGTTTTCATCGTTGTTAGTTTCTCTGTCTGTTTGTTTGTTTGGCTGTCTGTCTGTTAACTTGGTAACGCAAAAACATGAGGACAGATTTTGTTGAAACTTTTAGGAAAGGTTGAAACTGGGCCGATATTGATGACATTTATAGGGGTCACATAGACTCATAGAGGGCTAGGACCAACCGTACAGATTTTGCAAAATATCGGAGAGAGCGTATTTCCGCCAAGTGGAATGGTCCATGGTCCACGATATTCTTTTAATTGGGCTGGTGGTCCATGGCCTGAAATGAGTTGAGAACCACTGCACTAGAGGCAGCCACAACTTAAAATACCATACATACCGGACAAGCACTGATGTATTTAGGCACTTATTCTGGTAAATATAGAAAGAATTACCATTATTGCATACAGTTTTTCTACCTTCATTACCCACTTATTTAGACCATTCAAAGACTCCAGTATTTATTGAAAGAATTACCGTTTTGTAGCAGTGTTGCCAGATCTGGCTAGGTCCCAGTATTTTGCCCCGGTCATTTCCTGTACAGTACTTCACCACGGTTATTTCCCGGCAGTTTGCCCAGGTCTTAGAATGGTCTAAATAAGTGGATAATGAAGGTAGTAGTAAAACCGTATGCAATAACGGTAATTCTTTCAATATTTACCCTATTTTCTTCTATGGCATTTCCTCCACAAATGCCCCATTTCCAATGGAAATAACCATGGTAAAGTACCAGGAAATGACCGGGGCAAAATACTTGGACCTAGCCGGATCTGGCAACACTGTTACAAAATGGCAATATTCTAGATAGATACTGTAAAATAAGTCAATAATATATTAAATAGTTGTTATATAGGGATAAAGTTTCTAAGTATGCCTCCTAATGTATTTTAATGAGAGTAAGCAAAAATGTAGTTCATATTATGCACAATACCGTCATGAAGGTTTCAGTTGTCGATCTTATCTGGTTTCGTCACAATATACAACTTCATGTATTCACGCTCTGATTTTTTCTAAGTCTGAAATGTAAACAACAATGGCGGATCTCACGGTGCGCGCCATACTATAGGTCGCGTTTTGTCGCCTGTCTTTTGTCCAAGTGTTGAATGCAGCAGCATTCAACGACAACAAGTAGTCCCGAGGTAACTATCTGTATACACAGAATTACATGTACTTGCACAACTCAGTCTGTGGTTACATCTTAATGGTACATGCATTTTTTAAGTAGCTGCATTTTTCTTAAAGTCCAGTTATCTTATATCAATGTTATTTTCAATTTCCCAGAAATTTGCGCTTCTACAGTCACTTTTATATGTATTTCTCTGCCGGGTAAGTGGTAAGAAATATGACATGTCACACTTCGCCTCTTGACTCAACTGTACCAAGAATGGAGGTCGCTCCAGCTACTCTACCTACCTCCAGCGTGTCTTCATCGCCGACAATTAATCGGTGTACAGATTGTGACCTGAAAATGTTAATATTTCACTATACCTACAAAGATAAGCCCAAAGAACTTTTTTATTTATGTGTGGAACATAATATGCCTAGACCAAGGTTGGGTCCGAAGGATGCCAGCCAGGGTTAGAACCGAAGGATTCCAGGGTTAGGACCGAAGGATTCCAGGGTTAGGACCGAAGGATTCCAGGGTTAGGACCGAAGGTTTCCAGGGTTAGGACCGAAGGTTTCCAGGGTTAGGACCGAAGGATTCCAGAGTTAGGACCTAAGGATTCCAGAGTTAGGAACGAAGGATTCCAGGGTTAGGACCAAAGGATTCCAGGGTTAGGACCAAAGGATGCCAGAGTTAGGACCGAAGGATTCCAGGGTTAGGACCGAGGGATGCCAGGGTTAGGACCGAAGGATGCCAGGGTTAGGTCTAGGTTAGGTCAGGTCAGGTTAGGCTGGTTCAGCTGGCTGTAAGAATTTCAGGTACAAATTCCCAAGATCTTTGGTATTTTTGTAGTGCCAAAACTTGGCTCGGATTTTATATTTTTCGATATTTATACTTTCTGAAAAGTGGAAAATCCGAGCTAAGTTTTGTCAAAACTTGGCTCGTGTTTTCAGTTTTTCAACATTTATGCAGGTCAACAAACCAGTATCAAGGCGAAATAAGCTAATTTACATGTTTTACCCCACCCAAAACCCCGAATTCCAAACGCTCTCCCCCAAGATTGTAGGGGTAAGAGGGGGAAATGAAAAGTAACAAAATGCATCATTTCCAAAAGTCATTGGATAAAAAACAATTAAATAAAGGCATTTCAAGGCAATAAAAATACAAAAAACTTGGAGGCGTAATTGTAAATTTTTACCGCACGTGCAACTTGCAGATGTTCTATCAACCGCAGATTGATTGTTTATTTTCATCCAAGTTTCCTGCAAATAAGAGATTTCCAATTATGCTTTCCTTGACCTCATTATATGGTTGCTGTAAATCACTCATTTTTTCACAACTTTCTGGTACAATGGGCAGTGTAACAAAAAGTGTTTCATCATCTTCCGAACATTCCATGCATTTGTTGATTCATTCATAAATATCTTCCGGTCATTTAAAGGCAGTACATTTGCCTTACATTTATAGAAAATTTTTGAGGCCGGTGTGTTGTCGTAGATTTTGTTTTCACTTTTAAGTTCTCCTTTCCACTTTCTTTAAATTCCAATGCTAGATTTTTCTTGCAGTTCACATTTCCATTGTTGTGTGTCCCACTTCTTTATTACCTTCTTTATTTCATCTTTTTCATGTCCTTTATTTTTCTCTGTTAAGCTAACTGCTGCAAGTACTTATTTATTTCTCCCATCCACTTATATATTTTGTTGCTATTTCTCATCTCTTCTATCATTTCTTGTAGCATATGATTTTCTTTTCCTTGTTCTGGTATTGTTTTGCTGCTTAGGTACTGTATTTTACTTTCCATAATTCTTGCTTTCATGGATGAACTTCCTACTTCTCCTCTTAATGTACTGATTGGGGCATAGCTTGGTGCACCAAGCATATGTCTGTATACTTGGTTCTTTATCCTTTATAAAGTCTCCATTTCCTTCTCAGTTAGGTTGTAGATGTTTGTGGCATATAGAATACTTGGTAGTACTAAGATCTTCCAGAACGTTTTACCGATCATTAGTTTATTGCAACTTTTGTGTATGATTGAATAAAAGTTAGATTAGCTAACTTTTGTGCTTTTTTAAACATAATTCCTTTTTGTTTTGTAAAACAATTCCTTTTGTTGTTCACTAATATTCCCAGGTATTTGATGCTTGTGGTTACTTAAATTCCTTCAATCTCTTCTGGTTGTTCAATCATATTGAATATTATGATATGACTCTTTTCTTTATTAATTTCAAGCCCACATTCTTTACTTATATGTCTTAATTTTCTAAAATTTGCAATTGTATCTTCTATTGTGTGTGTAAGTTGTAAGCCATCATCAGCAAAAAATAACGTTAGTAGAGAATATATTATTTGTAGAACCTTTCTTTCTTTTTTCTATTATTTGCAGGATTAGGTATGATATTAACTTAAACAGAGTTGTAGATCCCGTGCAGCCCTGTCTTATTCCGCTTGTAACTTTGATTTCTTTCTCTATTGCTGATGATACTTTTACCTTCGTCTTATCTCCTTGATATATTTTTGCTATTGCATCCACTATTTTTGGGTGTATTTTATATTTCATTAGGCATTTTATAATTGTTTCCCTACTTGTTGAATCGAAGGCCTTGCTATAATCAATTGCAATTACAATAAGTGGCTTTTTGTTTATATAACTATTTTCTATACAGTACTGAAGTGCTAATAGATTGTCTTCTGTTCCACCCCCACTTGTAAATCCTGTCTGTATGTCTCTTTTTTCTTCTTTTTTGTCAATTTGTGTTTCAATTTTTCCTCTTAATATAGACATAAATATCTTATATGAATAGTTAGTTAAATCTATTGCTCTCAGCTGGTGTACTTGTGGTTTTAAATCATTTTTGTGTCAGATTGTCTCCAGTCCTCTGGTTTGTTTCCTTATTCTATAACTCTATTGAAACTATTTGTAATTTCTTTTATACATAGCTTACTATTTAGTAGTGCTTTGTAGAATTCCGGTTTCAGTTTGTCTGGCCCGGCTGCTTTATTATTCTTGAGCTTTTGTAGTGCTTTTCGTACTTCCTCTTCCGTGACTGTGTATTCTTTCATTGGTGTTATTATCTTGTTTGCCTCAAAGCATAGTTCTATATGGTCCCTTAATTCAATGGGAAATCTAAGCCCATTTTCACAAGTTACTACTTCCTCTGTGTTTAGCTGCTCAGCATAATCATTTTTTGTTGCCATGTTCCAGGTGTTGTCAATTGTATTTTCCTTCTGGTATATCTTAATTCAGTATTCTTCAAGCTGCTTGCTTGCTTCAGTACTTCCAAGTTTCTGTCCATTAGTGTTATACAATTCAATATTTTCATTTTTTGTTTCTTTTCCTTTTATCTTTCTTTCCTTTTATCTAACCTAACCTAACTTCATCTGGAACTGCTGACCTGACCGGTAACTAAATATAACAGGTAAATTAAACCTGTCAAAATGCATTGTGACACTAGATATTGGTAATAATAATAATAATGATGACTGTTACATTGGTAATAATATTAATAATAATAATAATAACTGTCACACTGCTAATTATAATAATATTTATCACACTGATGATAATAATAATACTTGTCACATTGATAATAATAATAATAATACTTGTCACACTGATAATGATAATTACTATAACACTGGTTAATGACTTTATGAAGCAATAATAAGTACCAACCAAATTATGAAGCAAATTGGTTTATTATGTTTGGATAATCTGTGGCACCATTCCTCCACACAAATATTAAGGTAATACTGTAGTATACATTTGGTTCAAAAGAGTACATTTAATTGTTGTATTTACAGGTTTAGATTGTGATGGAGTGGAAGGTGATAATAATGCTAATGGTGTTTACTGGTCTGGTAACAAATGGTCAAGCTGACACCCCTGCCAACTGTACCTATAATGACATTGAAGGCATCTGGAACTTGTATGAGACTGAACGCTCAGCAGATGCAACCATTGACTGTGATAACATGGGTAACTTATATCTAGTAATCTTCACTTCCAGTTTTTTTGTAGAATTCATGTTGTTACCCCTAGATGTAAAACTGTATTGTAGCAGTTCTCAAATTACTTCAGTCCCTTTATGCAGTACTACTATACTGGAATGCATTTTGTGTGTGTGTGGTTAATACATCAGTTTCCTTCTAGTTCATATCTTTAAGTATATATTTTAAGTAAGTCAGAACAAATAAATAAACTGTGTTCATATAACTGTATATAAAAACCTGGTTGTGTAAGTGTCCAATGTAATTTCATTTGCAGTATATTTGTCTATAAAACTAAGAAGTAAAATGAGGAAGTTGGTATACTCGCTGACCATAATCTCTAGCCCACCTGAGTCGAAGTTCGAAATCAGAAGCAGGCGCTTTCTGGACGACGGCCCTCCCAAAGTCTTGATTGGTTCAAGATGTATTTGTATGTGTGTCCTCATGGTGGTTTGAGTGGGCTGTTGTCCAGAAATCGCATGCTTCAGATCTTGGGCTTCGACTCAGGTGAGCTAAATTTTATGGTCAGCGAGTGTATATTAACACCAGGTTAAACATATCTGGATTTAGTACTCTGCTCCAACTGTTGCTTGTAATTACAGTAGAATTTCCCTGATAATGAGGAAGAAGTATTATCATTATGTAAATTTAACAACTGTACTTGTATATAAAGGTTCCTTTCAATATTATATGATTTACATTAATGTTTTGTAAAAGGTAAAGTACAGTATCTACCTTTCTAAATCTTTATTTTATCTACACTACTGTAATGGGGAATGTAGGATGAGACATTAAGACATGTAGGGTAACACATAAATCATCAGTGAAATATAAATTTTAAGGGTAGTTACAGATTTGGAATAATAAGAGAGCAAACTTTACATATCCTTCAGCAGAAACTGCAGTATTGTTTTAATTTCTAAAAATAATTCCAATCTCCACTAATGCAGGCCCCATTGTACACAAGACAACGGTGAAGCTGTCCTATCCCAATGTAGCAGTGGATCAGTTTGGAAATCATGGTACTTGGACAATGGTTTACAACCAGGGCTTTGAAGTCAAGATTGCAGGAAGATCATATTTTGCATTCTCTCTCTATGAAAAGGTTTGTTGGAACTTAACTCTCGTTGAGCTAGATAATTTATACAAAGCACTATGAGATACAGTTGAAGCAATCGTAATAGTACAGATTTTACGACATTACAATTATACATTACTAGAAACTTTCTGTAAAAGTTCATAATTTATTATTTTAGTTTAATATCAACTATACAGTATTCTGTAACATTGATACTGGTATGGCTAAACCTGGTACAGTACTGTATTTGTATTTTTACTTGCAGTCTGGTTCAGAAGTTATGTCCTTATGTGGAAAAACAATGACAGGATGGTCTCGAGATGTCACAGTGAGAAACTGGGCATGTTACCGTGGACAGAAACATCAACAAGTGGACACTAAAGTCTACCTCCTCCCACCTCTCCCTTCTGTGAGTGTTTGGTTGAACAGTCATAAATCAGTAAACAACATAAATAATAACATTATGGTGATGTCTTAATCTTTGTGGTACCAGTAATTTAATGAAAATTGATGGTATCTGTAACTTTTAAAACTTTTTATTAAACAGCTATACAGTATGTTAACTATCAATTACAGTAATTGGTAATATGCAGAACTGCTTACCAGCCCAACCTTAATATTTTGCTCTATTTTTTATCATAGACAATTATATCTGGAAGGTTTTATGTATCAGTAATACTTTTAAGAATAATAACTTGTGTTTCACCAGGAGTCTGTCATGTATCGAGTGAACAGTAACTTTGTCCATGAGGTGAACACGGCTCAGAACAGTTGGGTGGCAGACATGTACCCAGAGTATGAGAGACTCACCCTTCAACAGCACTTGGCCAGAGCAGGTGGCAGAGTGTAAGTCTCGCCAATTTTACTTGCCCTTGGTCAACAGGAAGTTTCATATTTCTTTTTATAATAATATATAAACTTTAAGTCTTTATATTTATGGCTTTATTTATGGGTTACAGTACAGTATATGAAATGGACGTAAACCCTTAATATCGAAGAGTTTTCCTCTCACAAAATTGATAATTCGTCCTCTTCTCTCCTTTTCTGCTTTGTTATCCTGTCCAGTGCAAGCTGATAGATGGAAACACAATGCCCAGACTCAGAAGGCCAAAAGAGGGTAGATGAAAGTACGCTCAACTCTCGGCTATCGCGTTATATGGCTATCACGCCTATATTAAAAGCTGCCAATATACCACTATTGCGCAACCCAAATTGATATTTCAAACATACTACTTGCACCAGTCCACCGTCCAGCTTGGGTAGATTCACTCCATGATTGGTCGTGACGTTAGAGTCAGCCGAGTGCTCATTGGCTGCTCGCCACCAGCCCGGTTCCCCCGCCAACATGGATATTTCCCACCAAGCCATTCAACCGTGCATTTCCCGTGTGTGAACAGTAATAGCGACAACAATAGCGTTTTTTGTGAGTGAACAATAGCCAACGTACCTCCATACTGTCCTCCTACCATTAACCAATGTAATGCTACTGCACCAGACAGGGAAATCAAGAATAGGAAGAACCTTTCTTATGCCGAGAAGTGGGAAATAGTCAAGCTGATCAATGGAGGCCAAACAAAACCAAGTGCATCTTTGAAATATAATATTAACTGTACAGTTAAGTATAACAACTGTACAGTTGTTTTATATTAGCCTTGTGCATGTTCATTTTAAGATAATATGTGTACAAAATGGTCAAAATAGGGTATATTTGGAGGTCGTGGCACCAAATACAATTACTCCCATAAGTTATTTAGTTCGGCTATCGCGTTCTCAGCTATAGTGCCGTGGTTGTGGCACCAATTGGGCGCGATAGCCGAGGGTTGAGTGTACATGATTGTGGCTGTACAAGTACCAAGTTGTTTTGCTTCATGATGTAATAGAACAAAGACTTATGTTTGATATATTCTTTCTGAATTTGGATTAATGAAAGAGTGAACAGGATTGTGTGAAAAATACATATTTCTAATCAATTCTTTTTGACAGATCTTCTCTGACCCTTGGAGTGAGAGCAGCCGAGTCCAATTTCATTTCAAGAGTGCGCTCAGCATCCCTTCCAGAGTCCTGGGATTGGCGCAAAGTTTCTGGCATCAACTATGTGTCTCCAGTCAGGTAAGCGATTGAATTGGAATAACACAATATAAATAGGGTTACCATAACTTGCCAGAGTTTTATGTGAACAGTGTGTAAAATAATAAAGGAGTTCACCATATTTTACGCACAAAGTCCACTAATTTCTATAACTTTTATGAAAAAAACACTCATCTCTACATGTAGCACAACTATTCAGCTATATAAAATGTGTGTTTTATCAGGTTACCATAATTAGTTACGATGTTAGGGTCGCACATTCACACTTCACAAGGTCTAGAGGCAACTGCTGATTGGTCCAATGCCATGTGGTCACTCGCTGGAATGTAGCCTGATCCTTGCTGTTTGGTTGGGATAAATCAATGCACTTCTAGTCTTTCATAGAGACGCTGTAGGGCGCCATTTTGTACGCCCACTTAAATTCCAAATTATCGTTCATAGCTCGATAAGGATTTCAAAAGACATTGTGCATGATGAGTAATAGTGAAAAAGATTCTCTAGGAGGAGTGTATGTTAGAACTGACAATGCAGTTTAACCTTGACAGTCCATAAAATGGTTCCTAGCAAATGAGATTTTGTAATGAGGCACTGAGAATTTTGTGGGCTTGCAAGGGGAATGAATGCTAATATGACCCATTTTACTGGGTATTTGTCCTTGCTGTAATTCTGATTTTACTTTTCCATCCCTGGTTCTGGATTCCCCCACCACTTGAAAACAAGGAAAATAGTGTATTGATCATGATGATGTGTTTACCATGAGGAATGTATTGTCAATTGGTTGGTAAATAATCTTTTAATTCAGGAAGCTACATAATAATTTCATGTTTTTTCAATAATACCCAGGAATCAGGCAAGCTGTGGTTCTTGTTATGCATTTGCGTCTATGGCTGGACTGGAGTCTCGCATCCGCATCTTAACTAACAACACAATGCAGCCAGTGTTTTCACCCCAAGATGTGGTGGGCTGCTCTCATCTCTCACAAGGCTGTGATGGTGGTTTTCCCTTCCTCATTGCTGGCAGGTGAAGTAATAATAAACATAGGTCTCGTTATGACAATGAATGTACAGTCGTGGTCAATAATATTCATCCACGTTGGGGTGACTTGTGTAAAGCGTTTATAGTTTCCTTCTGTTTGTTAACTGTGAAATAGGTTGAGCAGCATCTTCTAATTTAATTCAGTCAGATGCTCACTATTCAAAACAATAACATCATATGAGAACGTCAAAACACTAGACAGCAATTTGTTTGAGTTACCCATATGTGGATGATTATTATTGACCACGACTGTACAGTTCATGTTTCTCATTGGACTTGGGAAAACTGTTTAGATTATATTGAAACCCCTTTCTCATAAGTCTTTCGTTTACTGTAAGAGATAAAAGGTATTTTCTTTAGATACTGTTGGACTTTACAATCAGGTTGAAATACATAATTACAAATATAAAACTTACACTGTACAGATATGCACAAGACAAGGGTGTAGTACTGGAAGAATGCTCTCCTTATGAAGGCCATGATGACAGTTGTCGCACCAGAGCTAGCTGTGCACGCCACTACACAGCTTACTACCGTTATGTGGGAGGTCAGTTTTGCAACACCCTCCTTCTGATTACCTATTTTCAGTAAGCTACTTCAGTTTTTTTTTTATAGTATTTGGAATTTACCTGATTTGATGTTTAGGGCAGAGAATATCATCACTTTTGTAACTTATTATATTATCCTTAACGACTGATTAGTTTTATTTGTATTGTAAAGAAGCTTATTCTCAAGTAAATGTTTTTTTTATATTCCAGTAGCTTGTATGACTTAGATAATTGCAGGTATGGATAAGAATGTACAGTCTTCACCCTTCTATTGCAGACTGAGAGAAAAAGGCAGCCGTGATGTAAACTGGTGACATACATTATTAATTGTATAATCTTGATTCAACATAGTGCAGTCAGCAATTGTATAATGAAATCCATATTACTGTATAGCTTAACTATTGCTTGTACAGTGCTGGAAATCAAAGATAAACTTTCCTGTAGAGTTGTGTTAAGTCAATGTTGTTTGCCACAGGTTACTTTGGTGCCTGCAATGAAGAAAAGATGAAAGTTGCCTTGGTGGAGGGGGGCCCTTTGATGGTGGGATTGGAAGTATATAATGACTTCTTACATTACAAGGGTGGAGTTTACCATCACACTGGACTCACTGACTCCTTCAACCCTCTTGAGGTTAGTACAGTACAATATTATGCACAGCATCAGTTGTGGGCTTCATATACTCATATAGTTGTGGCCAGATGTTACATAAGCCACAAAGTTGTATGTGTTATTACAAGTCATCCCTCATTCAGCAGGATTAGACTGTTCCACTTAAGAAGAATACAGCTAGGAAATCTTATCATACATTTGGTTAGGGCTGGGTGGATAAGTATGTGAAAGGAAGATATGGGATGAGTAAACTATTCAACAATCATCCATTTCAAACTGCCAATAGCTGTTGGAGGATTGCTTTTCATTATGGCGGGGATTGTAATAAAGAGGTAGGACACAGATCAAGAGTTGCGGAAACAGTAGTAGACGAAAGAAAGGTAGAGTTGTTATGGAGATATAAAGGCTAAAGAGCAGGGGATAATGAGGGGGTCATTGATGTAATGAAAAGCTTCCTTCTTGATGGTATTGATTAAACTTGTCGAGGTTGATTGTCCTTAAATGTGAGAGTACTCCATGCATTGGTGGATCAAACCTTTGTAAGGCGGTGCAACTGGGTTGATGTGAAATATTTTCATTAAGAAGATAATTCAGTTCCATGAAAACCTTTTAGCAATGTAAATTATATGTCATAAGAATAGACTGTTTTAAGGTCTATATATCATCCTACACTGGTGAATGTTACAACTAGTTACATTTCCCACAGCTGACCAACCATGCCGTGTTGGTGGTGGGCTATGGAACTGATGCCAACACCACAGAAGACTACTGGTTGGTGAAGAACTCTTGGGGTGAGAACTGGGGTGAGAATGGCTATTTCAGGATCCGTAGGGGTGTGGATGAGTGTGCTATTGAGTCCATGGCTGTTGAGGTTGTTCCCATCCCTTGAAATGTACAAGTAGTACACTAACACTGCTGTCATGAGTTTCTTTCAGATTTTAGTTTCCAGCCCACTCAAGATTAATGATGTAATAGTACAGGTATGAAATTCATGTCTTTAAAATTGTGCATTTTTCACATGGATGGAACAGAAAACAAAATTCAGAGTCAGTATTTGTGTGTTAATAATTATGATTTCTATAATGCAGCAAGCCAGTGTATATAATGGATACTATGTGTTTGTGCCACATCATCCATCATCATGAATGGACTGGATATCATGAAAGTAAGGTCCAAAGTTAGAATCACCAGTTTTCATGAAGCATGTGACTGTTGCATAGTGTTATTACAATGGCAATACAATAGCTTAACCAGATAGTGATGTTATAACTTGTTAGAAAAAAATAAGAAACTTATGATTGACAGTATTGTACAAGTCACACCTTGCTGGGACATTACACATGACTTGGTCTCTCTGAACATTTAGGGTGGTACGGTATTATTAAGGGTGTAATACACTTTTGGTTCATTAGAGCGCTTTGATTTTTTTTAATTATGCCAGGAAAAAGGACCATATTAGCAAAAGCAATGGTGTCCTGTTACTTGAAATGGTTTGGAGGAATAACTTTTAACTTGCTCCAGTGTTACCAATACTATACTATCCCCTTAAACTTGCTCTCAACAACAACAATTTGCTCTTCAACGAAAAGTCCTCTTCGTCGCTCAGTTCCTATTATTTTACAATGCGAATTTAGTGGCGAAGCGCCTTTTTGTTGTTAGATAGTTTAATAATACCACATGGTCTTTTAAGAATGTAAGCATAGCATTAATTCATGAGTTTAAAACATACTTTTATATTACAGTATTAGGATATATCTTAGTGAAGTAATAAGGTACTTGAATACTGCATTACCTTTTTAATAGTATGGTATACTATCTTTATATGGACTTATATACTCCTCATTGATGGTGCTAAGTAGGAATGCTGGTCACAGAGACAGAGTACTCTAAAGAATTTCTATTTCACAGTGTATTATACATTTTGCATTTCATGAAGGAAATTATTGTTATAGTGAAGTATAAACTGAAAGCATTTTGTGCTTTGTGCAATTGCTTACAAATGGTTCAGAATTGAAGCTTTGTAGTACTTCTGTTGGTAATTTCTTAAACTTTACCAAAAAATTTTCTTCATTGGCTGTAGGATGAATAGTGTAAAAGATTTTTTTCTACTGTACACACTGTTCATCCTGTAATCTTTGTAATGCTTTGGTATATTGAGCTTCACTCACTTGGAAAAATGTTTTATACTTCATGAGCACATTAGTAATCTCTATTTTGGAAACCATGATTCAATCACTAAGCCAACTTCATGTTTGTGTAGATTACTTATTGTTACATGGTATACTTTTTACATTACTCATAATGCCCTACATTCATAGTTCTTTTTATTACAAATTATGTAATTTTATAATTCAGTTGTATGTGCAATAAAAAATGACTACCACTTCAGTTATTAATAATCAGCCAACATTAATAATGGAAAAGTCTTAAAGTTCTAAAAGAACAAAAATATGACAACTCTAAATTCATTATTTTGTTATAATTTTTAAAGTAAGTGATGGCAGGTTATCACATTATTTCTGTCACTGAGGTTTATGGTATGGTGTCATCATTACAGTTTAAAAAAGGGGGAAATCGGGTATTGTTGTCTGAATCCAAGAATATTGATACAGAAATCATACCAAGAAAGATGAGTGGGTTGACAGCCTCACAACTTCACTTGTACATTCTTTGCTGGTTGCTCCCACCTGAAACAGAAGTACCATACAAATTATACATGTATCAATGTTTGTTGTTGTTGA
This sequence comes from Petrolisthes cinctipes, assembly GCA_033782935.1. Taxonomy (NCBI): domain Eukaryota; kingdom Metazoa; phylum Arthropoda; class Malacostraca; order Decapoda; family Porcellanidae; genus Petrolisthes; species Petrolisthes cinctipes. Next base: position 99,427 of record JAWQEG010002606.1, on the reverse strand, counting down.
AGTTCCTCAAGCTGTCTGGCCGAGAAGCCCCGAGCTCCTGAGGAAGGCCATTGCCTGAACCGGGCTTTCCCACAATGCCCTCAGAGAGTGTATGTTGTGTTGTTGGCGAGTGTGGTTGTGTGCGTTGCAGTCTTCAATAATGTGTTTAATAGAATGGGGTGCTGTGTTGCATCCCGGACAGGCATCCGCAATGGCTCCATCCAGCCTCTTCTGATGTGTCAGAAGGGCCGGGTGATGGCCACACCGCAGCCTGGCCAGGTGGACTCTGTCCTCAAGGGGAAGGGAGGATTCAGATGGGTGGATGTCAGGAGGTCGTGCATACAGCTGAGTTTTGTTTTTGAGTGTTTGGATGGACTGATGAGTGATTTGAGTATGGATGTGTTTCTGGAGATTGGTTTGGGGTGGGCAGGGTGTAAGAGATGATAGTATTTGTGTATGGTATCGTGTACTGTGTGTTGTTGTTGAAGTTCCTCAAGCTGTCTGGCCGAGCAGCCCCGAGCTCCTGAGGAAGGTCATGGCCTGAACCGGGCTTTCCCACAGTGCCCTCAGAGAGTGTATGTTGTGTTGTTGGCGAGTGTGGTTGTGTGCGTTGCAGTCTTCAATAATGTGTTTAATAGAATGGGGTGCTGTGTTGCATCCCGGACAGGCATCCGCAATGGCTCCATCCAGCCTCTTCTGATATGTCAGAAGGGCCGGGTGATGGCCACACCGCAGCCTGGCCAGGTGGACTCTGTCCTCACGGGGAAGGGAGGATTCGGATGGGTGGATGTCAGGAGGTCGTGCATGCAGCTGTGTGTTGTTTTTGAGTGTTTGGATGGATTGATGAGTGATTTGAGTATGGATGTGTTTCTGGAGATTGGTTTGGGGTGGGCAGGGTGTAAGAGATGATAGTATTTGTGTATGGTATCGTGTACTGGGTATTGTTTTGATGTTCCTTGGCATGTGTGGGTGTTGTGCCATGTAGTGTAGTGGATGGTGTGGGTTTGTGGAGGCTGCAGCAAGTGTTTGTGTGCCTCTCATGTCAAGATGATTCTTGATTTTGAGGACTTTGGTTTCATAGTGTAGGTGGTCTGTAGCTGTGTAGCCTGTGATTGTCTTTAGGGCTCTGTTCTGTATGGTTTGAAGGGTTTCAACCTAGTCAAACCAAATTTCAATTTAGATGGACATGCTGAAGTGGCTTACAATTTAAGGGCTGAGCCTGCCGCCTTGCAAGCTCAAAGAAGAGAAACCGACATATGGTTTTAATTATTTTTCTACTTAACTATCTATCTATAGCTCTGATGCCTCGTTCCCTCCGGAAACTCTCCCAAAGGGGATGGCCACAGCAGAAGTGTTCCCAGTTTTTCCTGTTCCAACACTCCTTATTTGGTCAAACCCTCTTCTGCCCCTCATGTTTCTTTCCCTTATATACTCTTTCACTCTATTCTGCTATCTAACCAGAGGTCTGCCTCTCACACCTCTTCCCTTCCTAATTCTCCCGGTACACCCTGTCGTCTACCACTTGCCTCCATCCCCATGCATGTCACCACCTCCTCCCCCTCCCGTCCACTCTTCTTCTTACTTATATACTGTTTGTTGGCTAATTCTTTCCTTTGTAATATTCCATTCATATTGTTGGTTGGCATTTAGGATTTAATTTTTCTTATGACAATCTGAAAGTTAAAGTTAAACCTGCCACCACCAAGGATTGTTATGATGTTCTGCATTGTTCAAATTCAACATGGATATTACTCACTGGCTTGTCTGTAAAAGAGCAGCCTTCCATCTCCTGGTATATGACCATGAAAAGAGGTAACCAAGTTATAAGTATTACCATAAATTTAATCAGTATTTCTTAAACCATGAATATTTCCATTAAAATAAAATTTGCCATACTGTACATAACAGGCACTGTCATTTTCATAGTGACCATCAGAAAAAGGGTTACCAGCAGCAAAAACAGACTGTAAAGGCATTTGGGAAAACTATAAAAAAACAAAAAAAAAAATCTAAAATCTACAAGAAATGTACAATAATGTCCTTACCAGTCCTGCAACAGTGTTGTAACAGCAGCAAGGAGTTCATCACACTGATTTAACTCCTTCTTAAAGTCTTCTGATAGATGCACAACCTCTTCTTCTTCTCTCTTATCATGCTTATCAATATCATCCTTCAGTTCTGTTTGTAAGAAGATTACACAGAAAGAGTAACAGAATCATGTACAGTATAATAAGGTGTAAAGTGACCAAACAGATGGAAAAATAAGGAGTACCAAGACAGGATAGACATCACCAACATTGAAAGATGAATGAATGTTTTAAGTGTTGAGATCAATGAATACCCAATGATGACATGGGATTGGCAAGTGAAACAATAAGTAGGATATCTGCTATATGTTGCTTCTAATCTTTATTTTCTATCGCAAAAATTTTGTGTTTTCATAACTCACTTTTCATATCCTGACTGGTAATAACTTTATCCTTGCCCAGCTCCACTTGAGTTGTTGATGCTCTCAGGAAAGAAAGACGTTCCAGTTGGGTGTAGAGAAAGTTGGTTTGTACTTGGTGTTCACACACTGCTTGGTACACTCCCTCCCAGCTGGTCATCCCTTGCTTTATGCGACTTACTACCTCCCAACAAGGCTGAGTGCTATCCCAGGAATACCACACCAGTGGTGTATTTAACATCTTCACTTTCTGCCTTTGACCCAACCTACAAACAAAATTAGAAATCAATCATTTGCTGATATACTTCATCCTGGAACTTTTACAACAATGGGCAGCCATTGAAAAGTGTTTGCTTTTCTCTCTCTTTATTGACTCTTAAAAAAAAGTAAGCAAAAAAAAGTAAGAACAACTTCCTTTTACTCTTGTCACATTCAGGGTTCACTTAATAGCATAGTTCTGAACCTCATTCTTTCCCTACTTACCCATTACAGTCAGTTGTTATAAGGCAGGCCAAGGGTAACTTTGTATAAAAGTCTCCTTCAGTGGTTAAAGAATGAGGTGGTATGGGTGTAGGACTGGTCACCAAAGATAGAGAGGCTTCAACAGAAGCATGCAGTTGCTTCAAGATGTTCTCTATTTCTGGCCAACCCTCCTCTACAGCAGCAGTAAGGTTGTGTATGGTAGACAAGGACTCTTGCTGTCAGTGGAAATACACATAAAATCAGAATGGGCTTAGTTATTTCCTCACATAACCTACACAGTATTTGTTTTATCCTAGGGTCTCAAAAAATTTTGGTGGGGAAATGTACATACTGTATTTTCCCTTCATTGTATAATACACTATTGTCAAAACAAATACAATAGTATTATATCTTTCTCTTGGCTGAATAATATTGTGTACTATTTGAAGCTTCTAAAAATAATAAAGCTGCCTCTGGAGTTAATGGGATTATAATGTTACCATAAATATCAAAACTTTAACTTACCACTTTCTTTTCAAAAGTGCAAATCCTTGTATGCTTGGCTCTAACTGCTTCCCTAGCTTGTGTGGCTTTTGTTGCCCTTGGCTGAAGGTTGGAGATAAGTGCCAGGATGGTGGAGAGGGCAGCTTTCTCCCCAACAAGAGCAATGTTTTCCCTAACCAGTTCCACAATACATGCAGACACTGCTTCATCACTATACTTTCTCTGGGGAACATAAGAATAAGTATTTAGTTTGGGTTTTTGAGTCAAATTCTAAAATTCTGGTATTAGTCCAAGCACATCATCCATAACATAAGCAATTCTCTAAAGGATAATTATATTTAGGGTAGTTTGGTTAATGAATATCAGCAGTGCTTCCCCATAACCATATATTAACTGTTGGTAAAGTAAAAGTAATTATTGAAAAAATGGCTGAAAACTTTTACAACTAATCCAGAAAAGTATTGTTTTACAGAAAACGTAATCTCTCAGACTTTTGCCGGTTTCAAATAAATATGATTGGCATGAGCCAAATCATTACAGCACATTATGTCTGAAATGGTTTAACTGGCAAACTCATACAAAAGTCCCTGCAGTATGCGTATGATTGGTTCTTGGATGGCGGAGCGTACTTGGATTTCCGCATACTTGGGGACTAAAGATTAATGGGGAAAACTAGGATAGGTTCTTATGCCTTGTGAAAGTTGACCTATTTTTACCATATGATACCTCAAACATGAAGAAATAGAATAAAATTGACCTATACAGGGTGTCTTTATCCAATAATAACACTCATAAGACAAATTAACTCACTTGACTGACATAAAAATAGAGCTGATGTGTTGGTTTGAGGGTTGGAGGCAGCCCCTCATGTTTTAGGGTTAGGACAAACTGGGCACATTCCTATGCTGTCCTACCATTCACCTTACCTCATGTATATAATAATTACGCTTCACTGCCCTTTGTATGTCATACTCTCTCTTTCCAGTGACTAAAAATTATTATAAAAATGTGATGAAAGTATGGAAAATGTCCATTTTGATAAATTGTTCACTTTAAAGGGGTTAGGCTTAGCATGAGTGTAGTAAGGGTAGGAACAGGGTGATAGGCTAACCAACGAATACACCTTTGTCTAGTTATCATCAATAGTCCATGAGTTTATATTAATTCGCAAACATTCCCATTGATTTGTATTAATTATTCTTGGTTCTATCTATATCTATCTATAGCTCTGACGCCTCGTTCCCTCCGGGAACTCCCCCAGAGGGGGTGGCCACGGCAGAAGTGCCTCCAGCTCTCCCTGTTCCAACACTCCCTCCTTACTTGGTCAAGCCCTCCTCTACCCCTCATGTTTCTCTCCTTTACATACTCTTCCACTCTGTTCTGCCATCTAACCGGAGGTCTGCCTCTCAGACCAGGTCCCACAACTTCACTTCCATACACCTTCTTTACAAACTCCTCACCTTGCATTCTCTCTACATGCCCAAACCATCTCAATGTATCACGCTTTACTCTCTCAACCACTCCACATTCAATACCAATTGCCTTCTCACTCATACCACATCTCTCATATACACTCTCATTACTTTCTCCATCCCACCTAGTAAGTCCACATGCTCCTCTCAAGTAACTCATTTCCACAGCACCTATTCTAGACTGATGAGCCCTACTCCATGTCCATGTCTCCGACGCATATGTCAGTGTTGGCAGGATTATACTGTTTCGTAGTCTCCTTTTCACTTCTACCCTTCATAATCCTCCCCAGTGATCCTATGACCTGTCTACCCCTCATTGCTCTCTCCCTAATTTCTCCTTCCATACTCCCATGTTTACACATAACTGTACCCAGGTACTTAAACTCCTTCACTTCCTCCATCCTCTCACCCCTCAGAGTTATCTCCCACTTCGTCCCAGTTGGTACTCCCACTCTGTAAGGTGTAGCAAAGTCAATCACTTCAGTTTCTGCTCTCTCAAACACCATCACTTTACTTTTACCCACATTCACCTTCAGTTTCCTTCGTTTACACACAGACTGAAATTCGTCCACCACTCCCCTTATACAAAGGTACAATTATGGCTCTCTTCCAATCCTCTGGCACCTCTCCCTGCCTCCAAGCCAATGTACATATAAGCAACATCCACTCCACCACTACCTCCCCCCCACACTTTAACATTTCAGCAGTTATCCCATCCACCCCCGGTGCCTTTCCCATCTTCAACTTTCCTAACCTCTTCCCTTCCCAGTTCTCCCTGTACACCCTGTCGTCTACCACCTGCCTCCATCCCCATGCATGTCACCACCGCCTCCCCTCCCGTCCCTTCATTCATCAAGCGATCAAAGTGCCTCTTCCACACTTCTTTCACTTCCCCACTTCTACTCACAGTAACTCCATCCTCTCTCTTCATTCTCACGTTACCAGACTTTCCTTCTCCTCTTTCTCTTTTAACCTCCTTCCAGAATAATTTATTTTCTTTAAACTTCTCACTCAATTTCCTACCAAACTCCTCATCCACTCTCCTTTTACTCTCACTCACCATCCTCTTCACTTGTCTCTTACAAACATTATATTCTCTCTTCCACCTCTCTTTCACTTCCTCTGACACATTCCTCTGTAGTGTTCTCCTATATGCCTTCCTTTTCTTCGCTATTGTATCCTTCACTTCATCTGACCAATCTTCTCTCCTCATTAAACACATACTGTATTATTCTGATACACAGTAGCCTACATAACTACCTTGGCAGCAGCTGAAATGTTGTTGGTTAGTGTGGCAAGTGCCCGGGTGAGTGAGGTAGTGTGTGTAGTATCTTGGTGAGCCTGGAGACAGAGCTGTACATGAGATGCACACATAAGCTGCAACAACTCTCTCACCCCTTTCACTACACCTCCAGGGTTGCTGTCATCAATGAATGTTCCATCCATCTCACACTTCAGCCTGGAAATAAATTACTCTTAAGATTTCTTGGAACTCAATTATGCTACAGTATTTTTATCTGAGTAATCAGGAGTATTACATATGAATTAGAATGAGATATCTTTAGTTTTCTTAAGAACCACCTCATGGATGCATAGAAGGGAACTGGAAAAAAAAGAAAAATTATACCCTGACAAAATATTGAAGTATCAACACCACACTCATCACATTCCAAACAGCATCAGGTCTCTTGCAAAATATAACATAAACAACACACAATAACTTTAAAAATTTTCTCTAATGTCATTTACTTGAAGGAACAACAACAACTAAATGTTGACAACTAATTTGTCACCCATAAATAACAGCTGGTATTATATTCATGAACAAATGTCTGATAATTAATATTGTTACATGAAAATTTACCACTATTCCAGTAATCAGAAAAACAGAATTCTGACAAAATAAACTTAGACAAGACAGCTTAGAAGAGGCTAGAATGTACTGTAGTATCCTTAAAACAATCCTGGTAATATCAGACTGACAGAAAAAGGAATTCTTCAGAATAACATCAATCTTAAAATTGCAGTTATTGTAAAATATTTGACCTAAGAAAAACATACACCAATTCAAAACAGGTGTATTATATGGGAAATGTAGGAAAATTAACCCATTTTAAATGATGTGGGCTTCCCTTGCCATTTTACAGTTAATTAATTTCTTTCTTTCTTTTTTATAAATCCAAATCTGACCTAAGTTGACGAGCCTCCCTGGCAAGATCAATCTGATGAGTGAGTGTGTGAAGGTCTCTGGTGGCAGCCTTTACTTCCCCAACTAGTGTACTCAATAATGCTCCAGGTCCACACTCCACTAAACTGTCTCCTACACACTCCCACAAAGTTACCTGTATAAATGTAGATTTCATTATAATTTCCATGGTATATCATGTTTCTATAAAGTAGTATTTGTGTTCCTTTCAATTCAATGGTGGTCATTATTAATAAAAATGAAAAACTGCACTTATACATGTACAGTACCGTACTCACTACTACAGCACTGATACGGTATTATATTTTTAGCCAAAGAAAATCACAAAAATGTTGAGAACAAGCAAATCTGTATTTGTATGCATGAATGATTGTCTTGCATCTTTTTTTACTTTCAACATATAAAGTAAATTGTAATAGGAATAGGTATGTTAGTTAGTGAACTTATTCTAACCTGGTAAATCTTACCTTCTGTTGATGAATATCTTCACATGAGACATTGTGTTTACTGATGACAGTAGGGAGAACATTTTCCAATTCTGAGAGAGTGCCCTTCACCATCCTCTGCAAGCATCACCAACAGTATATTTTACAAAAGAATTATATCGAAAAGTGTGAGCTGTATAAATATTCACACAAGTACCAAACAATACTGACCCAAAATCTTTACCCCATTCCACATGGAGGAAATACAGTAGGCCAAGAATCTTCTGTGTATGAAAATAAATCTTTACTCCTAAAATATCTTTATATCCTATTATATTACCTAATGACCAGTACATGTTAAGCTCTCAAGTAGAAATTGCCTCTGAGTTACTCCACACTCAGCTAGACATTATTGTACACAACTCAGTTCTACACACCTGTACAGCCACATTAGTAACACTACCATCCATACTGCCTCCCTTGCCATGCTGTTGGATTTGGTCTAAGTAACAAGTCCAATTTTGGTAGAGGTTGGTGGCAACTTCAGTCTGGCTACAAGCAGCAGTAAGAGTAGCAGTCCTTCTTCTGGCTTCACATGCACTCTGACGACTTTCTTCTACTCTCTGGTCTAAAGGAAACCCGAAGGCTACAGCACTCAGTAAACATACAGTAATGATTATTTTGAGAATATTGCATCAGTTAGTATGACACTCTATTATATTCTGGTGTGTGTGACTATCAACCATACAAGACATACAATGATAATCACATAACAAACTTCTGCATATTTACATTTTTTTTTTTACTTCATATGTGAGGATATTGACATACCTACAGTATATGCATGTTATAAGGAATATATCTATACTGTATTACAGTATGGCCACGGTTTTACTGTATATTACTCACTGATAATATTTATTTCCTTGACTTCTTCATTGATGGCCATGTTTGCATCTAGTAGTGCAGCTCTAAGTCTAAGGTGACTCTCCAATCCAGTACCAGAACCATCCTCTCCTTCTTCATCATCATCAACACCTCTCAGTTGCTGTATAATACACCAAAGAAGGTCCAAATGTTGACATGGTAATAGAGATATAATAGTTATACAGTACAATACTGTACTAGCCTATACAGGATAACTTTATGAGATACTATACACTTAATATCTCGCTAGACAAAATAGTAGGGAAACAATTTCTCTCAAATGAGCAGAAAACTACTACTTGTTTAACTGTGTTCTGAACAATTCCTTCACAAAGAACCTTTAAGTAACACATAGATAGCCTAAGTCCTATCCTGTCACTGTAACTTTCCATCTAATTATGAGCTGTGTGCAATAATGGGGTAGTACAGTGTTGGTAAATCTGGAGCATTTCATTCCTCCAGACTATTCTAGGCAATAGGCCACCATTATCTTTGACTCTGATGTACCAACTGTATACCATACCCTTAATATGACCTTCCCAAGACTATTTCGTTCATTTATATTATAATTGTAAGAATAACTCTCACAGTGGTTTACTCTTTAATTCACGATGATCTCTTTTCTGACCATCAGTGTTATATGGAAGATTTTTCTCTAAATCTCTTTAATTATTTCCTTTCATTCTCAGGATGCATATATTGTAGTGGAAATCTTATCTCCTTTAGGTAACTTGGAGGGCTACTGATTTCTCTATACTGTACAATCCCAGGAAACAAATTAATTCAATGTTACTAATAGAAAATCTGTGTCATGACATAGTTTAGAGGATTCAGTAGCCCTTAAATTTACTGTCAAGAGTTTTTCCTCATAACACTTGGATATTTGACTGAATAATGCTTATTATGAAGGTAGAGTAACCTAATACCAACCTTAGTGAATGTGGCATGTCTGAGGTTAAGTTTAATGACACGTTGTTCCTCTGGTGGACGTACGTGTTGTAAAAGGTAAGTCAGGATACCAGCAAACTTTTGATCGCGGGTCAGCCTGGGAAAAAGTACAATCTTCATATTTTATCACGGCAGATGGTCAAAAGTAAGCCAACAGTCTCTGGTTCAAAGATGCACATATGACATATATTACAGACTGTTTTTCAAAGATTCACTGTATTGCTCCTACTCACATCTCATAATTCTAAGGATCTATAACAATAGTGTAATTTTCCTTTGCATTCTTTCTATTTTCCATAATCATATGAATAATCATTGAAAACGAGAAAAACGAAGACTGTGCTAAACCAAAAAGACTTCATACCTTGAAACGGTGAGGAAGTACAGTAAACACAAAGGATAACAGCAGATAACTGATAAAATGTTCCAGTGTTCTCCAACTTTTAATGTTGAGTATTCACAATTATTTGATTTAAGGATAACACAAGACTGGTTTAGGCCTGGAAGACTCCATAGGTCAAGAGATAAGGTATTAATAGAGGTGAGATAATAATAATAAGTACATACAGGTATAGTACTTACATTGAGAAGAGTTGTGGTGTAAGACCTTGGTGTTGATGAAGGAGGGACATGGCCCATTGCTGTACATTGACATCCACAACTGAACACATTCTTCTTCTTCTCTTTTCTAAGTGTCTAATTGATCCTAGAACTTACTGTATAACTTTAAAATTGTGCTAGCCTGGAAAAAAAAAAAAAAAAAATGTATAAAAAAATGAAAAAATTTCCCGTTAGGCCTAACATTTACATATGTGTGAGTTAATCATACAACACATTATTTTTCCTAAGGGTTTTCATGTGATTTTAATATCATACCCAGTTATTCTATAAAATATTCTGGGTATTTATCTAGACTATTGCCATTTTTTAGCAGTGTTGCCAGATCTAGCTAGGTCCCAGTATTTTGCCCTGGTCAGTTCCTGGTACTTTATCACGATTAGGACCCGTTAGTTTGATGCAGTCTAGGTTAGGTTAGGTCAGGTCAGGTAAGATCAGGCTAATTTCAAAACGCACCATTTGAATATCTTAGAAAAGGGGCATTTCCGAAGAAAATGCCATAGAAGAAAAGTATCTTAGAATGGTATAAATTCTGTTTTGACTGTAGGCTACTCCATCAGCCAAACTTGGCTTGGATTATTCTGTTTATAGCAAATGATATCTATGAACATGTTAATACACTAACTTAGTGATGAGGACAGCAGCAAAGGTAAGTTAGTGGGATATAAGACACACAAGATGGGCAAGAAAGGAAGTGCTTGTTATTCACAACCACTGTTCTGTCTATAATTCATTGTATGCCTTATGATTAAAACTACGTTAGTTCATAATTATAATATTTGATCACACTTATTATCATTTACTTCAGGAAATAATATTATCCTTTAGAGACTGTCCCAAGGTAATCTTTAGGAAGACAACCTACTACTCAACTCAAGCTAAATCCAAGTAAAACTGAGTATTTGGTAGTTGGAAAGAAGACCAATCTTAGAAGATTGGACATCTCAAGCTTACGAGTGCATGGTAGTATGCTGGATGTAAGAAACAAAGTGAAAGATTTAGGAGTGCTGCTAGACGAAAATCTCTCTTTCGAAGCTCAAATTAATCAAGTGGTGAAAGTTTCTGGTTACCACTTGAGGAACATTGCTTTTGTTAGAAAATATTTTAGATCAGGATACCGTGAAGATGCTTCTTCATAACTATGTCATAAGCAGACTGGATTAGTGCAATTTCCTCTGTTATGGTTTGCCAGACTATCAGTTAAGAAAATTGCAAAACGTAATGAACAGAGCAGCAAGATTAATTAAAGGTCTTCCATCTCGTGAGAGGATAACTCCAGCACTCATTGACTTACATTGGTTACCAATAAAGGCGAGGATTGTGTACAAGATATGTCTTCTAACATTCCGAGCATTAAAATTTGGAAAACTGGAGTACTTGATGAATCTTTTAAGAGGTTTTCAAGTAAATTCCTCAATGGAACTCAGGCATAGTGATGAACAATACAGGTTAAATGAGCTACGGAATAATCTGACAATGGGTTTCAGAGCGTTTGAAAGGTGTGCACCAAAGCTCTTTAATGGATTGCCATTAAATGCCCGGAGTAGTGAAAATTGCACAATTTTTAAGAAAAGACACATCTGTTCGCTGAGTGTTACGACATGGATGATATGAGTATTACAAGTGATTATAGTGTTTAATAATATTGAGAGAGGCCCTGCGGAGCACCATTTGCTGGTGGAGCAGGGCATAGAATGTCCAACAAGTAACAAGTAAGTAATGTTATAGTTTGGTGTGGTAGACTGGGAAAGTTATGGTGACAAAAACTCCTGAAAAGAATTTGGTATTATTTCCTGTACTTTACTATTGTTATTTCCTGGTAGTTTGCCCAGGTTAGGTCCCGGTAGTCTGATGCGGTCTAACTTAGGTTAGGTTAGGTAAGGTCAGATAAGGTCAGGCTAATTTCAAAATGCCCCATTTGAATATGCCCTATCTTGGAATTTGTGGAGAAAATGCCAAAGAAAATAGTCTTAGAATGGTATAAATAAGTGGGTAATGAAGGTAACTAGAAAAACCGTACGCGATAACGGTAATTCTTTCAATATTTACCGAAAATATTGGCCAACAACAATCAACTGAACTGACACTGGGCCGTATGCAACAACAACATTCATGGTGCATACGATGGCTCAATTGTTTGTCTATGGAGCCATCGTACTGGTACCACGCCGTCGTATGCACCACAAAGATCCTTGAATATGGCCCAGTAGTGTGTTATCACAAACAATTTCACTACACATTAGTACACAACAACAATTCATACTTTGTACTCCCGCCTCTATTTAAGCCGTCAGTCAGTTCAGTTCAGTTGATGCCTTGATGGGTGAGGAGTATTGCCTTTCCAACGGCACTCCTCATTTGTCTCGTTCATATGTTATAAATAATATGTTAATATATATATAATATAAACAATATGTTATAGTATTTATGCTGATGCTGTGTTCATGTGCGTCTATTATTTTCTATATTTTCCTTTCCTTTATTTTATGTTAATCCTTGTGTTTTCCTTTCTTTATATCCTTTTTTTCCATATTTGAAATAGGTAGTCTTTTGTTACACTTATATTTTTTTCATTAAACAGTAACTGTCCTATAGTTTTTTTTTTTTTTTATAAAACTATGCTCTTGCTCTTGCTCTTGCTGTTACAGGTACCCCGGGTGTTTATTCCAGGGTTGGCCTTTGTATCGGCAGCTCCTGTAAATAGAAATCGGAAAAAAAAACAATACCACGCATATCTATTCACTTTCTACATCTTGCATACCACATTTTCTCCAAGAATTCTTTCACAGCACCAATCATTTCATCTGTGGTCTGCTCACACAGACCTAACAGTAATATCATCCATTCTCTCCCTGTTAGTTCCATTCCCTCATATTCCATTTCAGTCAGGATGATCTGCATCATCTCTGTTCTGTCTCTCTCATACTTCTCACATCCCAGCATCACATGTTCTACCGTTTCATCCTCTCCTGTGTCACACATCTGGCATACCTTGCTTCGGGATTCAGACCATCTATAACTTCTTGCATTCACCTCCATAACATTGTGCTCTGGCTCGAAAGAGTAGATCACCACCCAGACTTCCCTCATACCACTTCATATACTCTGGGCATTCTTTCTCCTTATACCATACAAGAGTTTCCTTTTGTTCCATATCATTTTTCCACTTTCTTAACCCCAGGCATTTCACTTCTTTGTCAATCTCACTTTTCCACTTTTTTGCATCCCAGTCTAGCCCCTCTCTATTCCTGCTCATTATTTTCCACTCATGCATAATTCCTCTAACTACCATACCATTCATATATACCATTCTCTCACACTTCTTTCCCCATTTGCCATTTCTAATGTTCCACATATAAACCTTTCTTGCCAGTCTTGTATCCTCCATTCGTTCCAGTCTTACTTTGTATCTAAGGGTTGCTTTCACCAGTCTTTCTCTGAATGTACTCCATCCCATATCACCTCTCAAAGCTGCTATCGCTGCATACCTTGGTGCATTCAGTGCCATTCTCGCTACTCGGTTCTGTCCCACCTCTAACTTGTCTATCTCACTCTCCTTCCATGCAATAACTTCCATGCCATACATAATGCTCGGGACAGCCACACTCTTCCATACTTCTCTCACCACATCATACTTGCTTGCTCTCAGCCTCGCTGCACTTGCCAGTCGTCCAACCCATTGGTTCGTCATGCTAATCTTTTCATTCTTGGTCTTTTCACTTCCACTTGGACTCAGCCATACCCCTAAGTACTTATATTCATCAGTCTGTTTCAGAACATTCTCTCCCACTCTCCATGTGTGTTCTCTCTCATCATCTGTTCTATTCACAATCATTACTTGGCTTTTCTCATTACTAAATTTCACACCAAAATCTCTCCCATACCCACCTACAACATCCAAAATCCTTTGAAGTTCCTCTGCTGTTTCACTCATAACTATCACATCATCTGCATACAGTAACATACATATCTTGTCATCTCCAACCCTTACTCCTGCATTCATTCCTCTTGTTCTCATGGCTAGTTCTTCTGTGTATAAGCTAAATAGGGTTGGAGAAAGTATACATCCTTGCCTAACTCCTCTCTCACTTCTTACCCATTCTGTTTCTAGATCTCCCAGCCTGTACATTGCTCTTGTGTTCTCATACATACTTCTCACAATATTTACTAATTTATCACTCACACCTATCTTTTCTAAGACTCTACATAGCATCTTCCTATCAACCCTGTCATAAGCTTTCTCTATATCTAAGAAACATAGGTATAGCTTACATCCATCCTTTTTCTTTCTTTCAATCAGTTCATTCACCACAAACTATACCCGTGTATTGGTGTATGGAATCCAACATTTGCCTTTCCAACATTATTAAAAATACACCAAGTGCCGCTGTATCCTCAAGTATAATGGGTAATAGTCAAGCGTTTGTCCATAATCTGCTTTTGACTTGAGGTTTTCAGAATGCAATGTTTTATAGTGTGTTTTGAACGAATTTATTGTTCACAACCGTCGCAAATGAATGTTTTGCGAGATATCACCCTCCCCCTTCCCCAAACTCAATCTCCGAAAACACCTAATTTCCGCCATATTTGAACTAGATTCGTCTGAAAAACACTACAACGCATTAAGTAGCATTAGGTAGACATCATCTGACCTAACCTAATCAGGACTGCGGCAAACTACAGAGACCTAATCTTAGCAAAATACGGGGCCTGCATGTAAACATTTGGCGGCCATCTTGAATTGATATTATTATACTGGAACCGACGATTCATGCTACTGCATTTGCGACGGAAATACCCAATATGGAAATGATGTACATGTATTAAGAAGTATATTTGACAGAAAAAACATAATGGGAGTGATTATGGACAAACGCTTGACGAATACCATAATAATTATAATGGTTAATGGGATGCGGTGTCCAGCTTATTATTGTAGTGCGGCCACATCTGGTACGAGGGCATTGGGGGGGGGGGGGGTCTGGTATCTTCTGCAGGAAGTTGTCAAGATATCTCTTGAAGACATCCACACTGCAGGCTGACATGTTTCTCAGGTACAGAGGAAGACTTGAAGAGTTTAGGCCTTGTCCTGCTGAAGGTATTGGCCTTAAGTGTCTTCATTCTCAGGAAGTTTGTTTGGTAAATATTGAAAGAATTACCGTTCTACCTTCATTACCCATTTATTTAGACCATTCTAAGATTATTTTCATCTATAGCAATTCGGTACGGCATTTCCTCCGCAAATGCCCCATTTCCAAGATAGAGCTTATTCAATTGGGGCATTTTGAAATTAGCCTGACCTTACCTGACCTTACCTAACTTAACCTAGACTGCATCAGACTACCGGGACCTAACCTGGGCAAACTACCGGGAAATAACCATGGTAAAGTACAGGAAATGACCAGGGCAAAATACTGGGACCTAGCCAGATCTGGCAACACTGCTACAAAACGGTAATTCTTTCAATAAATACCGTTTGTTTTGGGGCCTTCAATATAACAGAGGTCCTTCCTTGTGTCTGGTTCGGGCCTAGTCATATGCCAATGTTTGGTACTAGACCTTCCAAGGTACTCCAGGTGTAGATAGTTTGGTACCTTTCTCTTCTTCGTTGGAGGGAGAAGAGCTTTAGGTGTTTCAGCCGTTCCCAATAGTTCATGTCACCGAGAGACAATATATTGCTGGTGAAGCTTCTCTGTACGGATTCTAGCTCCTCACTTGGGCTCCACAGCTGACAGCAGTACTCGAGCTTTGACAACACCAGACTTTTCCATAGGGTCAGTAGACATTCCAATTCCCTGGTGCTAAAGGTCTGCAGGATCCAGCCAGATAGCCTTCTTACAGATTCCATGATGTTATGAATATGGATGTTAAATCTGCCGTCGCTGCTGATTGTTATGCTCAGGTCGCGTAGGTCGCTCTTAACGTCGATGGGACCTTGGGTGGTGTTGTAGTTGGTGTGCTCTTTGATATTGTTGTTGCTGCCATATCTTAGGGCCTCAAACTTGTTTTCATTGAAGAGCATGTTGTTTTTTGCTGCCCACCTGTATATTGTGTTCAAGTCCTCTTGCAGTAACTCTGTATCCTCTCGAGTTTTCACCTTCCTTGTTACTCTCGTATCATCAGCGAATGATGATGTGATGGAGTGCTCAACATTAGTATCGATATTGCTGATGAGAGCAAGAAACAGGAAGGGTCCTAGGACTGAGCCCTGTGGAACGCCGCTACTTACAGGTAACTTCTCGGACAGGGTTCCGTTCACTGCAACCCGCTGGAATCACCCATGGAGAAAGCTGTGGATCCACTTCCCAAGGTTATCTTTAATCCCCATGGATGACAGCTTGTGCATCAGTATATCATGATCAACCTTGTCGAAAGCTTTGGCAAAGTCCAGATATATGGTGTCCACATTGCTTCCCTCTTCCAGGCTATCCATTATGTTCTTGGTGTGCCAGCAGTTGTGACAGGCATGAGCACCCTTTGCAGAACCCATGCTGGCCACAGTTGAATAGTCCTTTTTTGTCAAAGAATTCAACAAGTTGGTCTCTCATGATCTTTTCAAAGATTTTTATGATGAAGGTCAGAGATATAGGTCGATAATTGCTTACATCGGCCCTGCTACCTCCTTTGTGTATAGGAGAGATTAGTCCATACTTCATATTTTCTGGGACTTTACCCTCATTAAGGGACTTTCTCCAAATCATGTGTAGAAGGGATGCTTGTTCCTTTTTGCATTTCTTGAGCAAGATGGCTGGAATACCTTCTGGTCCTGCCGCTGAAGATGGGTGTAGTTCTGACAGTGACAATATATATAACAGAAATTTCTAATGTTCCACATATAAACCTTCCTTACCAGTTTTGTATCCTCCATTCATCTGGTATTCTTGTTTGTATATTAAATCTCGTCTTTTATTCTTGTCCGCATATTTATTCTCGTTCGTAAACTTATTATTGTCCGTTTTTCTCATCCGTAAATAAATTCTAGTCTGCTATTCTCGTTTGTAATTTTATTCTGTCCTGAATTCCCTATCCTCACATTATTTTCCATTTCATTATTTAATACTAAACACTGTTGTAGTTAATACCTTTGGATAAATTAATTGAAAACTTACCTACACGGTTCAAGGTGATACTTCTAACTAATAAGAAAAGAACAATACTCTATATTACAAATAATTTTGGTAATATTATTCTTAATATATAGCATTACATTGAATCATTATATAATTTAACTCTGTGATAGTTTGGTAGAATTTTGAATAAACTCTCCAGATGTGACAGGATTCACAGCTATCATTCCAGTCTTTAAGACATTGTTCCTATTACAGTACAGTATTATGGAGCAACAGAAAAAGTCTTGTGGGTTCATTCCAGTATATTTGATCTGTATTGTATTGTACTAATTCATATACAGTAATACACATGTTACTGTATCCATTGACAAAGGACCAACAGAGGAATGGGATTGTATTAATTAAATTATTGCTGATTGTCCTTCATTACCAACTTGCTCCAACTCTATTGAAACATTCATAAATGTTGATATTTTGCACAAAGACCATTAGGATAACACAAATCAAGACAGAAGTTGTAAATACAAAACTGATGGAAGGAAATGAAGAGGAAAGGAAAGGGAGTATTCTTGACGGGTGACCAAAGTCAATACAGTAAGCTACTGTTATCAGGTCCAGGGGGATTATCAGATACCATGATATATGTTACCAAGATGATAAAAATCATGCATTGTTATAGTAAACCAACTGTAGAATTAATTTTGAAATTTCATTCAATGTATGAAAAATCTTGGTACAATAATAAAGAGGGAGAAATAAATTGAGGGAAAAAAGTCATGAAACTTAGCAAGAGAAAGAGGTAGAAAAAGAGAGATTGTTGACTGTTAGTCAGTGAGCCATGGTATAATTTATCTATGTATCTTTCATTTTCTTTTATTTTTCTTCTGTGAACATTTGAAACTCCTGAGAAAAAATAATAATACATTTGTAATGCATATAGGCTATTGCAAATGACACAATGCTAATGAAAAATATTAATCCTGTCAGTGTCACTTTAATATGAAATGGTTACGTTAGGTTATTTACGAAGTAAAAACACATTAGTTCAAACACACTCAGTCAATGAGGATGCACATGTATCAATATTATACAAAAAATACCATTCCATAATGCTTCATATTAACTAAAAATACCAAAAACATATGTTGTATTAACACTGATTAGTGTATGCCATTTATATTGTACAATACATCTGAATTGTGTGTGACAAGCTTAAAGGTATTACAGTTTATTTACTAAAAGGTTTAACACTAAATACAGGAAAAATCACAGTACAGTACTGTATATATCACATTGGTACATGACTAATGATTATTGAAATTTAATAAACTTGCATCCATTCTATTTTAGGACAATATATATAGCAAGGCAAACAGTACTGTTTACAGAATATTTATACAGTACAGTACAAACATATAGAATGCACTCAAGGTTTGTCTGCAACTCATGATAACATGATGCAGGGATGGAAATGAGTAAAATACAGGTACAGTATATAGAAAGTATAAAAGTCAATTAGCAAAACAAATGCTATGAGAAAGCATGATTTTACGACAAAATAAAGTTGTACAGTACAGTAATGAGCACAAGTTGGCTACAGTTACAGGTAAAACAAGAAAAAGGTATATATATATATATATCATTTTTAAGAAACAAATTTCCAATGTAGTGAATCTTCACACGATGGGATGGATATGTGTTTAACTATCACAATAAGATGAAATTGATGTGTATCATAATCTGGGCTCCATTTATTCACTTTCTCATGGCTGGTATTCACACAGTACATCTCAAGAGTTTGGACTTGTTCGTATATTTGCATTATTGACCACACCAAAATGCTTCTTGTTCATTTCAAAGCAGTTTATCATTTTCCTCCTCTTGATGTATGAGTCTATATTATGAGTTCAAAGGAGTCTCAGGTTCTAGTCCATGCCATGAATGAACATTTACCAACAAAATTTTAGGTTAAGAGTGAACTTTATTTTTGTATACTAGTGATGATTAACTTAAATAGATAATGCTCCAGCATGTTAGCAATTGATGGAGTGTTTTCAGCATCTCTGTTCTCTTAATGCCAAACATTAGCACCATGATGCATTTTTTCTAACATCTTATATAAGTCAACATCCTATGATACAACAATAATGTCTGCTAAAGTGCATTATACAATACCTATGTTATCAACATGAAGCTATGCATAGGAGCCCTCATCCAAAGAGCTCACATCTACAGTTGTAGTATCTTTTGATTTGGTGCCAGTTGTGTCTGCAATGAGTTGGAATATATATACACAGACAGTGATGTATCAATATAACATAAAATATACTGTATATTGTAATTCATATATTGTATAGTCATAATTATATAGACACAAAGATTGATTCAAAAAAGGTATCCCAGGAACAACATTCAAAACTTTAGGTGTAGCTGTGATTTACTTAAAAATATCAAAACTTTTACCAAGTTATTTATAGAGTGTGATGGTGTCTCCCTCTATTCTAACACAACCCCATCTTGGAACTGACCATGATAGAAGCTACAATAGGAAACTTATATTTACTGTGGGGTGGATGCTATTCTACAACAAAAGGAGTCACCCCTCTCTTGGCACTTTAAGGCAAAGATTAAATAATATTTTACAATGAAGGAAACTTACCTACATTATACCCAATATTATCGAAGCTGTGGTGGTCTGACTGATTTTGTTTCTTTGGCTGCTTCTGAATGTAACTAAATCCAACAAATCCCACACCAGCCACCACCACCAGGACAGCTATGACAATCCCTGATATAGCTCCAGCTGTCAGACCATTGTTACCGTTATTGCGATCTGATGCAAAAGACAAATAACAACGTTAACTTGTTTACATTTGGAGGAAAAGCTCTTTTTGATAAATTGGAGTTATGTTTATATAACTACCTCCTATTTCATTTATGTTTGCTATCCCACCTTTATCATCGTCTCCCTTGTCCTGGAGAGTTTTCCAGCCTAGGATGGTTTTCTATCATCCTCAAATCAACTATCTAACTACTGTACCTCTAGAATATTTGGGCAGACATCCACAAAGGATTTAATGGACTGTATTACTGATGGGATGTCCTCTAGCACTGTTACGGTGCAATCATATCTCAAAGTACTAAATCCTTTTAAATTATCCCTTTCCTTAAACAGTGTTGTACCTTCTTGATATGTTACAAAATGCCCTATATGGCTTAGTACAGTACAGTTTTGTATAAAGTACTGGTTTTAGCATTAATTAATTGAATTGATCATTGTGAAAACTACTAACCCTGGACACTATAATTACCATCATTACTCAATGTTATCTATAAATTAACTTAATTATCTAATCTAATAGTCAAGCTAAATTACATTATAAACATAAGGTACAGTATAAATTCCTTCCAAATACAATATTGTACAACTGGTGTTCATACCTCCTGGAGTTGTATTGTCCGGTGGAGGGTAATTGGTGGGCTGAATGTTTGGAACTGCAAACAAATACATAAACTTAATGATGGTCTATCAAGCTATTTCTTTGATTATGCTTTGTCTGTGACTCTGTATTTCTTGTGTATACCTGTACTGTACAACTATTATGTATGACTTTAATAAGCTCTGATTTCATCCCATATACCAATCTCCTCCTTATATATTGTACTGTATATTAATTTCCTTGTATTTACATTACTAAAGTGAACTGTATCTTCTTATTAGTCCATTTTCTTATACAGTATTATCTTGGAACCATATGTCCTACATGGCTTGATATTCATACAAGTTACAGTACTGCATTACTGAACTGTCTATAAAAATCATGACTCTACTTTACTTACTTTTCTTAATTTTGCATATGTATATTCTCTGGTTATTACACATAGCATCATTCCAGTATCCAGAACCTGCCAGTTGTTCTACACACTCTTCTTGTTCATTGTTTGGCTCATCTATATTCCAGTTGATGAAGTCAAAGCCTGTGCCATCACTCCAACCATAACCTCAGGAGGGAAAAGACAAAAAATAAAAGGATTACAGTATTTGGTTAAATTTTGACGTTTACATTATTCCTGTGTCTCTTTTTAATATCTTGTTTTAATTCAAGCATTATATATACTGTATCTAAGATGTACACAGTTATTACTTTATGGGATGGGTTAACTGAAATAATTCCTTTAATTTTTTACTTCACAGGAAAAGGAAAATTATCAAATGATAGCCACAATCATCAGCCAGTTATATAAGGGGAGAACCTTATTTGGTAAATTGGAGGGCTAGTGATTCCTCCAAACTATCCCAGCAAACAAATCAACTCAATGTTACCAAAGCAGGATCTGTTTCGTGGCATAGTTTGGAGGATTCAGTAACCCTTCAATTTATTGGAGGATGTATTACTCTCTTTTTACTCCACAGAATATTGGAAAATATCTCACTTCCAGTGCTATTTGAAAAGTGGTTTGACAGCATATGCAAATACCCGTCTTCTTTTCCATGGAAGGTTGTGTTCAAATATGCAGACACCCATTTTCTAGGGACTTAATCCAAAAAATTATTCTTCCATCTTGCTCTCGTTATAAAAGCATTCCAATCTTTCACATTTCACATTTTTTCACAGGTGGGAACTAACATTAAAAAAAAAAAAAAAAAAAAAAGTGTACTTGCACGTCACCCCCCCCCCCTGCCCCCCTCCCACCTCGACACTGGACATGGGCTTCATCAAGCCCATTACCGTGGCCCAGGTCAGTTGCATCCCACACACACAAGTCACAACTTCTGAACTGGTACTTAGCCACAGGGGGATGGAAGTGAGGGTACTTCCCATCTACTGCAGCTGTTATGGTACTAGTTAGGGTGTTTTACAACATTTCAATCTCACAACCTATAGGTTACAAATCCAGACCACTAACCACTCAGTCACTGCCCCTTATGTATGTATTATAACTACATGTTGTCAGATGTCCCAATGGAGAGTCAGAAACACTTACCATAATGAGTGTTTTGCAGAAGGCCAATCCACACCGGATGTATGATATTGGTGATAGCTTTCATAATGAGGTGAAGTTCTTCTTCAGAATGGATTGAAACCATCTCTGCACTCTCCTGGGTACATCTATTGAGATTGGAGTATAAGAGTTAATGCTTTGTGAATCATTCAGTGCATAGAAGGATGTCATTTCTGAAACCCTCCAAAGTGACAACATTAATCCCCTATAAGATTGTATTACTTAGTAACCCAAATGGAACTCAGAACAGGGTTTTCTCTATTCATGTTTTATTCTGGGATGCATCTGGACCTCCTTTCAAAATTTGGTACAATAAAGATATCTTGAGAAATGGTAATGTTTTAAGACAAAGAAACAAAAAATTGGTGATTTTTGTATTGATAACTTAAGGTGTTCACTGGACAAATGAGTCATACTATTGAAGCTACAGTACTATACTTTAATCACTACTAAATGGGGATAAGAAGGAAGAAAGAATGTCCCAAAGAAGATACACAGAAGATGAGATGTTGAGATGGGTCTAGAAATCTAAATGTGTTAATCCTCAAGTGTTCATCCTGACTAAGGTGTATGACATAAACTCCAAGTGGAGGAACTGACTTGAGAATAATGTAGAAGAACTTACTCTTGATTTCCAGTACCCCAAGTAGCTTTGTGATCTGAGATGAGATAGCAATAGCTACCACCAAGGTCCAACCATCGAGTATCTGGACAGTAACCAGTGACAGGTGGATCTGCAGTCACTGCCGTCTCTGTTATCAACCACTTTGTTAGTCAAAATGTATAAAGGCAGTTGATGACACAGTTTGTCTCTTACTCATAATATTTTCCAGAATAAAAGACAAACCTCCAATAAATTCATTGGATATGATACCTGAACAGAAACTAATTCATATAATAATATTAATAATGTTGGAAAATCACATGACATAACAAAGGTCATGTAAATATGTTCAAAGAACTGAGATAAATTAAATATATAATGATATACTTATCTTCACCTTATTAATACTGGTATGTTGGCAAAAGATAAGTTAGAAGACAAAGGAAGCCTTGTCTTAATTAATACTGAGGATTAGAGCAATATCCACCTTACCATTTGAATATTTACAGATAAATGGTCTGGTGTCATCACAATTCATGTTGTACCACATTCCATCTTCTCCAGATAATGACACACAGTCAGCATCAGTAACATTAACAGTGGGTTGATCTTTACCCCAGTTACTGTACACAACTGGCCACCCATCTGACCACTTAAACAATTGTTGGTCCTGTAATAAATGGATAATGGGATTATTATCATGCTTTGTTTTGTATGGGTTCATGGATAGCATATATATTGTAAGTTTCTGAAATATGGGGGGAGTATCTATGGGGAGAATCTCTCATTGGGTGAATTGAGGAGCTACTAATTCCTCTAAATCATGCCAGGAAACAGATAACCTTAGTGTTACTAATAGGGGATCTGTTTCATAGTAAAGTTTTGGGGATTCAATAGCCCCCTATATTAAATTTGAGAAGCTACTGTATCCCCTTAAAGTTTGGATTCAACAGCCCCCCAATTTGAGCACTAAGAGCAAAAAAGGCTAATGAAGAGAGGAAGATAATTACTAATAATGTAAACTTACTACAGTATAATAATTATTCTAGATAACACCACAATTAGAAACTATGAAACTCTCTTTAAAGATTACATTTTTTTCTGAATTAAGTATTCTGGCCATCAACTAGCCAAGTGTATAGTATCAGGGTACTGTACCTTGAGGCTGTTCAGTCCAATCCAGGAATCTGTGAAGCTGTTCTCTAAGACTGCAACCCAAGTGAAGCTAGTTTCCCCAACACTTAGAATGGAAGCTAAATGTGCCCCATCCTCTACACATGCTGATTCTGCATCCTGTAAGAGCCATAATTTTGATGTTATGTCCTTATTAAAATACATGATTTTAGGATACTCATTATCTCTGCACACACACTAAGACTTTATCACGTTGGAATATTTCATGCACAAACAGTCATTATTTAGGCCTGGTAATTACCCCTGGGGGTAAGGGGTCCTTCACATCTGGTGAAGGAAAGAATATATTTCACGAATGAAGAACTATGTGAGCAATGTGGTGTGGATGTGGATATGCTGGAGTGTGAAAAGGAACAGCTTGAGGTGGTTCAGTCATGTGGAGCGTATGGGGAGCGAGAGGTTGGTGAGAAAGTGTATGAGAGTGAGGTGGAAGGATGAAAGGGAAGAGGCAGATCGAGAGTGTGGTGGAAGGATATGGTTGAGAGGTATATGAATGAGAGTGGCATTGGCTGGGAGGAGGGATGCCAGTTGACGGGGGACAGAGGTGCATGGAGGTGATTCATATGTGGCCACCCCCTTTGGGGATTGAGGCATCTGGCAATAGATAGATAAATAGAATTAAATAAAAATACAAATATCATCCACATTTTCTTGAAGTAATGTCAAATGA
Organism: Petrolisthes cinctipes; assembly: GCA_033782935.1. NCBI lineage: Eukaryota > Metazoa > Arthropoda > Malacostraca > Decapoda > Porcellanidae > Petrolisthes > Petrolisthes cinctipes. The sequence continues at coordinate 74,898 of JAWQEG010002606.1, read as the reverse complement.
GTGAAATCGTTAACTTACCTGCCATGTCATAGCTGTACTGACAGGCTTATAACAAGCTCCATCATAGACCACATACTCATCATAAGGGGCAGGGCAGCTGGTTAGTGGAATATGGTTGTTCAGAGATGGATCTGTTGTGGAAAATGAATACATAAATAATTAGTGATATACAAAAAATCCATCCATGAATGAAAGAATATTAAAGGAAATACAGCAGAGACATAGCCTAAGTGAATGACTGTTTGATTTAACCAAACCATCCAATAGTTGAGACTGGAAACTCAAAACTCAAATGACAAGGTTATGAAGGGTAGAAGTGTGAGTATGGAGGTGGAAAGGGGACTGAGAAATAGTATAATCCTGCCAACACTGACATATGCATCAGAGACATGGACATGGAGTAGGGCTCATCAGTCTAGAATAGGTGCTGTGGAAATGAGTCACTTGAGAAGAGCATGTGGGGTGTCTAGGTGGGATGGAGAAAGAAATGAAAGTGTGTACGAGAGATGTGGTATGAGTGAGAAGGCAATTGGTATTGAATGTAGAGTGGTTGAGAGTGAAGCATAATACATTGAGGTGGTTTGGGCATGTAGAGAGATTGCAAGGCGAGGAATTTGTAAAGAAGGTGTATGGAAGTGAAGTTGTGGGACCTGGTGTGAGAGGCAGATCGCCAGTTAGGTGGCAGAACAGAGTGGAAGAGTATGTAAAGGAGAGAAACGTGAGGGGCAGAGGAGGGCTTGACCAAGTAAGGAGGGAGTGTTGGAACAGGGAAAACTGGAGACACTTCTGTCGTGGCCACCCCTTTGGAGGGAGTTCCCGGAGGGAACGAGGCGTCAGAGCTATAGATAGATAGATAGATATGCTGTCACTCATTATCTTATCCATCAATCAACATCAACTGAGATAAAGACCACAGTGGGCTGGTTATTTGGGCTTGGTAAAGACTTACTTTAATAAAAAAACTTATTGTATTGTAAAAATATGATCACTTACCCTGAACCATCATACAAATGAAGGCATATGTATTATCACAGGTGATATCATTCCACTTGCCTGATTCATAATACACTTCAACACATTCTTCCTGCAAATTTGGGATAAGAAGAATGTGATCACCATTTTGGGGAATATAATGCTGTTAGTGGATATGAAGTTAACTAATACAGTACTGTACTGTACTGTTATATAATAAGTTTCTTTTTGCAGTTTGGTGGAACAATATCATTCATTTCATCAACAGTATTAGGTCTGATCATATGAGTTTTCAATAAATAATTCACTATTGATTTCCAATCACGCTGAGTTCCCAACAATTTCCACTTACCCCACCAGCACCTCCATTTGGCTCCCCTGTTGCCCAATTGGTGTAAGTGACAGAAGTCTGGTCAACCCAGTGGAAGCCATCAACAAACATCATTCCAAGCCACATGTGTTGTTTCACCACCGACAACACTGACATTAGGTATGCTGTGGATCAAAGGTACTACCATAACCCTCAACACTCTTAGGAATAATTTATATATTCAGGTGACATTACATCAATACTTTATATACCAGTCTATCTTGGTAACTACCCAGAGGGGATGACTATGAACTTTAGTAATACATAGTAGTGGACAATCATGCCCAGGAAGGTACTATTGCCATGTTGTCATGTTATTAAAGGAATTGCCAGCCTTGGGGGTATCAAAACTTTGGATTGTGGGTATACCTCACCTCAGGAACTACTCTCTTCACATCACAACATTTAACAACGGCAAAAGCAACATCAATATTCTATAATACCTAACTCAGAGGTGTAGAGGCTTAAGCTATGTAATTTAAGGGATGCTAACCCATTCCTGGAGATGGATTGGCATGACAGAAAAACTTCCTTGCTACCCGAGATAGAGACTCCTACATCCCCTCTGGTGGTCAGTACAAAAGCCCAACACCCAGATTCCCTGAGGCAAGGAAGGAGGAGACCCTTTTGGTGGAGTATTAACACCCACACTAAAAGACTTGGTTCCTATAAATGGTTGGAGTATTCCTATAGGAAATGGGGAATTAATATTATTGATGTATTGTTGACAGACTGTGATAGAAGAGCCTCCAAGTTGCTTTTATCCCAATGCACTTGCTTTACTCTCTCAATCACTCCTACTTCCTTTCCCAATCACTTTACATGATCCTGTTGAATTAATTTATCCCACAATATCCTATTTTGCCATCCACTTCATTTGTCCAAACTCTCCTTATTTTTTTCATCCTTTATTGAAAGTTGTACTCTGATTTTCTACCATATAGATTTATAAAGATATTACTACTAGTAAAATGCATTTGTACTAATAAAACATACCTTCATCTTTGGCAGAGTGTATACTGATGAGGTCAACACCAGAACCAAGTTGCTTGCAGTACTGACGGGCATCATGGAAGGCCATCTTTGTTGTTTGAACAAGTATACACTTAGTACCTGGAATACAATTAGAAATATTATGCATTTCTGTACAGTCCTCCTCAAAATTATCATGACAAAATGTAAGTAATACAGTATAAATGTGTGAATATAACAAATACTGAAAGAATGTAACCAAATAGAAATGCCAGATGCTTCATACAGTGTTACAGTAAGTATACCATGCTAAAAAAATCTTGGTAGTTTTGGGGGTAATGTACAGTTGCAAACAAAGTTTCTGGGGACACTCAAATATAATATGTGGAATGTGCTGCTTATACAATAATTGTGAAATGTCATAAATATTGTTTGTACAATATGACAGTGAGACTTACCTGTATGAATCCAACCCGAGGGACAATGGCCAGGTGGAGGTGGATTGGTAACAAGAGGTGGATGAGTGGAGCCATGTGGACGTTTACATATACGACCTTTGGTGTCACCACAGTTCAAATCATTCCAGCCACCCAGAGCATGAGTGTATATGCTTATACAGGCTTCCTGGTCTGTTAGTCAAATTAATTATTAAGTATTATACACAGACAGACTGTACTAGACATCAATACATACAGTATAAATATACAGGGACACATCATTCATGTTTGCATACTGGCATGAATACACATGTACAGTCGGCAAAAAAAGTTTCGTTACCATCCTTTTAACAGTGTGATGTAATGTTGGTACACCTGACTGGCGAGTCAGGTGTGACGCGAGTGTCTTATATACCTCCGTCAACCTCCGTGTCCCTCAGTGCCTCATGGACAAGCAAGCAGAGATGGCGTTGTTTCACCCAGTGCTGTTTTTTCTGGGTATTTCACGGTTATTCTTGTTCTAAAATACTCAAACGTATGTCCTTATGTTTATTAATGAATAGTTAAATAGCAAGAGTTCTTGAACACTCAAAATTTAATTTAAAATCAGCTAAACTTTTGATATAAAAAAATTGTCACTGCCGCGGCCCGAGTATTATGGGCTCGGATGACACGAGGCACCAGTTGCCCAGTCGGCGGGGTACCAACCCTACCCCGCTTACCGATGTTAAAATTAACGTAGGGGTGGTAACGAAACTTTTTTTGCCGACTGTACACATACAAATTTAAGAAATAAAAGTAACAGTAATGTAAAGAAAGAAATCTAGCCATAGTAAGACACTGACCACTGGAATCAGTACCAGGAACAATGTGGATGTGTGCAAAGATAACTCATTGAATTAAAAATTAAAAGAGACAGCATGTTAAAAGCTTTAAGTGATCTTACAAACACTAAATTGGTAAAATCACAACTACTCTCAATATCCTACTGTAGCGTGTGACTGTATATGGATAGGCCTACATCATCTTCCTGGTCTATTTGTTAAGTCAGACGTAATACATACCATTTTACATTACACAGACAGTAGTAGGTGTATATGCTCAGATACAGAATCAAACACATATACAGTATTATCAAACGAAGCAAAGGCTCTTCGTTGCGTAATTTGTATTAAAAAAAGTGATGAAAAATCTTTTCCTCATTTAATAATACCACCCTTAACATCAACAGGTTACAACAATGACTCACCTTCCATATTACTGGGTTCACCATCAGCCCAATTATCAAAGTCAAACACTGACTCATCACTCCATTGGTAACCGGAGTCTATCTTTGCTTGACCTCCAATCCACAGAGATGAATCAGTCATCTCATATATCTGTAAAAAATTGGATTTAAAGTTAAGTGGTGAAGCAGTAGTCTATTTTCTACTTTCTCTTAATGTACGAGTACTGTACTGTATTGTGTAAAAGGATAATATTGTTTACTGCAAAAGTCACTACTCTGCCCCCTCCCTACTCCAGGAAGGTGCCCATACCCAGAGAGACTTTTGTGTTATGTTACTTGATGTGAAGTCTGATATTTCTGAGCTGAGTTACAGCTGGTGTAAGTATGAATACCATGAATAAAATAAGTGATTTTTGTAGTTGAAGTTGACCTAATATATACCCCAAATGTGGGATCTTGACAGAACTGTAACCAACTATCAAGGTAAATGAGGAAAAGAAGAATGCAGGTAATTTAGTCTCATAACAATATGGCAATAGTGCCTCCCTCAGTTTGATTGCCCACCCTTGTTTTCTGTCATTTAAATATACTGCACTGCACATACAATTGAAAAAGTACCTTAGATTCAATCCAGTAGTTTTCCTCTATGGTGTGTATAGAAGCCAACTCCCCACCAATTTCTTTGCACATCCGACGAGAGTCCCACCAGCTCTGTATCAACTCTTCAGATTCAGATATGAATTTGTAGCAGTAATCATTGTACAGGAACCAAGTGGTATCATCACTACACTTAGGAGTTACTGAAGGTGTGGTTGGTGGTGCCACTGTTGTTACCAATGTGCCTGAAGTAATGAAATAATGATAATACTACAACAACTACTACCACTAAAAATAATAATAATGATAATAACATCAACAATAAATAATATAATAAAATCTTTAGCCCACTGAATGCAAGAGTTTGGATGAATAAAATCATTCTGGAGTTTATCATGATATTGCATCGATTGTAAATACACACACTTTATTGTTGTTTTAAATATTTCATCTTGGCATTTCCAAGCTTTTCATCCTTTGGGTTTTCCCCAAAAAAACACTGCACCAATATTAAAGAAAATCTTTCTACTGCACTGTTTTCCAATTCCTAATGCCTGATCATATGAAATACCACAGGATAACAACCCCATTCAAGGGTAACAACCAATATCTTGTATTTTTCTAACTCAATATGTGTTCCTTACCTTCACCACCCTCACAGACAAAGGGGAGATGGGCATCACAATAGGCATTTGCAAGCTTTAGAGAAGATCTGTCAGCTGAGATGCAAGGTTCCACTCCACCATGAGACTCTGGTTCTCCAGCATCCCAGTTGAGGTAAGCATTAGCTGTTCCATCAGTCCACTCATATCCTGAAGGTAAGGCCAGTACCAATACTAATGGTCAGATTTATACCCATAGTATGATTAATACCAAAGGTGAGATTTTATACCAATGGAGGGATTTTATATAATTTGTGAAGTGAAATGCAGTTAAAATAAAGATATACAGTAGGTGCTGTAGTGATTCAGTTCCTTCACAATACAGTACTGTACTTGCAATAAATGGTAGGAACCGTTCATGTAAATGAATCCTGAATAATGAACTTCAGAACATTATTGTTATTGTCAACTACTGTACTTAGTTTTTATAATTAACTTACCCGAAGCGGAACCTTCCTTTAGTCCAACCCATAGTCTGTTGAATCCACCCAGGTCATCCATGCCAGTCAATCTGTTCACAACATGGTAAGGATCGTGTAATTTTCATCACAGTCACCAGTTGTGATATATAGTACAATATAGGTAACATAGCAGGTGTAGTAACTTGTAAAGAGTCACCTAGGCTACTCCTCAAAAGAGATGAGCCAATGTATCAGTCACCATCATCCAACCAATTACATCTATTATATTGTATATAATCCTTTGATTCTTACCAAGTAAAATTATCTGAATACTCTGTCATCACTTCCAATCTTCTTCTCTTCCATACAGTCATCCATATACTGCAATTATTTACTCAACATATAAATACTCAACGTACCCCTGGATGATGGTTTCTTCATTAGCATTGGCAATGCTGACCAAATGACCACCAAATGAGTCACAGAACTGCTCTGCTGCACCCCAGGTTAACAGTTGTCTCATCACCTAAGGTAATACAGTATATGGACACATTCTAAAAGTTATAAAGTCTATACGAGAAGAACACCAAAAGATTACTTCCTATATTGTAGTTTCTTTTGCACTTGTTGTAGATATCATCATACAGTAATTGGATATACAATACAGTATTGTTTTGCTTGTTGTATGATTTATCATATTTGGATTATTACATAAATCAGAACAATTAAATTTTAAATGAAATGCTTCTGTGTATATGTATACTAAAAGAGACAAAGCATATACTGCACATAAACTGAGCCTGTGTACAGAATAAAGAAGCCAATGATAATTACTACTATACCTTATAGCATCTGGTTCCTTTGTGTTCCCAGTCAGAGAAACAGTAAGACTCTGGTGGCTTGGTAGTAATGGGTTCTGGGGTAGTATAACCTTCACGGCTATATTCACCTATAGAGTAGGTAAGATGGTAATTAATCTCTTTGAGACAAGATGATACATGACACTTAGTAATGTATGAACAACAATTAGGACTGATCGATTATTGCATATGAAATTCACAATCCTGTTAATGCAGTTCTATAAGGAGAAAAAGTCCACAAACAGTATACAATAGTTGGTTCCATAAAGGTGTATGGTCCAAATGTACTTACAATGTTTTAGTCCAACCTCAACCCTCTTTAGGTATCTATCATGATCCAAGAACATATACAGCTAGAAGTTGGTAGTGATTCAGAACTCAATCAAGAATTATAATTATACGGTATTCAGATTTATCTTTTTAATCCTGGAATATCAAACCTTAGCAGAAGTTTGTGTTCTGCATTGTCTATCCCATACAACATATTGTAAGTACTATACTGTTCAGTATATTATATTTAAAATACTACTAGCACTACCCGGATATGTACTACGATAAGTAATTTACTAATAAACAGCAGTAAGATTTTAACTTCAACTTACATATATATGGGAGAGATACATCACAATTCCACACCGACCAAAATCCCAAGTTGTAAGTTTCTCCTGAGGCTGCCACACATGTTCCATGTTCAGGTACTGCAAACATAATCATATTTAGGGATTATTAGTACTGTACAATATTTATGTCGATGGTACCACAGCAATTAATTAACTTAACAAAAAGCAATCTACTGAATGATACTTACAATACAGTAATTCATGTATAATGAAAAAAATAAACAAACAAATAAATAAAAAATGGGCAATATGAGGCCTTTGGTACATAACATTACAAGAAAATTAACAATTAAAAGGAGACAAGCACAAGGAAGTAAACAGGAGCATAACAAAGTAAGGTTGGGACAAAGCAAGAATCTCAATAGGCCACACCCCCTCCTGACTGTACTCATACGGCTGGCAGTGGTATCTGTAGCACCAATGATAATTAATAACTATATTTGAGTACACTAATTACTAATTTTCGCTTCATCACAAGTTTAGAGTTTTCAGCAACTCATATTTCAGTTTCTCATGTGTCATTCATTACACTGATAACGACATCAGAGTTCGGAAACTTTACATTTTAGTCGGATCTTTAATTATGTTGGAAATTATGTTTAACAGTTCACAGTGGCGAGTAATATGCCAGGCTATGTAACAAAGGGGAGTCAAGGACACACGCCAGTGCCTTACTGGCTGCTGGAGGGGGAAGGTCACTCCACTGTCCACCCATACCCCAACAGCAAAACTTCCTAGTCAAGCTAGAAATATTGTCCTTAACGTGTTAAAGTACTTCGATAAGAGAGAAATTGCACAAAAATAAATACAAAACTACAGGTATTAAAACATTCTTTTATTGTTCAATGGATTAAATAATAGATGTTATCAGTGCCGTGGTGGGATGTTAAATGGCGGCATCGAGACCGGTACGAGAACATGTCCGTTATCCACGGCGCTGACGGGAAACGGGGCGTGGCCTATTGAGATTCTTAATTTGTCCTGACTCTAGTGTGTTCACACATAGACAAGTGGTATTGGTAACAATGACAATATGGGTTAATGTGTAACAATGCAATGGACACAATACTGTACATTGATACACATACAGTACTGTACTGTTCATTGGATACACAACACAAATACATATGTGCTAAGCGTATAATACTCACACAATTTCTCTTTTAAACAATTATTGAACCCAGTGATTTCTCTGTGGTGCTGAAAACCACTTGTTATTTAAAGGTAAATCTATACACCAAGAATAATGGGACCTTCTCACCTACTTGGTTCATACTCATTCCAGTTGGTGAATTCAACAGGATCTCCATTCACCCAGGTAAAGGTGACACTATCATCCTCCCCAATGGTGCCAGACATTCCAATCCATGTGAGACCTCCCACCTCAGACAACATGGCAGACACATAACCTGTCTCATATCTAAGGAGAGACAGAAATCTGCCATGGTTCTCACACACTTTTTATTTTTCATATTACAGGTGAGGATATTAAGTGGCTTTCATATGAAGCCTTTAGTTCTCATCTTTCATGCTTTCAAGCTTGGATGATGCATATGGCATTAATATATTTTGTATTTCAATTCATACTTAGTTTCACTATACCAAGTATTCAAGATGCATCAGTCTATGAATATCATTCAGATGTTTGAAGTGACAACTATTTGCTATGAACTGAGCCCAGTCAAGTATAGGACCTACAGTACTTACTTTTTATGCTTCGGATTTTAGGGAATGCATTTGTTAACAAAAAAAGCTAAAATTGACAGACACCAGTGGAGCCCTTATGCCAGAAAAAACAGTTGATACCAAACACATCTACAATGAGTTACATTATTACAAATATAAAGGCAACTTACTTGTCATTGAGTACAACCAAATGATTTCCTGAGTGCCTGGAATTACAGTCATCTTGTGCCTCAGACCAGGTGGCAGACACCACATTGTAGCTGTAGCAGGAACCCTTATATGGCAGGTCATCCTAAAGGTACAGTAGTTAGAACAATTAATGAGAAACATTCAAAGAAGTGACGGCACTGTGTAGAATAGAGCAGTGGATGAATGGAACAAGCTTCCAAAAGAAATAGTATATTGAGTAACAAAAGACTGGACAGATACATGGATTCAAATGGATAAGTCTAAGTCAGGAGCTACCAAGAACTTGATCTCCTACAGCTTCCTAAATTATTATGTTTTGATATAAGTTATGTAAGTTCAATGTGATGGTACCACAATAAATAACAGAATGTACAAGAAATACCACAAACATTACCTGATTTGGGATGTATTCATACAATACATTGAACACTTTACATCACATTCTTCAGAGTTTTATTAACTTAGTGGACCAACACACACACAGTTACAGTTTTACATAAATATGAAATGTTTAACCAGGTATGGGCTCGAGTCCCAGCTTTGTCAATATGCTCACCCCAAAACAGCCAGTATTTGAAGGATTGATAGGAATGGCTTCTTTTGCCTTCTTGCAGACATAGTAATTCATTGTGTTGCAGTCAGACAGTTCCCATAATGCCACACTGTAGTCATAACCAGAGTAGCCAGCACAGGTTGGGTAAGTGGAGAATGCTGGGAAATAATACCAATACACTTAAACATTATTATACTCAATTAATGTATAATTGAGCAAGGAGAAAGTGCAAGAAAAATAAGGCTGTATATGACAACATCTGGCAGTCCTTTGTAAGCCCTCGTATCTTGATGAATGAATCACTAGGAACCCACAGCCAATGTAATGTAGAACATGACTGGCTGAACTTTGAGTGGTGGTGAAGATGTTGCCATATACAGCCAGACTTTTCTTGCACTTACTACTTGCTCAACTGTTCACTTGGGGTTAATTTCACAGCCTTATATATGTATCAATTTTGTAAGCATCCACACTTATAACCTAATTCTGTGATGACTCTGGTGACTGTCCTTAATAGCAATAGAGATTATTGAACTGTTTAGTGTAAAAGAGCAATCCTGAATGATGAATAAAAATGTAAATATTATTTTTGACACCTGTACTAACATAGTTATTAGTGTATGATGTAAGATTCCAGAGGGAAGGGTATATAAAGGCTGACAACCCAGTTTTAACTCAACAGTCCATGTGGTTCTCAATGTGACTGACAGTCAACAAAATGGCTCCTTGCACCAAGGTTAATTAAACTGACTTTGTGAATGGGAGATAGAGAATTTTTTGACCTTGTTACTTACAGTAGGATTCAATGTAATCAAATTTGGTGAACGTAATGGAAGTGTCATCAGTCCAAGCCAGGCTACCTGAATGACCGTCATCACTCATACCAATCCAAGTAGAAATGTAGCTCCCTGCAAGTATAAAGAAATAAAATGTATAACTAAGTCACATCAAAAAGTATACTGTACATTTATAGTTCATACTTGGGAGATATTTTCTGGTAGCATTGATCTGACTGCAACTGAAAATGAAATATCAACAAGCAGTCTGAGTTTTCCCCAAACTGTATTCATTCTGTTCTCTTCAAGTTATCACCTCTTTTTCTATGTTTCCAGCTGAATGAGCGCCCGGGCCCAGTAGGATGTAGCCAAATGGTGCACACTCTCTCTCTTGCCCTTCATCAAGTTAGTTCACTTTTTAATCATGAAAATATATTATGCTTAACTGCTATCAGTATTGGGAAAAGCAAGTACCTCGGTGACCTACCCCTCCACAGGAAGGGTAGGTAAGCCTTACCCCGCCTCCAAGCGGTGACCTCGGGGGTACACCTCCTTTTTTTATCTAGTTTTTATCCATTCAGGAGGTGGAGCCAAAGGGGAAGGCGGTGTGGGGGTGAGACCTAGCTTCCCCCACATATAGGTTTTAAGGTTTTTATTGTATTTTTATTGTATTTTAGTGTTTTTAAGATTTTAATTTCTATGACTGCATGTTTTTATATTTTGTGATAATTTCCTTTAAATTTATGACCTTGTTTTTAGCTTTTGACAATGCCGACGGCCCGTGTCCCTCCGGGAATGAGCACTGCATTGGCCTTGCCAGCCATCAGTGGCCCCCCAATGGGGGAGTGGACAGATATGGCTACTGGCGGGGGAGGGTCTCCGGGTTGCCCTGTAGAGGGAGTAGGGAAGAGGGATTGTATGAGAGTGGTAGCTATGAATGTGAATGGAATGACGGATGGGACCAAGAGGCGAGAGATTGTAGAATGTTTTAAGAAAGGAAGAGTGGATGTGATGGGAGTGACGGAGACACACGTGAAAGGATGTGGAGTGGTTGAGTGTCAGGAAGGAAGGGAGAGTGGACTGTGGGAGGGAATGGAGGGAGGAGTAGTATGGACGGGCATGAATGAAAAGAGTAAAGGAAGAGGGAAGGAAGGGTGTGCGCTGTTGGTGTCTCCGTGGGTGTGGAAGGGAGTGGATGGACATGGGTGGAATGGATCGAGGATTGTATGGATGACTGGAAAGATTGGCTTGGTGAAGTATGCTTGGGTGTGTGCTTATGCACCAGTGAATGAAAAGAGTAAGATAGGGAGAGAGAAGATGAGAGTGTTTTGGGAAGAGCTGAATGCATGTCTGAGAGAAATTGATAATGGAAGGAGAATAGTGATGATGGGAGACATGAATGGAAAGGTGGGAGGTGAGGAAGTGGGGAATATTGTGGGTAAATGGGGTGTAGAAGGAACAAATGAGAATGGTGAATATCTGGTGGATGTCTGTGCTGAGAGGGGGTTGTTCTTGGCGAACACCTTCTTTCAGCACAAGATGATCCACAGGTATACATGGAAGAGAAGGGATGAGAGAGGAGAGCAGAAGAGTTTGATTGATTATGTGGCAGTGGATGAAAGGTTGAGGAAGGATGTGTATGACGCAAAAGTAGTGAGAGGAATGGTCCATTGCTCCGACCATTTTGCGGTGTTGGTGAGGATGAAGGTTAGGGTTAAGTGGGAGTATAGTAGGAGGGATGAAGGGGTGAGGAATAAGAGGGTGGTGGCTAGTGGGAAATTAGATGTAGAAGAGTATAGGGAGGAATATAAGAGGAGGGTGGGTGAGGCGCTGGGGGATGTAAGGATGGGGATAGGGGAGGGAGTGGGAGTGAATGCGGTGTATGAAATGTTTAAGATGAGAGTATTAAGGACAGCAGCAGAGGTAGTAGGATATAAGTCACAGAAGAGGGGCAAGAAAGGGAGTGCTTGGTGGACAGAAGAAGTGAAAGATGCTGTAGAGGATAAGAGGAAGGCATATCGGAGAACACTACAGAGGAATGTGCCGGAAGAAGTGAGAGAGAGATGGAAAAGAGAATATAATGTGTGTAAGAGACAAGTGAAAATGATGGTGAGTGAGAGTAAAAGGAGAGTGGATGAGGAGTTTGGTATGAAGCTGAGTGAAAAGTTTAAAGAGAACAAGAAATTATTCTGGAAGGAGGTTAAAAGAGAAAGAGGAGAAGGAAAGTCTGGTAGTGTGAGAATGAAGAGAGAGGATGGAGTTACTGTGAGTAGAAGTGAGGAAGTGAAAGAAGTGTGGAAGAGGCATTTTGATGGTCTGATGAATGGGGGGACGGGAGGGGAGGCGGTGGTGACATGCATGGGGATGGAGGCAGGTGGTAGACGACAGGGTGTACAGGGAGATTTAGGAAGGGAAGAGGTTAGGAAAGCAATAGGAAAGTTGAAGATGGGAAAGGCACCAGGGGTGGATGGGATAACTGCTGAAATGTTAAAGTGTGGGGAGTGGATGTTGCTTATATGTACATTGGCCTGGAGGCAGGGAGAGGTGCCAGAGGATTGGAGGAGAGCCATAATTGTACCTTTGTATAAGGGGAAGGGAAGTAAGGATGAGTGTGGTAGCTATAGGGGAATAAGCCTTCTTAGTGTACCGGGGAAGGTTTACGGGAAGGTTCTGACTGAGAGACTGATGGAAGTAACAGGGAATAAAGTTAGTGAGGAGCAGGGAGGGTTCAGAAAGGGTAGAGGATGTGTGGACCAAATATTTGCATTAAAATCAATAGTGGAGAAGTATATTGGGAAGGGTAAGAAGTTGTATGCTGCCTTCATGGACTTGGAGAAGGCATATGATAGAGTTGATAGGAAAGCTATGACAGAGGTGTTGAGAATTTATGGAGTTGGGGGGCCTTTACTGAAAGGCATTGAGGCTTTTTATGCAGATGCAAAAGCATGTGTACGGGTAGAGGGTGATCTAAGTGAGAGTTTTAATATTAGTGTAGGGCTGAGACAGGGGTGTGTTATGTCACCATGGCTGTTCAATATATATATGGATGGATGTATGAGAGAGGTGAAAGCCAAAGTGAATGGTCTGGGGGTGAAGTTGAGGTTGAATGAAGCAAATTGGTCCCTGGTGGCAAGTTTGTTTGCGGATGACACTGTGCTGATGGCTGAGAGTGAAAGGAATTTACAGAGAGTGGTGGACGAATTTCAGTCTGTGTGTAAACGAAGGAAATTGAAGGTGAATGTGGGTAAAAGTAAAGTGATGGTATTTGAAAGAGCAGAAACTGAAGTGATTGACTTTGCTACACCTTACAGAGTGGCTGTACCAACTGGGACGAAGTGTGAGATAACTCTGAGGGGTGAGAGGATGGAGGAAGTGAAGGAGTTTAAGTACCTGGGTACAGTTATGTGTAAACATCGAAGTATGGAAGGAGAAATTAGGGAGAGAGCAGTGAAGGGTAGACAGGTCATAGGATCACTGGGGAGGATTATGAAGGGTAGAAGTGTGAGTATGGAAGTGAAAAGGGGACTACGAAATAGTATAATCCTGCCAACACTGACATATGCGTCGGAGACATGGACATGGAATAGGGTGCATCAGTCTAGAATAGGTGCTGTGGAAATGAGTTACTTGAGAGGAGCATGTGGACTTACTAGATGGGATGGAGAAAGTAATGAGAGTGTATATGAGAGATGTGGTATGAGTGAGAAGGCAATTGGTATTGAGTGTGGAGTGGTTGAGAGAGTGAAACGTAATACATTGAGATGGTATGGACATGTGGAGAGAATGCAAGGCGAGGAATTTGTAAAGAAGGTGTATGGAAGTGAAGTTGTAGGACCTGGTGCGAGAGGCAGACCTCCGGTTAGATGGCAGAACAGAGTGGAAGAGTATGTAAAGGAGAGAAACATGAGGGGCAGAGGAGGGCTTGAACAAGTAAGGAGGGAGTGTTGGAACAGGGAGAACTGGAGACACTTCTGCCGTGGCCACCCCCTTGAGGGGAGTTCCCGGAGGGAGCGAGGCGTCGGAGCTATAGATAGATAGATAGAAAATATATTGATGTTTAGATATTAGCAGTAACTACTTTCTACAAGACACAACATCTAGTGGTGTTCAAGTAATAAAGCATAGGTCATCAGTCATTGTTTGAGGGTTTAACTTACATTCATCCAACATAGAGAACACAAAGTCATTTTCCTCCTCGGTGTGAATTGAGGCAAGTTTGGCTCCCATAGTCTGGCATTCTGCTTTGGCATCAGTATAAGTAAAAGTATTGTCATTATAGTCCATGTTTGAATACCAGTAGCAGTAGTCTTCAAAGGCCATCCAACCATCTTCACATCCAGTCACATGTGCTGTGGAGTGACAAAATCATCATAATTTAATTTAAAAACTTAACAAATATACAAACCTCAGTCATGTGTGTACAGAGATAGATGCATCGATTTTCAGCTTGGATAAACAAAATCAATACAATACTTGTAATGAGGGCTTACTGTAATATAACAACACATGTACAGTATAGTATAAACTTTCCGTATCCCATTCGTTATTGCAAATCAGATACAAAGTTACACTTCGTAGGAGTCTTCTTCCATGAGCTTGCTTCAAGATTACATAACTTTTGACTGCAAATAGATTAAATAAGGCACACTTCGTCACCTACCAGCACACTACAATACATTATTTTATGTTAATTCATATTATTTGATATACTTCTGTTGTATTACATCCTTTTTTTGTGAAATTGTCATATTTTTGTGTGTGCACAGCTGTGTATGTGAACCAGGGATACAAGTGAAAGCACATGTAGTTTTGAGGGTGGGTGTGCATGCAGCCAGTCGTATGCATCAAAATTAAGCCCTTTGGTATCTCGGATCTTTGGATAACTCGACATGGGTCTTCCCCCAACTGATCCGAGTTAGCAAGGGTTTACTGAATTTATGATCCTGAGTTGTTACCAAATAAACATCACTACAACTTAACACTAATGAAACTTACTTGGGAAGTATTCACATCCAAAACTTCTTGTTTCAGTGCAAGCTAAATTATTCCATTTTCCATTCTCATCTGCCCCTGGATAATCAATAATCTCGGCACACATCTCTGTGTCTATGTTGTTGGGTTCATTTGTATTCCAGTTGGAGTATGTTTTTTCCAGGCCATCACTCCAGACCCAAGTGGAGGTACTTGAGTTGTAGGTCAAACCAATCCACGTGGAACCGCTAGACTGTGTTAGGAGATCTGACACAGTAAACAAAGCAACATCAGAAAGATAAACATATACAGTACATAAATACATATACAGTATGATGAATAATAAAGGACATATAAAATAATAAAATACATACATGACAAAAAAATGTAATAAATTGGAAACAACTTAAAGTACTGTACACTTAAAGACAAAAGTGATTGCATCATTCTTTCTGATTATTAATACATATTGTACAAAGTAATACACTGAAACCCAAGACACAGCTATAACTTTACATAAAATTGTTTGTCTTTCATTGTACAGTATAATACAAACATGTATCGCACATTGTTATAATGCTCATTATCCCTGTCACTGCTGCTGTTTTTAAATTTATGAATTTCAGGCTAGTCATTCAGGACTGGGATGCTGCATTATTTACAGAATGAGACAACAAATACTACTATATTAACACTATTGTACTGTTTATAAACATTATTTTTACACCTTGGCAGAATCAATTAAAGCCCATAGTATGACTGACAAAATGTGTGTGAAAACTGAGTCTGAAAGTAGCCTAATACAGTGTTATCATTTCCCGAATTACAGTTCAGAAACAAAGCCTTACTCATAAAGAAGGCATTTTCTTCATCAGAAAGAATGCTGACCAGCTCGGCATCTGTGTTGACTAGTTTACACTTGTCCTCTCCTTCCTGCCACGTGGCACCAAAGTCACTAGCATAGTAACACTTGCCATCATTGTATACCCAGTTCTGTGGGCATGTACCTGCACAGATAATAATAGTAATGTTAGTTACCAAGATCCCATATCACTCTATTCCAAGGAGTGGTTTCTAAGCCTAGGTTCCTTATGAATACTGTAATTTATATACAATCAAATGTGATGCTGAATCTATCCTATTATTTCTTTGTGATTATCATGAGTACCCAGCGAGATGACAAGGAGTGAGATCGGTCAAGCTCACTCACTCAACTGCATGTACAGTATTGTGCTGGTGAAATATCTATGATAGAAAAAATAAGTATCCCTGATAAATTTTAAAGAAACATACCAACAAATACAGTAATTACCAATAGATATTTTGCAGACATAGGGCAGTTCCATGCTACATATCTGGTCATTCCATTCCCCATCAAACAGGTATTCAGTTACTATCATCTGTGAAGAAGGAACAACAGGTAAGCCTGACTGAAATCATTGCAGCTGCTCACTATATCTCATGTCATCAGGAAAACTAAAAGTTTTTTAGTTCTGTATTTAAATTTAACTTTTTTAGGATTTACTTATGAAATTGCTCCACATGTTAAAAAAGAAAGAAAAAAAAACTGTTACCTCTTAAATAACAAATGTCTTGGAATAACCCCTGATAATTTCAAAATTTCAGAGAAAAATCATGTGTATAGCATATTAACTGGCAAAATAGTGGCTACTGAATCTTCCAATCTCCCAAAACAACAACTACACAAGAGTCTGTTTCATGGCAGAGTTTGTGAGGAATTTGTAGCTTCTATATCACCAACAACATAACCCATCACTCATTAAATTACTCACTCCTACTCACCTCTCCACAATGCTCTCCTCCTTGACTATTGTTTGGTTCCCCATCTCCCCAGTAGTTGTAGATATAGGGTGAGCCATCAATCCAGTGCCAGTTGTCACCATTGTTGTCATCATGTAACCCCAGCCAGGCATTGTTCCACGAGTCTACAAGCTTCCCTGTGTGCAAAGATGAGCAAGGGAAAATTTGAGTTTGGAAATATAATTTTCCAAACACATAGCAATTGATGCATGGAAATACTGTACAGTAGTTGTATGGTAAAGGGATATACTGAAAGGAAAGTCATGGGTCAAGTGGTGACTCAATGAAATAAAAAGTACCAAGCCATAAAGGGTATTTGGTTCTGACATTACAAGAATATGTAATAATAAATAGAGTCAAACACATGGAATCAAATAATAAGACTATACAGGTCAGTCTTATATATAATAACAGCTGTATTTATGGTCCATGAATCCATCATATATGCCACTACCATCACCCATACCATGAATTTTATACATGTTTTAGGATATCTATCTGGTACACTTCTCTGTCAGCCATCATCATTAATATCACATTTCCCTTTTTTTTCTGAGAATGAAGGCTCCACAGTCAGAGATAGAAAAATGAAATCTGACATATATCTGACCCAAGCAATGGATCATTTTCACATTCACTCCCCCATTCAAGACCATAAAATTCTCAATTCCTCCTCTGAAGTAACTGCTTCCATGAAAAAAATCCCTTCATCTAGTCTTGGTGATAGAAGCTGTTCCATAACATGTAAAGTTAAAACTGGGTATGCCAGATCTAATATGGACTCCACTCAATGAATCTCTACCATTGCTCACTACCATAAACAAGTTACTTTGTTTTACCAGTTCCTAAGTTACATTTTCTTATACAATCATTCACCATATTATACCATCTTCTGAGTGTAGAGAAGTGGTAACCCCATTGACCACCAATTTTTATATGGAACAGTCATCCTCATATTCCTATAATGTGGGGGAGTGGGGAGTGTGGGTTGGGAACCCTACTCTCTGCTATATATCTCTCTCAAAAAGGTATAAAATAAAGTACAATATACAGTACAGTACTGTACTTAGATGATAACATCTGTGGCTTACATACTATACATTCTACATGGCCTATATAAATTTGCTGAATACCCAACAAGTAGAGAGAGGGGTCAAGCTCTGAGAGCTAAGAAAGAGCATAAAAGGTCCCTCACTCCCAATATCAGAGGAGATACCTGATTGTCTATATCATATTGTATCTGTCAGTTTAGTTTTTTAGTGACAAAAAGAATTTAATTATTAACTAACCTCTGATAAATTCATTTTCATCTTGGCTGGTGACTGATGCCAGAGCACTTCCCAAGTTACTCTTACAGTTTAATTCAGCAGTATCCCAGTTGGCAGAGTCCGAGGAAAAGTAGTAACAGTGGTCATTAAAATATGTCCAACCAGCTGGGCAATTCACTGGTGGGAGGAAGAGTTATATACATGTAAAGTTATAATTTATATTTTTTATTAAATAAAAATATTAACTTATCATTATCATTATAGTTTGAAATGAAGTGCACAGGCTTTCATATCAATGATAACTTGTTAGTGCATAGCCGTACATTAATCATGTCAGCATACAACTAAATTAAATATAATTCAACCTTACATTCAGGTGGAGGTGGCAGCTGAGGTCCAACATAATTGCGCCCTGAAAATTTAGTGCAGAGTTAGACACATTGTCAGTGCACAGCAACAAATGATCTCAGCTGATATAAATACTCTGAAGCCTGACCAATGTATAGTACATGTATATGTGGTAATTACTATACTATACTGCACCCTTCAATGATTGTCCGACAGTGCTTTATGATGGTTTGTGATTTTGGCATTTTTTTTAATAGGTATCAAATATTTTTTTTCCAATGAAAACCCTTCCAATGCACAAAGGTAAAAAGCTATTTCAAATGACTCATGCACAGCTACTTACATTTCATACACTATCCTTGGACAGTAAAACCCTCCACCATCTACAGATTAAATACTATTCAAAATTATAGGTGCTATATTCAGCAGCATTAGTCTGCGGGAACTGTCCAGATGCTTAAATACAAATTTTCTAGCAGCTGTTTGAGCCCGAGAGAGTTTGGTTGTGAAACACTATGTTCTTTTATTTTTATCACAACATGCATCATAGTATACAGCAGATTAATATAAATAACTTCTTGAACTTACCTTTCTTCTCACAAATGAATGCATGTCGTAGATCACACATGCCATCATTCCATTTTCCTGTGCTGGTATACATTTCTGTGGGTAGGAAAACAATACATCATATACTTAATCAATATTAAGAGTATACAGTACAGTAGAGAATGTGCAAAATTACAAGATATGAAGATGCAAGACTAAAGAAATAATCAATATCTTTCAGCCTCAGTAACACAACACACACCCATAGACATATATCATTACCTATTTATATCTCTACCCAAGAATACTTTCTTCTCATATAAACCCCTTCAGGGGATCTTCCTGGGGACAAGGAGTAAATGAGATAAACAAGTACCACCAAGTACCACAAGTAAAACCAAATCACATAAACTGATTTGACTGATTGATAAATGAAACAAAAATGTAAATAATAATTTCAATTAATACTACTGCACTGTTGACCTTCTTCATGCCCGGAGGTGGCCATAACAGATGAGCCTCCTTGTTACCATATCCATTTACTCTTCTCTGTCTTTTATTAAGTTTATTAAGGTACACCTCGGTCTCATATAGAACGTGTTCACATAGAACGATTCTCGTATAGAACGAGCGACCAAAATATTAGCTTAAAATTATTTTATAAAACGATTGCATCCATATAGAACGGGTGACGAAAATAAGTGAAGCAAATCCGAGGAGTTCTTATATAAAACGAGCGAAATCATAATGAACGTGCCAGGAAATGATATCACTGGCGTCTGTACAGTGTGAGTGAGTGTGTTGCCACCACTTCTCCCACTCTTTCCCCCTTCCCAGTGTTGCCAGGAGCAAGGAAATTTCTCTGTTTTAGGGAATTTTGAAATCCACACAGGGAAATTATATAAAGATTGTTCAAAAGTAAACAGGGAAAGTCTTACCAGAAGAAATACCAAAATGACTGTCACATGTTCAAGAGTAAACAGGGAATTATTGAGGCATAAAGGGAAATTCTAAAGTTGAAGTTAGGGAAATTTCGTGTGTGACTCGCTCGTTTTTAGTGATTACGAGTTAACCACCAGCTTCAACACTCAGTCATGCCAGGTGGTGCATTTACAAAACGGAAGGCCATATCCTTCGATATAAAGAAGTTATTTCTCGGAAAGAGAAAAGAGAAGGAAACACCAGCGTATGGTTAATAAAAGAAAACAAAAGATGATCACGCGCTATCTCCCCCCTACCACCTCCACCACCACGGATGCCGCCGACTCGTCTCACGGTCTGTCACATGAGTCGCCTGCGAAAACCTTAATACGAATTGTAAAATGCATTTTACATGCATCTCTGTAGGATTATGGCAAGAAAAACCTTGAAAAGTATTTTATGTTAATTTCAGGGACAATTTTGGTGACTGATCGACCAATTGTCGTTTTCCCCATAGGTTACGTGTATCACATAGAACGATTTCACATAAAACGACGTCTTCTATCGACCTATTGGACGTTCTATACGAGACCGAGGTGTATTGTATGTATATTTCAGCAGAAAGTAATGTGTGTAGGTCAATTTATTTGTGAAGATACTAACTATAGCAACAATGACAATGCTTTTGCTCTATATATAATCCCAATATTACTATGGTGTTCTGTTTCTTTTTTTTAAACCCATTCTCTGTAACTGTCTCCAGCCAAATGTTGTATACATCAGTCATCAAAACTATTTTAGAGTCTCTATCATCCTCCACTTTTTGCATGTATTAATTTCCTTTTGTATGTTTTTTTCAGTACTCTATTACTTTAAACTTACCAATGCACTCTTCATAGTAATAACCATTGGGCTCGCCATCATTCCAGTTGAAATATGCAGAGGGTGTGTCATCAGTCCATCGATTACCATCAAAGTCATTCACCATTCCCACCCACACAACAGACTGGCTAAGATGCTGAGAATTCAACAAGTCTGAAAAAATATAGTAAGAGCTAACAACACCATCATGTAACTGTCTTCAACAAATAGTGATATTTTGGTGCCCCTAGTGACTGTCCCCTCCATGCAGTACTGTATTTGCTACCATCCCAAATAATCTATTGTGTTACACATAAGGCCACAGTCCTGGACCATCATGTTTCTCACAACAAAAGGAATTAGTTTAATATGGTGGCCAGCTTTGCCAGGGTATATACCAATACCGGTACACCATACATCTTTGTTTTAGTAGTAATACCACTACAACTACTACTACTACTACAAATAATAATAATAATAATAATAATAATAATAACATAAAAAGACTTCCAATAATTTAATGGTAAATATGTAAAGCAAAATGGTAATGAGAACCCAGTGTTGGGTATCATATCAACTTCTGGCATGACGGCCTGGAAGCCATAACAGAGTACAGTACAAAGTGACTATAGAATGATGGACAGCCTTCAGTGGCATTAGGTGATGTCTGAAGCTGAATCTGATCACACACGAATCCCCTCAAGTGACTACACCATACTTAACAAAATTATAACATCAGTAGCCTCAAAATATTTTTAAAAGGCCAATGTCACTCTGCCTATGTTTTTCCCCATCCTGAGCTAGTCTTTAGTGTAATTTGTCTTGAACTGCATTGCAATTACCATAAAAGCCAAGAAAATATATGAGAGCCGGTACATTTCCACTGGTTTAAATAAAATGGAGTACTATACAATATAGTCTTACAAGCCCCAAATGTATGTTAACTCACTGAAGACAAAGTTCTGCTCCAGAGATGAGTATATGGAGACAAGGTCTGGCCGAGTCTCACTCTCCTCGTCATAATGATATGCATGGCACTCAGAGCGAGCGTCTCTAAAGCTGAGTTCCTCCAGCACCAGTCGGTAGCATTCACCTGTTTGTGTGTTCTCTGTCCACCCATATCCACACACTGATGCTGTAAAGACAATATAAGTCCATACTAAAGCTACTCACAGTACATTAAACCCTCATTATACAGTAGATCCTCCTATTTTTTTTTATTTTAATTTTGCAAGCCACCTATTTTGCATAGTTATTCCTAAAAAATATATTTTGAAAATACCTTTACTTTACGAGCTATTCTCAAGCTTTGCAATCATGGGCTGGCAAAAATATCACTGCCATACTAAATCTGCAACATTTGCAAAATATGCATACTGTACTGTATTACGTAAACAGCTGATGAAAAATTGTCTTCTTGCACTACTTTTCATATGCGTAGGAGTGACAACTTCACGAGCTGTGATATGTTATCATTTGAACAAGTCTATCCACGATGACCGTGGTCTAGATAATATCCCTGGCGCGCTTCTGCTCTACCCTCTATTTACTAACAATAGCCTGAGATACACGTGTGTTCTGGCCGTGATAATGATGACGCAGATTCGGATTTTGAAGGATTTGGGGAAGAAGCAGAAGCCCATCAACAAAATATGAGAATTTCCATCGACAGCAGTGACAATGAGAGTGATGTAGGTGGCCCCACAGGGCTAAAGTAGCCTCTTATTTGTCTTGGATACCAACCCCAACCCCCCCCCCTCCCCCTCAATCCCAGTCACTCAATTCAAGTCACAGAAATAAAGATTTAAATGAGTTTTATGAATGATGTTTTCTTATCTTATTATACAATGTTTCTACTTACATGTGTTTAGGTCATAACCGTAAAATGATGGAGGCAAGTTGGGTAAAAACGAAGAGTAAATGTACTTATTAGAGGTGAAGTGCTGACCATTTTGCATTAAGTACATTTAATCATTTTATTTTTGTGTTTTTTAACATTGCAAGGTTGACCATTGTGACATCCAAACAATGTCACAAAACAGATACCCTTTTAGTAATACAGAGGTGATTTGTTTCCTGGCAGAGGTTGATGGAATCTGTAGCCCCCCAATTTATAATAAAGAGAGTGGAAGAGTATGTAAAGGAGAGAAACATGAGGGGCAGAGTAGGGCTTGAACAAGTAAGGAGGGAGTGTTGGAACAGGGAGAACTGGAGACACTTCTGCCGTGGCCACCCCCTTGGGGGGAGTTCCCGGAGGGAACGAGGCGTCGGAGCTATAGATAGATAGATAGAAGAGGTTCTCTCCTTAAGAAGTGTGCATTGTACAGTACAGTACTGTATACTGATTATCTTTTTATACTGGATAATCTACATAGCCATATGCAAGATAAGTCATCTTCAATGGTTCACACAATATAGTTTTGTACAATAAATGACAAAAATCACTTACAGTCTGGTGGTGGGGTAGTGGTGGGAATCACACCAATGGGTGTATCTGAAGCTTTGCGTTTACAAGTGAAGGGAAGAGCAGAGTCACAAGGGACATCATTCCACACACCGTTGTCTTTCATTTCAGCACAGTTCTCATCACCTCCACTTGGCTCTCCTGGAACACAAGAGTGGTTATTTAACTGTTTCCACAATAAAATGTATTGGAAACCATTTTCAACTCTTATTATTATGTTTATGTTTTAACACAAGACACAGGTTTCATGAAGCCATATACCATAACCCAGGGGTCCCAGGACATCACCAATCTAAAAACATATGTATAAATATCTTATTTAGAAATCAAAGTTCTGTGAAGGGTTAACTTACATACATCATTTTACAAATAAAAAAGTCATCAAGTAATACTCAAAGTAAAATACAAAAATTACCAGCCATTTTCTATAAGATAAACCTCATCAAAAGCTTTTATATTTCATTGTTGTTTACATGCAAATTGTGATACTGTACTGATTAAAATACAGAAATGGGATTTGCTTTCTCACCTGAGTTCCAATTTGTGATAGTAACTGATGATCCATCACTCCACACCCACTCATTATCAGAAACCCGGTCATTGAAACCTGTCCAACCTCCTGCCATCTGGTTGACTGTCAACAAAATCAACATTAACACTCACAAAATATTGCCTTATATTATATATATGTGCATAATATACAAGATCAATCTAATGTGTTTAATCTGTCTAAAATCAGAACATTTAATTTTGATAAAGTTTAGCAAGTATAAAAGATCAATTTGGATCTATTGTTGTTGTTGTTATTGTTCATGTTCTCTCGGGGTAAAATGGCCTCCTGCCCCACACTCTGGTCACAGGGATAAAACAAATTAAAATAAAGGAGGGGCTGGCCCTATATGCCTGGGCTACTGAAGCACATCTCATGGAAATGGGACCAGAGCTTACTGGACCAGGGAGTCTTGAGGCCTCATTGGGGGGAAGGTCTATGCCCAAGTCCACATTACCACAAGAGCTACAAGTGGGGCAGCACCTTCCAAGAGACCAGTCCTGAAGGGACCATAAAGATGGAGGGAGTTAGACTGCTGCATGCAAAGGGATAA
The DNA here is from genome assembly GCA_033782935.1 of Petrolisthes cinctipes. Taxonomy (NCBI): domain Eukaryota; kingdom Metazoa; phylum Arthropoda; class Malacostraca; order Decapoda; family Porcellanidae; genus Petrolisthes; species Petrolisthes cinctipes. Next base: position 50,272 of record JAWQEG010002606.1, on the reverse strand, counting down.
TAAAGCACCTCCGTGTGCTGGTGGTCCACACAGCAGTGGGAAAAAGAGCCTCCGGTTGCAGGACACCTCACCTGGATTATTAGTCCATGTGGGCAGTTCTCATCAAATCCACTATAAAGTGACCAGATCCTACAACAATCTTTATTCTAGCCTTGTGGGGGATGGCTAGTATTCACAGAGAATAAAGTCAGACCCCATGGGCAATGGATCTATTGTAATGTGTTTTACTTTGGTTAAAATCAGCACATTTAATTTTGCTCAACTGACAGGAAATAAAAGTCCTCACTTAATAATGGATTAAGGGGGTCATTTCTAGTCGGGGAATTGGAGGGCCATTGATTCCTCCAAACAATGCAACAAAACAGATCTCTTCTCACTTAGTGAAGTGATCTATTTCCTGACATAGTTTGGAGGAATCAGTAACCTTCCAATTCAACTCAAACAAGTGACCCCATACATAATGAAAGTAAACTCACTGCGAATAAAGTCCTGCTCTGCCCAAGTAACAATTGAGGTCAAATCAGCCTCGTGGTTGGTACAATATTTACTAGCAGAAGTCCATGTCTTCTCATCAGACATGAACAAGTAACAATAGTCACCTTCTTGCATCCAACCTTCAGGACAATATCTTTCATCTGTATTAACATGGAAATAAAATTATCATGTTACAATTAAAAATAATTACAGGTATACATATACAGTACTGATAAACTTTTCTGGCATCTTAAATAACTAACAGAAAGACTCAACATTATCAGGGCATTATTGCTTTGACAAATTTCAATATTAATTTTCCAGTAAATGGTTCACTCTTCATAATACATACATGTACTTTAAATAACTAATTTCATGTCCTACAGCAGGTTCTTGGATTACACAGTTAATATGCATGTTAACTGCACAACAAATCCAAATATCAGAAATTGACACAAATGAAACTCCAATGAAAGAGATAATGTGCATAGTGACCCAAAATTTTACCTTCTCAAGTCCCATATTACCACCTCTTGGGTACTAACTGAAATATTTACACCTGTAGAGTGGATATAAACAAACTTCTGAAAGATAAATACTGTATGCATATTAACCTAAGAAAAACAGTGCTCCAGATTGGGTTAAGTAATAGGATTATCATAGCCATCAGACACCCATTTTCATTCTTCAATCCTCATAACTTCTAGCCCATATGTATGAATGTCATAAAATAAGTGTACTTTTTTATCCTAGAGAAAATGTACAGATTCCCTTCTAAGAAATATAACCTTGATAGGCTACATGTTTCATGTACATTCCAGTGTTTATGAATTGTAGTAAAGTTCCCAGATGTGTACTGTACATTTCAGGTGTACTGTAATTTGTATTGAGATTGCATTATATTCACCAAAAACACCAAGAAATTAAAAAAAGGATCTGGTACATTTCTGCCAGGTTACATATAATGGAGTATAGGACCTACAATATTCTTATTCACCCCTTCCATATAAAAGATGGATTGCAAATCTGAAACCAGCAAAGATCATCATCATGAGAAAACCTCAAGATTTGTCCCTCAATCGATTAGACAAGCAAAAATTATCTGTGTTCAAGTCTAACAAATTTGTGGCTCAGCAAAAGAGTAGAACCAGAAAGCTGAAGAATATAACAAAACTTACTGGTTGGAGGAATGAGAGTGATGGGTTGACCAGCTGGTACTTCACAGGCATAGTGAAGAGGTGAGACACAGTCAGTGGGAACCCACGAGGGTGTTTCACCTGAATAATAATGGTCATAATAACATACTAAAACACTGTTAATAATACTATAATAACAATCATGCATAATTATTCTCTTTCCACAGTCAAATACTTCAGAGAAGAAAAGCTACTGTATTGTAGTGTATATCTGTGAAATCCTCTCTCAAGTGTTAGATATACTGTAGGGAAAGCCATATTTGAAAAGTTAACATATGTATAGCTAAACCTCTTATTGAGTAACCCATTGTGCCTCACCTAACATTTGGAAGAAAACACATTTACGGTCCTCTGAGTTGAAAGCAGTGTTTTGGTCCTCATCTGATATGTGAGTGAAGTTCATATCAGATCCATCCACCCACAGGAATTTATCCTCCTCTGGAACACCTTGTACACAAAATACATGATTAATACTTGGATAATGGTGTCAGTCCAAACATACTATTGTAAATACATAATCTAAAATCTAAGTGTAGAATGTAATGGTATTATATACAAATACAGTAAAGCTTGTGTTATAACAAAGTTATATTGCGTCACATTGTTGTTGTTGTTGTAGTTCCCCAGACTGTCTGGCCGAGCAGTCCCGAGTCTGGTTGACCGAAGCTGCTCAGACACTCGGGCCCCAAAAAGGGAGCCAGGGAGATAGTGAGCTCTGTTTCTTTGAAAGCAACAGAAGAGGGAACTACTGGCTGATGGGCATGTACCCCTGATCCAACAAACCCATCAACAATAGCCTCTCTTGTTGTGCCAACCAATTGGGCGATCTGGCCAGCTACCCAGAAGGAATGAGAAATAGAAAGAGAGACAGATAGAACAGGCCAGGGTGTGGTAGAGAATGCCAAATTCCTCATTTCTGGATAGAACCAGCCCTCACCTCACCAGTGGGAAAAGGTGATAGAGAGGTACGACAGCAAGCACCAAGGAAATAAAAGGAACAGAGGGACAGTTGAAGAACTGAAAAGGATTGGCTGGGGTCAAAGGGGCACCAAAACCCTTAAAGTACTGCCCACATCATCACAGGCAATACTTCCCCTACAGGGTGTTACATTATTATATAGCATAAAATGATCTGGCAGATACAAGTAAAATTGTGATATATAAAAAGTTTTCTGTACTAACTGTAGAGTCCAATCCAGAGGGAATCAGTTTCTGGTATGTGATTGCGGAAGAAGGTGTCCTCACGGTCATTATCAAGGATCACCAGGGACGCCCCAACATCTTGACATGTCTGTTTGGCATCATCCCATACTAAGGTATCTGTAGCCTCAGTGTTGAAGTAGTAACAAGAGTCTTCAAACACTTCCCATCCAGGCAAGCATGATCCTGTATGTATTTGTTCACATATATGGTTATCATATATAAACACAACTAAATACTGCTCAAAGAACACCACTGTTTGAGAAGATGATATACAAATACACAATAATGTAAATATTCATACAGGCTTCAGAAACTAATCACTTATAACAATAATAAAGTACAGTTTTAAGTTTTCTATGAAGGAATAGGCAGAAGGAATTAAGTATGCAGTATTAATACATTTACTGTATAATTACTGCAAAAGTAAATAAGAAACCATTGTACAGAAATATCTAATTAGTTTACAATGGAATGATAATTTACCTGCTTTTCAGATTTATTACAATAATGATAATGGTACCAACCTTGAGGCTTCTTACAGAGGAAGTGATAATCTTGTGTAACAATCTGTGACATCCACATTCCCTCATCATCATCCCTGACCACCAGTGCTGCCCCATACCCACCTTGGGAACTGTGTCACATATACATAACACACCAATCACACTCTTCATCACATACAAGGTATACTCGTTGACCAAAATATCTAACCAACCCGAGTCCAAGCCCGAGATCTGAAGCAGGCAGTGTTTGGATGACAGCCCACCCAAACCCACAGAGCTACAAACCTAGAGCTCGCCACCCCCCCCCCCCTGGCGTGTCACCACCGGAAGTGGGTTGGCGGCCATGACAGATAGCCCATCCCCTCAACCCGCCAGCCTGGTAGCTTATGCCAGGGTAAGATATTATTTCATTTATTCGGTCTTTCATTGATGATATGGTATATTAACTACATTATAGTGACTCACAATATATGAATAAATATTTCTTTAACCGATATATCAGTGAATGGCTGATTAAATATAAATACATTTCGGTTAAAAGGTGAAATGAGTTAGATAAACAAAACTATCGTTGGCTCTCATCCACAGTCACCTTCTTATAATATATATATACAACGTACTTAATCTCTATTATGATAAGTATTTTATGTTCACATTGTTCAGTATGAATGTATGTATGTCACACTAGAGTAATATGTGTGTATATATGCATGTCACACTAGAATGTGTGTATGTATGTATGTCACACTAGAGTAATATGTATGTATGAATGTACAGCCGTGGTCAAAAATAATCATCCATATAGGAGTAACTCACGTAAGATTTTGACAGCTCCCCTCTGTTCCTTAGCTGATAAACATTCCAATAAATAGGTATAGTGCCATCGTTTAATTTAATACAAACAGCTACACACTACTTAAAACAATAAAATAGTATGTGAACATGAAAACATTACACAGTAAATTGTTAAAGTTACCCATATGTGGATGATTATTATTGACCACGACTGTATGTATGTATGTCACACTAGAGTAATATGTATGTATGTCACACTAGAGTAATATGTATGTATGTATGAATGTCACACTAGAGTAATATGTATGTATGTATGTAAGGTAAGTGGAGGGAGAGGGAGACAGATTACAGTTATATATATTTGTCTTGTTTAATAAACCAGTTTAAGTTTAATTTCTTTGCATAATTTTCCGTATGGACATTATCTTAGCCTTGTTAATTGAATTAACAAAACCTGCATAATTAAATAACAAGATACAATGCTTTACAAATCAGGGAAATGTCAATAACTGTGGATAGAAACAAACTATACAAGTACGTACGGGAGTTCAAAGCGCGCGACAATGGGCTATTCAAAATGGCCGCCGACTTGTGACACTCCTCCCCTATCTAATAACACAGGGTTAAGCGCTCTAGGTTTTTAGCTCTGTGCCCAAACCATCACCAGGCCACACACATCTCTAACCAATGGAGACTATGGGTGGACTGTCGTCCAGAAACCACCTGCTCCAGATCTTGGGCTTCAACTCAGGTGGGCTAGATTTTATGGTCAGTGAGTGTACAATATAAAGCCAATTACTATACTGTATGTCATTCTAATACTTACAATCTTTATCACACACAAGGTAAAATATTAAGCCAATGATTGTATTATACTGTAAGTCATTCTAAGACACAACAATTGAGGGATGTAATCCACAGTGGGAAATTGAGGGATCCTGATTTCTCCAAACTAACTTCATTAATTAATTCAATAACTCACAAGTCAGGTTGACCTTCCTGCCACTTAGTAAATGTAAGGTTGGTTCCATCCACCCATTTGTATTCTCCAGCATGTGTCTGTCAATAGAAAACAAAGATGATTATAATACAGTAGTACTGTACCATATTAATTTTGGATGTTATGCATATCTGTCATGTCTATTGTGTTTTCTGGTATAAAAGTTTACAGTCACTGCCACTCATATTAACTTCACCCTCATTTTTAATATTGTAAAGTACAGTCTAGTTCAGTACTGGGTCCATACAGTAAACCTACCATTAACATTATTTAATTACATGGACCGATGATCCAGCCAGCCTAGAGAGCCTAGCCAATTTGGCACCCTAAGTGGACCACTTAATTTTCAAAAAGATTGGAACACAGACTTTTTAAAAAAATTCCGAAGGGTTAATATTTATTACTTTATAGTATAGTAATACAGCTGAATAACATAAACCACAACTTGTACAATCTATAATACATTTAAAATCACAGTATATCATAAATATATCATCCCCCAAACAGTACTTACCTCTTCAGTAAGGCCAATCCATAGGTCATCATGGGCACTAAGGGCAAAGTCATGAGCCAATTGGTTCTCTGTCTCACTGTGTATAGATGCCAACAGTCCACCCACAATGTCACATGCCACCAGACCATTATTCCAGGAATCACTTGAATCAGATCTCTGAAATACACAAGCTTTGTCAGTGGACTGATTTCCCACCTTAGAAATTCAGTAATCGAAGCTGTAAAGACAAAGTTACTGAGTTAACCCTCATCATTTACCTTTAAACAAATACCAATATGTTGAACCATAATTCCCCAATCTTTACACAGCAGTTAACGTGTTATATAACAGGCTGGGATTATAATGAGATGACTTCAAATTAATGTCAAAGGATACCCCATCTTTCAGTGATCAAATGTCTGTAGTATTATAATCAAAAGTTTCCAAGATTTAGCATAGAGATATAATTTATCTAATACACACACATATCTTATAATACCTTATATATTATACATGTATTTATGAGACCTCCCCCACCAAGGAGCTCTGATGCCAAGGGCAAAAAGAAATCCCACTGTATCTATCACTACAAGGATTTCAATAGCATTCTAAATCCCTAACACTTCCAAATCTTTACTCCTATTCATAATCACTAAATTAGTTTAATTATAATAAGGAAAATACAACACCTTCTTCTGAACATTTTAATTATATAACTTTCCATCTGTATGTATCACAGTACTGCATGTACTTGTGAGGGCTGGGCTGCTGAGAATTTTCCTTGGATTAAAAGGGGAAGTGAATGTGAGAAGTGACCCATTTCACTAAGTACTTTGTCTCCCATTTTAATCTCTTGTACTTTTTTCTCTTAGAAAGAGAAACAGGGAAAAGGGACAGTAATACATGATGGTAATGATTTCCAAGATGGTTTCACAGATCAACAATAAGTTTTTGTGTTAATCCTTGTGTACATATTTACCATACAGTACAGGCAAAGGTGTTTTCCTCAGATATGTTAAGTAATCGAACATTAATTATATTCAGTGATACAGTACAATACCTAGTACTGTACTATGAAAGCTACATGTGGTTCTTCCTTTTCTACAAATACAGTTCAAGTATCTCTTTACTTACCTTGTAACACATCTCATGTTGTTGTTCCCAGCCGGCATCGTAGTCACAAGGAGGTGGTATGGCTAGTTGAGCAAGGAAAAATTATAGTTAATTCGTGAATGTTATTTCATATGAATCCTGAGGGGAACAATTTGAATGCTCACACTTTCAATCACTTATGTAATGTATATGGTCACATAATATTATTTTATGTACAGTAATCAGCCTTCAGGGAAAAACAGTGATTAAAATGATGCTTTTATCTACTGCACTTCCTTTACAAAACAAAATTAAATATCTCCACAGGCAAGTTATATATTTACTGAAAAGAAGGTAAAACATTAGATTAGATACCTATAAACCTCTATTGAGACTGTACTGTACCATACCATATTTTATCCCCCAGAATAACATCAATACTGTAGTTTACTAATGACTACTTACTAATATTCCGATGACAAATGAAGTGCAGTTTCTGAGCACAGTCTTGTTTGATAAGTGTAGAGTCTACAGTGAGAGCAGCACAATCCCCACTACCAGTACCGTCCCAAGGTCTGTTATTAAAACACCAAAATCATACACTTTAGTACAAAATGCAGACAGTACTTAGACTTAACTTTCACAAAGGTCGATATTGTTTAATATCTTGTGCTTCAGTTATTCCATCCTCTGGAAATCTTTATTTCATTAAATATAATGAACATGTATAACATTACTTGACTACATCAATGATAAGCATTCACAAGTCCAAAACATAAATGTTTGCCAACTGCCTCCAAGCTGAGTGTGAGAGAAAAGGTAAACATGGAACCTCTTGAACACATAAATACACTATGTACTGTAGATGCATTACTTCCATTCAATATATGAATAGATAACTCCATATTAGCATAATTTAAGGAAGGATGTAGAGCCGAGTTAACTCATGACAACACACAGACCTCTGTTGACAATTAACAACCTTACAGCCAGCAAATTTAACCACTTAGCTGTCTCAGTGACCTACAATTTGTATAAAGAATTTCAACATGATAATTCTTCAGTGAATAAATTAACTTGTACAGCATAAGATAATACTGCAAAGTAAAAATCAACAAAACGTAGCTTCCTCCAACTTACAAGATGATGTTGTCAAGAGGTTCACCTGTCTCAATCCACTTCCAGGAACCATCAATATATTGTGCACCAACCCAGAAGTGACCATATTCACCCACCAAGTCTGAAGAAGCCACCAGCTGACCCAGATAGTCCTGGTAACACAAACAATATTTAATAAAACAACAGAGTTATAATATAATATATGGACATTATCACATACAGTATTGTATTCCACTAACTAAACAGTGGAACAACAACTAACTAAACAGGTCAAGGGTCAAAATAACACTCACTTCACTTGTTCCTGGAAAACTCTTTGGTTAATATTTGATGATGACTAGAGAGGTGCGTCTGCTTGGATTTGAGTACTGTATATACTAAATTACCAGACTAAAATGAGGATCAAATTTCATTAAACATCTACAAGGCAAATTTGCAAAATGAAAAGCCCAATCTTTACAGACCCCAGTACACTCTGGTCGCCGTGAAAAACAAGTTAAAATAAAGGAGGGGCTGGCCCTATATGCCTGGGCTACTGAAGCACATCCCAGGGAAATGGGACCAGAGCTTACTGGACCAGGGAGTCCATGTTACCACAACAGCTACAAGTGGGGCAGCACCTTCCATGAGACCAGTCCTGAAGGGACCATAAAGATGGAGGGAGTTAAGACTGCTGCATGCAAAGGGATAATAAAGCACCTCCGTGTGCTGGTGGTCCACACAGCAGTGGGAAAAAAGAGCCTCCGGTTGCAGGACACCTCACATGGATTATTAATCCATGTGGGCAGTTCTCATCAAATCCACTATAAAGTGACCAGATTCTACAACAATCTTTATTCTAGCCTTGTGGGGGATGGCTAGTATTCACAGAGAATAAAGTCAGACCCCGTGGGTAGATAAAAACAAGGGTTAATATATGCAGTACAAAGGAATATACAAAAGATCATTAAAAACAATTGGCCTACTGGTCCTTGCAATGCTATTTGGTTATGAAAAGGTAATTAATACAGTATAGTCTACAAAGTTGATGTTAACTATAGTAAAGAAGAAAGCTAAGTTTTACAAGAACTAACTAATAGAATAATAACTCACTCGAAGACCAGCTGTATCAATGTACGCTAAATCCCCTCCACGTGCTTGACAATGAGCTCTTGCATCATCAAAGGTTCTGTCATGACCATAATCATGTACCCAGTAACATTGGTCACTACCACCACGGGAATCCCAACCAGAAGGACATCTTGCCACCATCATACTCCATCCTGTTGAGGGGGTAATATACTTTGGTTACATTGGAGTGCCTTGATTCCTACAATGTATGCCACGAAACAGGACCAGATGAACAAAAATAATGGTGCTCTGTTGCTTGGAATAGTTTGGAGGAATCAGTTGCTCCAGATTTACCAACACTGTACAGTCACGGCACATAGTCCTTGAAGATTGAACAGACTTCCCCTTACACACTGGTCAAGGACTATATGTGCAGGGATTGTACTTCCCCCTTAAAATACACTGTAATAATGTCAAACACTTTTATCACTCATACACGTGACAGTTGCAGACACATGAAACAATGGGCAATATTCAAGAACATTCATGGTGTATACGATGGTGTGGTACCTGTACAACGGCTCCATATTCAAAGAACAGAGCCATCGTACTGTTACCACGCCATCGTATACACCACGGATGTTCTTGAATATGGCCCAAATACTTCAATGAGAGGCGGCTTTGTTTAAAGTGTGTCTGTTTGATATGTCCATTAACTGTACATGTACGGATTGATTTAACAATGAAATATCTCTCTAACTTATATAGGGAGAGGGACAACAAGCACCAAGTTAATAAAATGTAATGAAGGACAATAAATTGTTGGTATTTGGAATGGACAATAAAACTCTAACAGTAATACACACATCTTAACAGGTAATAACTCTCTATATTGTGTGTACATAGCCTATACCAGATAAAACTTCTACTAAAGAATACATTAAAACACTGGCACAAATACATTCTACCAAACTTTAATATTAGAATGTTGGATGGATTCTAGTCAAGATGGCGGCTCACGACTAGCCCTTAATAATATTAGAGGAAAAAAATGACTCTTCAGCGGCGTTTTGTTAACATGGCTTTCACACAATTAAGACAAAGGCCAGGACAAATCTTGGTAAATTTACAGAAGTACTGGGTTCACTATATTGTATATTTTAGTGTCATTACCCACTATTTTGGACCACTCTAAGACACTTTTCATGGTACAGTATTAGTACAGAAGTACTTCATTCACTATATTGTATATTTTAGTATCATGTTAGTATCATGGAGACTCTTCTGTCGTGGCCACCCCCTTAGTGGGAGTTCCCGGAGGGAGCGAGGTGTCGGAGCTATAGATAGATAGACATTACCCACTATTTTGGACCATTCCAAGACACTCTTCATTTATGGTGTTTCTCTCGGAGATGCCCCGTTTTACAAACATGATTTGGAAATTAGTCTGACCTGACCTGACCTAACCTAACTTAACCTGGCCCACAGCACACTACCGGGACCTAAACTGGGCAAACTACCGGGACCTAACCTGGGCAAACTACCGGTATATAACCGGTGTAAACTATCATAAAGTGACCGGGGCAAATTCCCGGGACCTAGCCGGATGTGGTAACACTGCGCGATCCTAGCCATAAACACAGTACTTCTGTAATAATACCCAAATCTTGCCTTGATAATCATCATGTGTGTGCTCAAAATGCGTCCACCGCCCACGATAACAATGCTCATTACTCCCTCCCACTGTGTCAGTCCAAAATTTCCCCAGATATACTATGTCAAAATGTTTGTATACTGTATTTTAGGTATTTATTGAAAGAATTACCATTTTGTAGCAGTGTTGCCAGACCCGGCTAGGTCCCAGTATTTCACCCCGGTCATTTCCTGTACTTTACCACGGTTATCTCCTGGTAGTTTGCCCAGGTTAGGTCCCGGTAGTCTGATGTGGTCTAGGTTAGGTTAGGTAAGGTCAGGCTAATTTCAAAATGCCCCATTTGAATCTTGGAAATGGGCCATTTGTGGAGTAAATGCCATAGAAGAAAATAGTCTTAGAATGGTCTAAATAAGTGGGTAATGAAGGTAGAAAAACCGTAAGCAATAACGGTAATTCTTTCAATATTTACCGTATTTTACCGGTTACAACACTGCTTTCATGTTTACTAGCTCTTTTTAATTGTTATTCCTGCTACTTCTTATCATAGAATGCTAAAAATAGTGCATACTTAATAGTGAAACTAACTAGAAATGCTGAAATGTCTGCTAAAAAAAATAAGATTTTTTAATGTTGACCCAAGCTTTCCCTACTAAATTTGATAATTTCACAAGATTTGTCATACAATGATAAGTATATGGTAGGCTGTCTTGTATGTACTACAATACGTACAGTATTTTGTCTTGTTAATATAGTTTTACATATTATGGCACCACTCTTCTGTCGAATCAAATGGCGCCTTCACTCAAAAAGAGCCATCAGTGAAGGCTCGTTTTGACTTTTGAGTATCCCGCCGGCCGCCGCCCCGCGGTCCGCCCCTGCCAGGGCCTGCCAGGGCAGCCAGGCGGCCCAGGCAGCAGGCTGCTCGTTTATTTACGCGTAGGAATTTATATTTATTATTCGAATGAGTTGTCCAACGTTTGTCTTTTTTTTTTTTTTTTCAAAGCATGTTAATATATATACTTCTTTTAATTTCTTCCTTTTCATAGTCTTCATCACACAGGATCTTTTTGAGTGTGTCTTTTTTTGCATGGTCTTAACAAATACTAAGTAAACGCATTCATGGAGTGAAGTTCTAAAAACGTGTGTAATACAAGTCCCGGCGCCGCACCAGCTATAGGGTATACGATTGAGTTAAAGTGAAGCCATAGGTCTATATATCGCCAGCATGCAGACTTGTACAGAAAAAAGGTGTGTAAATTTTGCTTACCCGACTGGCATGACAAGAGAACCAGAAAAAGTGCGCCAACTTTCCCATTCATGACGACCCCGTGATCCACGTTCAACTGTCAGTCTTACAATATATTACAGGTGTCAGTCTCGTCTTCAAATGTGTGATTCTGCAACCACTCTCAATGCCTCTCAGAGATCGACTAAATTCTACAGTGCTGAACTCCCTACTATTGTTAATATGCATGAATTGTCGGCCCCTCTGTCTACCCTTCCATGCACCTCCCATTCCTTATCAATAGTATAATTTGGGGGTCATTGATGAAGGGCTATTGATCTTGTAATACTCAAGGTCAATATATTGTTTTTCAGAGGCATAGGCTAAAATCATTTGGTGTCAAAGGGATTCTCTCAACAGGAGAAGAAAGTGGGAATTAAGGAAGGTTTTGGTAAAGAAGAGTTCATAATACGGTTATTCCACGCCAAAAATTAACAAAAGTGAAAGAAAAAGGTGTCTGTGTGTAGGTCTCCAATAGATAGTACTGTACAGTGTTTACGGTTCCTGCCAATAAAGGTGAAACGTGGTATATACTTAGATTTTGGGTTACACTGCCTCAACCTCTCCTTGTATAAACAGTGGATGCCAATAAAATAAATAATTACCAGTAATTAGTATGAGGTGATAATCTCTCATGGCTTTTTGTTTATACTCAACATTATATAATTAGGCTTTGTCCCTCACTACCATAATATTACAAATAAAGAAGCAGACTGGTGTGTTCTTTGCCAAGTGGTATTTTGTAAAAATGGAATTTAGACGAAACGTGCATCTATCCATATTACCATTATTACTGGGCCCAGTGGGGCTGACTTTATTCTCTGTGAATATTAGTTATCCCCCACAGGGCTAGAATAAAGATTGTTGTAGGATCTGGTCACTTTCTATTGGATTTGACGAGATCTGCCCACATGGATTAAAAATCCACGTGAGGTGTACTGCAACCGGAGTTTTTTTTTTTTTTTTTTTTTTCCACTGCTGTGTGGATCGCCAGCACACGGGGGTGCATTTCCCTTTGTATGCAGCAGTGTAAACTCCCTCCCCCTTATGGTCCCTTCAGGGCTGGTCTCATGGAAGGTACTGCCCCACTTGTAGCTCTTGTGGGAACGTGGACTTGGGCCCACAGCACTGGCTCAGTCTGGCTGTGGGATCAAAACCTTCCCCCCAATCTCCCTGGCGGTCGGAGGCCCCCAGACTCCCTGGTCCAGTAAGCTCTGGTCCCATTTCCTTGGGATGTGCTTCGGTAGCCCAGGCATATAGGGCCAGCCCCTCCTTTATTTTAATTTGTTTTTTCACTGCGACCAGAGTGTACCAGGGGTCTGTGGGGCAGGAGGCCATTCTGCCCCCGGAGAACATCAACAACAACAACCATTATTACTGTAATTTGATGGAAACCGATGCATTTCACCAGGATATAATAAAAACTCCCAAAAGAAAATTTGATCCCTTATAGTGCGGTTACATCCAGTACCTGTTCACCTTGTGGGAGGAATCAGATTATCATACTCAGTTCCATTGTATGTGAGTTTTCTTCATCAGTTGTGTATTGTTTGGATAGACGTTGGTCTGGTAGGCCGCGGTTACAACAATCTTTCTTATCTTCTATACAATTTTTTACCTTATCACGAGTGGATGCTCATGAGGTTTATTACAAGTCTACACCCCTTTGAATGTATGTACCCCGTGTAAATAGTGGTTGCATGCAAGAACACTAATGGTATTGACGATCAAGTGGTACAGGTACGATGATTACCTAAAATCTATGGCAAACTACAAAGCCATCGTATCGCCAATTTATCACGGATATTCCTACATAAATTATGACCTTATAGGTGTTATAGGATTAGAGGTTTATCACAGATTATATATAGTTTTTACCCCGAGGGTAGTAGTGTTTACCCCGAGGAGGTAGTATAGTGTTGGTAAATCTGGAGCAACTGATTCCTTCCTAATATTCCAAGCAACAGGACACCATTAATTTTGTCAATCTGTAGTCCTGTTTCCTGGCATAGCCTAGTGTATCATCCCCTAAAATAAGAGACTCGCTCAAGGATGATAGACTATTATCCTTGGACTCTCGTTTTTCTCACTGACCTTATAACGTAGGTAAATCTCTATCTCTCTCTTTTAGGGGGTATTACCTGTAGTGATGTGGATAATACTCTTAGGGTTTTGGCGCCCCTTCGGCCCCAGACACTAGCTTTCTGTTCTTCAACTGTCCCTCTTTTCTTTCTATTTCCTTCTTGCGTGTTGTCGCTCCTCTCTATCATCTTTTTCTGGCGCTATATGACCTCGTTGTTGCGGCACCTATACAATATCAATCAATCAATCAATCTCTCTCTTGTAGGTGTAGAGTGAGGCTAGGTCAACCACATCATAGGAAAACAAATGACAATACTATCAGCATTACATATTTACTCTTCTCACTTGAATGGTCGATGAGATAGGAAGTGGTTGGATGTGTTATTGTGTTACTGTGATACGCCTTCCCCTTATTGTGTGTCAGCTGTTTCCTCCCTCTCACTTCAATCCCTCTATTATCCTTCAACTTTGCTGTCCTTTCTCTCTTTTATCCACACCTAACGCGGTCACAGGACGGAGGTAAATTGACCCTTGTGATACCTGCTTTAGCCAACTGACGCCAACCAATTACTTCTACTTTATAGTTAATATAATAAGATAAAATACAATACCGGGACATCATAATTAAAACATATAGTATTTCATTATTGGCATGAGTTTTACCTACGCAGCTGAGATAATTGGAACTATTTTGGCAGTATTTTATTGAACCATGAGATAGTATTACGAATAAAATCAGTCAATGTTTTCCTCTTCCCAACTTTCACACTCTGAATGTGGGGACATCATTTGTAATCTTTAGTTTCCTGTTATAATTTTCACTCATTATACAAGTGTAGTGTAATATGTATTGGAAAAATTATTAGCTTATATAGACTGGTTTAAGACAGTGTAGATCGTCATTAATGGGTTAACATCTGTTAATTCTCAGCGATAACGATTGAGGCCTATAAGAACTTACGTAAACCTATATCTGGCTATACTCCCATGACTTCCTCTTCTACACCTATACTAACCTACTGTACACCTGTATACTAACTTACTGTACACCTGTATATATCTACACCTGTTTATACTTACCTACTGTACACCTGTTTATACTTACCTACTGTACACCTGTTTATACTTACCTACTGTACACCTGTTTATACTTACCTACTGTACACCTGTTTATACTTACCTACTGTACACCTGTTTATACTTACCTACTGTACACCTGTTTATACTTACCTACTGTACACCTGTTCATACTTACCTACTGTACACCTGTATACTAACCTACTGTACACCTGTTTGCACCTACACACCTACCTACACCTGTTTACTTACCTACTGTATACAGTACCTGTATATATACCTACAATTATTTACTTAACTATTTTATTCATTCAACTAGAACACTAACATCTTTCCCCTTTACCATGACTTATGCTCCTTCAAACGCATGCAGTGTGTCTAGGCATCTCGATAGAAATTCGACATGATTTTAAATCTCAGTTTTATAATATCACAGGTGAGAACATTTAATTACAGTAATAGTTTCTTGCCTTTTGCCCTCACCCTCCTCAATATACAGTATAACAAAACAACGGACTACTACGTAGACTATACTATAGTTTATGACGTTGATAATAATATGGATGACCGAATACCAAACAGTTTATCAATGTCACATGAAAATACAATCTTTCTAGCTGGGAAGAAGCATAATGAGCCTTCTCATTTTCAAATAGTTTTATACCAGGAAAAGGATGTTTGGTAGTCACTAGTCGGCCATTGTCTTCCTTTACAAAGCGACACAGATACCGACACACATATGAAATTGTGCATGGAATATGATGTATATACTGTGTTGCTTACCTTGTATATGTGACAGTTAATGACTCAGATATTATGTTATGGAATTGTGCATGGAATAAGGCATACAATATATGTATATACTGTGTTGTTGTTGTAGTTCCCCAGACTGTCTGGCCGAGCAGTCCCTAGTCTGGTTAACCGAAGCCGAGCAGATGCTCGGACCCCCTAATGGGAGTCAGGGTTATAGTGAGATCTGTTTCTTAGAAGGCATCAGACAAGGGGACTGCTGGTTCACGGGTATGTACCCCCGAGCCAACATTCCCCCTGTCTGTAGTCTTCCTTGTTTTGCCACCCAATCGGGTAATCTCATCAGGTACCCAGAAGGAATGAGAAATAGTAAGAGAGACAGACAGAACAGGCCAGGGTGTGATAGAGGATGCCAAATTCCTCATTTCTGGATAGAACCAGCCCTCACCAGTGGGAAGGGGTGATAGAGAGGTGCGACAGCAAGTAAAAAGGAAAGAAAAGGAATGGAGGGATAGTTGAAGAACTGAAAAGGATTGGCTGGGGCCGAAGGGACGCCATAACCCTTGAAGTACTGCCCACGTCACCGCAGGCAGTACATCCCTTACGGGATGTATATACTGTGTTGAGAAGTATGCTATATAAAGTGTGATTCAGATATCACGTGTATGGAATCGTGTAGGAAATATGATGCATGTACTGTATATATTGTGTTTGGTAACCTGTATAAGAGACTTAGATGTCACGTGTATGGAATTGAATGTGTAGGAAATATGGTGCCAGGTATGATAGTGTAATCAGGGAAACCCGTCATGTTATCATCTAGGGGTGAAAAAAGTATCGTAATTCACTAAGGATTTGTTTCACCTGCTGCTTTCTCTCCCACAGTTTGGAGAGCTTACAAAAAGATATATAATACTTGTGTGTGTGTGTGTCCACAAATTCAATATAAGACCCAAAACAAAATCTTTATCCTTGTGTATTCCTGCTAGGTCACAAACACATACTATACTTGTAGGCACCACAAATTCAGAATAAGACTTAAAACAAAATATTTATCCTGGTGTCTTCCTGCTAGGTCACACATGGGTCTATTTTGTACACTAGAGTGCCTTGATTCCTTCAAAGTATGCCTGGATACAGGGCTAGCCTAGATTAACACAATAATGATGGTCTGTTGCATGGAATAGTTTGAGAGAATCAGTTGCTCCAGATTTACCAACACAATACTACCCTCTTATGGCCTACTAAAACTAGAATGAGGTAGGATTTGGGTGAGGGAAGGGGGGAGTAGAAGACGGCCAATGAGAAGCCAACTAGAGACTGAGATGATGGGTATAAAAGGATGACTGCGAGGCTGACACACACACACAGTGAAATCAACTGGTCAATTCATCATGAAGGTGTTGCTGGTGTTGTGTGGTTTGGTGTTGGTGGTGAGTGCTCGCCCGGACCCTCACCCTCACCTCAAAGGGTAAAGTATATTATTATTATTGGATTTAAGCTCTTTTTCCACCCACCTCTTTCCTCCCACACCACTTGCTGGGTGGAATCATGGAATGTCAACCACAGTACGAGTTCAAAACAAACAATAACGATATTCATAATGGCGTCACAAACTATTTTAAACTTGTCCCATAATTCACGTCACTGTACTACTAAGCCTGAAGCTGTTTTTCCGAAGGGGCGCCCAAACTTTTACCGGTAATGTTTAACACACATGTTTGCAGGCAATTCATGTGTCGTTAAAGAGATATAAATGTAATAATTGGTAAAGAGAGAGAATTGTAATTAATGTGTATGTGTTTCTTCAGGGCTCAGGTATTACGTGTGGTACCAGAAGAAACATGGCAGGTGGGTTACCTCAGAGCACTACAACAACAAGACCTTTATGATTTCTGGACAGAACCAAACTCAGTAGGTCAGTTATAACTACAACTCTTATACTATTTAATAATGAGGATGAAAGAAGATCTTCCTAAGTCTGGAACATTCAGTAGGAGCCTTAAGGTTATACATACCATTATTATGATACACATCAAAAGATACAGACAAAAATAGAATATTGTATTCGATGCAATACAAGTGTAAAAAGGCTAAGGCAGTGTTTTCCCTTTTATTTTACTGGGAACTTTACAGATGGATGTTCATGACAATCTAATAATTTTGTCTTAAAGGTTTAGCAAATTACAGGTATAACAAAAGTTTATGGACATTTGTACATCTGTTGACAATTATCTTATACCAAAACTAATATTGAGTTCTTTTTTATGGCAAAGGTGTATTTACTACTTAAAAACAATGGTCAACATCTTCTGTGTTATTGAAGTTGTGTCAAACAGCATTCACTAAAGTATTCATTTCACTCCAGAGAAATCAGTTCACATGCTGTACATGTTGAAGATGTTATATATTTGTCCAATACTGCACCAACAGCATTTCCATCTAAAGTTTACTATTTTTCTGTAGTAAACACATACAGTACAGTAATGATATCTAATGAGAATTAACCATGAACACATAGAGAAACAACAATTTGGTTACTGCCTTCAGGGCCTTGGCACTCACAAGGCTGGAAACATATAAAAAGTGGAGGCACAAATTAATTAAATAAGGAGTACAATACACAATATATAACGATCTCACAGTAAGAAGCCCAAACAATCAAACAGACAGGAAACATGGAAGAAAATGGATCGAAAGACACGGACATCAAGTAAAAAGTTAATCAGCTATGTAAAGAAAATCACATCACTTTCTGTACATTATGGTGGAGTGTTGATTTTCAGGAAGGCCCGTGGATATGATGAGTGATGTGTTCCAATTGCCTGTGTTGCGTGCTGCCCTGGAGAATGTGAACCTCTCCCCCAGAGTCCTGGTCAGTGATGTGGCATCCCTGGTGGCTGGCTCAACACCTCATCAACACAACAACAAGGACAGTTTTTCTACCCGCATCGACTGGACTGATTATTATGACTACGATCAGGTTACTAAAACAGGCCTTCGATGTAACACTAACACTAACATCATCCCCTTTGGTTTATGTTCTTCCATTCCCATTATACAGTACTGTACTGGGGCTGGAAAACAAAAATAGTACTAGGCCAAAATGTCATTGACTCATTGGTTTCCTGGCATAGTTTGAAGGAATCAGTCACCCTTCAATTAAAAATAAAATAAAATAAAAGCACTTAATCTTGTTGTCAGATCACAGGTTGGCTGGACTCCCTGGCCACAGACTACCCCTCTGTGTGTAAGACAGAAGATGTGGGCACAACCTATGAGGGACGCACCATGAAGCTCATCACCATCGGCACTGGAGCAGCAGATAACCCAGGGATTTTCATAGATGGGGGTATGAAATTGTGTGTGTGTGTGTGTGAAGAATATATTTTATGACAGAACACACTCATTTATTGGTAAAGTGGAACCAGCACAGCTGCATTGCTATAGAACACACCCTTCTCCAGCCCAGGCCCCTTGTAGGCTTATTTCTGGGCTAGAAGGGTCTATTCCGTGAAGATCATCAGAAGTAAATATAGAAATTCAAATCTGGCGCTGTACTGATATGGGAGCCACCTGGTGGTGGCCTCTAGAGGTAGCGACCCACGCTGTCCCGCTCGGTCACTTTTTTCGCGGAACGCATAGTGTCAACAGTGTCAACAGTGTCGCCCCTACTCTTCAACTTTGGTATGTTTTCTCATGCATTCCAGCTTGCCTGCTTTGCAGAAGTGGTGTGTGTGTGTGTGTGTGTGTGTGTGTGTGTTTGGGGGTTTTGTGGGTTTGTTTCAGGGTTTTTTTCCCTGCTTGTTAGGGCTAGTGGGGTGTTTGCTGTCCACGCTTGGAACCAGCACAGCTTTTACTGTCCCACCCGCCTCCTGATGCGGCAGCCATTCTCCTTCAGTTCTCATTTAAGTGACCGAGCGGGACAGCGCAGGTTGCTACCTCTAGAGGCCACCACCAGGTGGCTCCCATATCAGTACAGCGCCAGATTTGAATTTCTATATTTACTTCTGATGATCTTCACGGAATAGACCCTTCTAGCCCAGAAATAAGCCTACAAGGGGCCTGGGCTGGAGAAGGGTGTGTTCTATAGCAATCCAGCTGTGCTGGTTCCACAAACCAATAAATACAATTTAAGCGGCTGAAAACCGCGACAAATGCACTAATATTAACCCATTTATTAATTCTTACACTGTGTTAGCTACTTCCCATTTCATTATTCATAACACATTTGTAGTAAGTACAGTAAAGTGAAATATTAATAATAAATAGATTCATACATGTTCAGCAGTGAGAAAAGTATTGAGAAGGACAATCTTGGTGAGGAAAGTCATGTCAATAGAAGGGAACAGGCTAGGAAAACATTGAGTTAAGTGCTCAAGTAGTCGTTCTAATGTGACCCAATTGGTGAAATGTCATTAATAAGCTATAAATGGTTAATACTGTACATGGTTGATGCCTCTAATAACATAATGACACAAACGTTAAAGTTATATAACTTACACTATTCTCTGGTTTCTTTAAACTCTTCAGGCATCCATGCACGTGAATGGATCTCCCCTGCCACAGTGACCTACATGATCAATGAACTAGTTACCAAGGGCAGTGGAGAGTTCAGTGAACTGTTGAGCAAAGTCAACTTCTATGTGATGCCTTCCATCAACCCAGACGGTTACCAGTACACCTGGACCAATGTGAGTGTACAGTACTATGTCTTCCTGTAAATGTAAAGGTTAGCATTAATTAGACTTTTGGCTTGTAATGAGTCTATATGAGGGATATATTTCTGTCTCAACCACAGGTCCAACTCATCACATCAATTTGTCTCTACATCATTTCCTTTCCTTAACTCCATGCACATTTTTGCTCTTGGAAAGTACTAAGGAAGACCTTTGCTGTAATGAACCTACTAATACTGCATGAGTACTCCTGATGAGGAGTCTTCACACATTTAAAAATCTAACTGTATTCATTCAGATTGTGTATCAACCATTTACAGAGTCATCCTAACCCTGATCAGTCTTTTGAATAAGGGATACGATAAATTGACATAGGTTTCAAGATATAAATATCTGTAGCAGTTGAACATAATGTTGACCTCCACAGGATCGATTATGGCGCAAAACTCGCTCTGACACAGACTCCTCATTTGGATGTAAAGGTGTTGATCCAAACAGGAACTGGGGATTCCACTGGAATGGTTAGCATACCTGACTTTCTCACTCATTACTAAAACTGAGACTTTATATATATTTGTATTATATTTTCTTCCTAAACTTCATTTGCTAATAATACAGCCATAAGAGGCAATACAGTATAATATATTTGTATTCACTGTCCTATAGTTACTGTAATTATATTAATACCATCTTAACCCACCAGACTATATTTACCATTACAGAGGTTGGAGCATCAAGCAGCCCTTGTTCAGACATCTATGCTGGACCTGAGCCATTCTCAGAGGTAGAGATGCAGGTTGTAAGGGATCAGGTCAACAGGTTTGCTCCTACACTCCAGGCTTACCTTACCTTCCATTCTTACTCTCAGCTATGGATGTACCCCTGGGGCTTCACTTCAGACCTTCCTGATGATTGGCAGGATATGGTGAGTTGGTCTACCAGCTAGACAAGTTGTGAGCTATGACTTCTTTTGTTTAGGAACTGAGGTATGGACAAGTTAAAGTACAATAGCTTTAAATAGAATTGCAGGTACAGGAGTAACAGAAAAAAGTTTGAAAAACAAAGGATATGGAGATAGCAGATGCAGTTCACAGAAATGAAAGGTTTCGTTTGGTCCTGTACAGAAATGATAAAAATCATTAGGCTCAGTGCAATACAGTTTCCTTCGTTCATGTTCTAATAATGTTCAACATAGTATTTAGATACAATATAATTTGTCAGCTGTGACCTAAAGGTTATGTTTTGAAGCGTAATTTGGGGAAACCACGAGTCCTTCAAAATGCCCAAAACACTACGACACTTTCTTAAATTCCATCCTGAGAGAGTTTGTAATATATTCATAACTGGTGTTGCAGGATAACCTGGCTCAGAACGCTGTTACAGCTCTCACTTCCCTCTACGGCACACGCTATGAAATTGGCTCCTCCACCAACACCATCTGTAAGTAAATAACTTCTGTAACATTGGATTTGGGGGGTTATCCTCGCACATTTCAAATTATCTACAGTTAATTCAAGGATTGTACATTTATAGTACTTGTAGTACATCACTAGTGCTTTCCTATGACAAGATTTCTAGGGCTAAAAATAATGCTAACATATTAATACAAAACTTCTTAGACTTTATGGTATTTAACAAGAGGAGTCTGGGGAAAAATTTGGTGTTTTTTATTAGTGTTAAATGAAGTGATTGATACCAGTCCAGCAATAATTTATGTTATATTAAGGGTGTACTGTAATGTTGTAAAATATAAATCTCCTCACCTCAGATGCAGCCGCAGGAGGTTCTGATGACTGGGTTAAGGGTGTTGCTGGAGTCAAGTATGCCTACACTGTTGAGCTCCGTGACACTGGGTCCTATGGTTTCCTCCTTCCAACAAACCAAATCATCCCTACAGCTGAAGAAACCTTTGAAGGTGTCAAGGTAGTGGCCGATTTCATCATGAACAACAATGGTCGTTAAAATTAATAATGACTAAATGGCTGACTCCTTCATACCAGTGATAATATTATCATCAATGAAAGGTCTATTGACATACAGTAATTACTGTACATGTACTATTATATGGAATATGACTACATTACACAGAAAATTCAAATTAAGTATGTGTCCTAAGTCACAATCACAGGACTAAAATGAGAAGGATCCTAAATCTGAAGTACATTATTCTAATGATACCCAAGCATGATAAAGTTTTCTCTATCTTTCTGTCAACTTGTGAGGGTTGGAAAACAACTGTAGTTTTGACAGAGCACTAAAATTTGACCCAAAAATGGAATAACTTAGAACAGATGTAAATCTGCTTGTAAAATTAATGTTCCAGGGTTAATCTACCTATAGCTAATACAGTATTGTATATGGTTGGTTCACATTAAACACCGATTGGTTTATAGCCAACAGTTCAGTTAACACAAGTACTGTATACTAAAATGTTTTCAAAACGTATTACTTGTAATCACATCATACACTCCATGACTAAGAACTGACACATTAAGATGAACCACTCATTGCAGTTGCTTTGAAAGGTTTTAAAAATCTTTAAAAGTTTGCTTGGTGTAAATGCACACTGACCAGAAAGAAGGAAATAACAAAACCCAACTAATAAAGGTTGTTCATCAAATTGGGCTTTTCTCCATTTACTTTTTTCATTCATTATGATGACACCTTGGGAAAAGGACTCTTAGCATTTGAAGTCTGCACTTAGAAATTTATTTGTTACAGTAACAAACACTTGACAAACACACATAAATAACAAATATAAATCATACATTTAAAATGTAAAACTAAAAGACTTTACAGCATGACATAAATTATGCCTGTAAAAAATATATTTAGGAAAGAGTAAATATGAAACAACAAATGACTGTGCATAAGAATACACATAATATTGATTTGGTTTGCCATTATACTGGCTGTACGGATTACGGAAATATGGAGGGTTAAATCCATCTTGCATAATGGACCAGAAAAAAAAAAGGAAAATAATATACTGTAGTTCATTCATTATAACAATACCAAAAATATCAATATCTTTATACAAATGCACTGGTAAACCAAATGGAATTTATATACAACACAAACATTGTTGAAATAATTTCACTTTATATGAAACAAAGCTGAAGGGATAAACATCATGTGGAAATATATTGAATGTCACCAGAGCCAACTGTTGTTATAATGTCCTGGTGTTTTTCATCTTATGGTGTTTCTTTTTGGTCAGAAACCTGTACCAGCGATATTTTTGTAAAGCTTTTGTACAGCATAATAATCATCACAATATCTACTTTCCATTACTGTAGGAACTACTTCTTCACAAGAAAATGAAATTACAGGATATTTTATAAATGTTTTGTTAAATTATTGTGTAAAATTAAATGCTGAATTCAGTGCTGTTAACAAGACCAAAATCATAATTTGTTTCTCACCATAAATAATACTATACATACAAATTTGAAATGCAGACAAGCACACAAGAACGTGTGAAGCAAATTTTAATGAAAACCTCGTGTCTGGGAATCCAACCTGAATATTATAATTATGAAAACCAGACAATAACCACACAGAGGAAAGAATTAAGTATTGTTCATTACCACCCATCACTCCAGGGTTACCACAACTCATCTTGATGAAAAAATGGAGGACTACTGAATCCTTCAAATTATGCCATGAAACTGATTTCCCATTACTGTAGTAACATTGAGGTGATCTGTTTTCCTGCCTAGTTTGGAGGAATCAGTAGCCCACTAATTTTCCATAAAGAGGTTCTCCCCTTAAGGGTACAGTGGTTAACTCTCTCGAGTATGGCCTGGTTTTGCTTAAACAGCACAGGTGGGCAGCCAGACTATCCAGATAGTGTGTGTTTCATTATATTTCATATGCTACGGTGTAGAGGTCGCCTATGTGGTGTCCAAATTTGAACTAAATCTGCCCAACGGTTGACTTTTAACAAGGATTTTTCAAAATTAGGACACCAAAGTGGCACCTGTGTGCGAACGTAAAATTATTTTCTTTTTGTCCAAAAATGCATTGTAGGCGTCAGCCGCATGAGTGTTAATGCAAAGTTTCATAATCTCCAGGTGGAGTTTCACTGAGAAAGCAAATATGAAAACAATCACACAAAATACACAAAGAAAACACTGTATTATAAAGTGAATCAAACACACCACAAAACATAAACATGACATAATATATATATAGTATATATTGTACTCACATATTATCTCTCTCATAAACTCTAAATTAACAAAAATGTCTATGAAAATACACCCCAAATAATTGTACTTCAGGCATTGGCATCTGATATTTGCAGACTTAACCTAAGAAATCAGCATTATCATAATAAATATTCATTAACAGACAAGAGTAAGAAACAGACCTAGAACTCATGATATTCCAATTTCACAATGAAATCATGGATTACTTTACTGCTGTGTATACAATTTGAAAATTGATGACACTGTACTGAGGAATAATTACTGGTCAAAGTGAAATTGCATATGATAAATCAACAGCATTTTTAACAACAACATCTGAACCAAAACTTCTCTAAATGTTCAACAATATTTTGAGTCATGGTACTTAATGTTAATAGTGTAAGCGGAAGCAGCACCAACATTTATAATATATATATATATATATATATATATATATATATATATATATATATATATATATATATATATATATATATATATATATATATATATATATATATATATATATATATATATATATACCTCCACCTCTTGAGAAAAGAAAATAGGGTATTAATGATGATAATGATGATGATTTCTTCCAATGCTGAGTGAGGAATTTGTTAAGTACCAAAGTGGTTAGTAAAGGCAAGCAGTCACAAAGTAAATATCCTTCCTATGGCTTCATGCAAGTATTGTATAAAGGCATAACATTTTTATGCCTTGGCAACTATACAACTAAAAATAACTACAGTTTCCTTTGTCATTCCCTGAACATTTCTAGAGTCATTTTACATCCTTAATCTAAGTGTTATGTATGCATGTGATAATTAGAACTACTGTTTGAAGAGTGTGTATCATAATCTATTCTTGGTCAGGCTATCACATGATAATCTCTCCTGTACTTAGATTAAAATGTATAAAATACTCAATTATTCAAAGTAAACAGATGAAAATGAATATACAGTATACCAAATGTCTCTAGGTTTCCAAGGAAGATTATCAGTGGTCATTGTAAGTTTTCTAAAATTCTATGTGCCTGGAAATCATTACTTGTGTCTGTAAGTGTAAGCATCATGAAGTAGGCTACAGGTGAGGCAAAGTTTGTATGCCAAGCATAACTGAGACATTGTGACTAAGTTTTCTCTCTTCTACACAGCTCTCAAGGTGTTTATTCTTTGCTTGTTCATTCTAAGTTTCTCCCCTATTCTTTTTCAAATATACTCCTTGTCTTCCTCCCAACACATTAAAATAACTTAGCTTTTTTTCATTCATTGTTTACTTTCTCTCGCCATCAATATCACACCATAACTATAATGTGGGTTATCAATCCTGGCAAATATGCACCAATTTCCATCAAAGTAATATGACCTTAGATACCGCTATATATTCCAGTGATTATAAGTTACAGATAAGTATCTAGTTATGGAAATTTTCTGTACCAATTGTGTTGGATTGCAATATTTACCAAAAAAGCCATATACTGTAGTTTAGCAAAAAAACAATATATATATATATATACCGGTATAGAATATACACCTTCCCCTACTTTACTCAACTTTCTCATTCCACAACATCCTAAAACTACTTAATTACAACTTCTCTACTCATCATCCTCTTCAGCTTCATCATCCATCTCCTCCTCACTGGTGACATCTGGATCCCCGGTCTGCTCCTCACATTTGGCACACCGGCATGTGAAGAGGTAGTTTTCCCTGCAAGGGGCATCAGATTAATAACTGAATACCATACCTCTGGAGTCTTTACCACACTACTGTACTAAACTTTGTGTCATTTGTGACATCCAAGATGAATCACAAACACTATTTTAAACATTATCTACCCTTCATAGATAGTCAAGACACTGCCAGTAGAGAATGATGTATGAGTACTATGGATGGATCCAACACCAACCTGAGAATAGCAATACGAGAGTGTCGACTTCTGCCGAGATTACACTCATCTAGGTAGCTGACACAGATCTCGTCTCCAGAGGTTATGTCACGCACTGCTGTCATAGCCAAATGGAAATTGTTGTATGGGAAGGTAGGCATGGCATTTGGGGCACAGCTATGGTTACATGCACTCTGGAGTGGGTACAGGCCAGAACCTTCATTGTTCAGGAATCCACCAGCCTCTGGAATCAAAACCAACAGTATGGCTAATTTTAAAAATTATTCTTACAAATATAATGTAAATATAATTTCTTTAATGTTCCTTTAACATACATAATAGTATTATTACCCACTACTACACACAAAAACAAAATACAGTACCTACCGTACCCAAGTGTGAAAGCAAATGAAACCTATAGTATAACTCTTGCATTATGTTATTTTTCCTGTGACAAGTAATATAAACTAACATAAATAAATGTATGTAGTCCAAAATGTGAGCTGTTGGTCAGGGGGTTAATGAATTAGTTTTATACCTGTCAATGAACAGATTGCTTCTCTCCGAAAGATAAATCTTCTTTAAGCAGGAAATCATTTCAACTCACCCTTTTCAAGTTGTTGGTAGATGCTGTCGATGAGTGTGTCTGTGATCTGCCTCTCATTTGGTGGCAGGTTCAAAGAATCACAGTTACGCACCCACCGGCTCAATGGACTGGTACCAATACCCTGACCATTTGTTCCCACCAATGCCACCAAAGACCTAAAACCCTCAGGGGTCAGCCACTGAGTAATGTGAGAGAAAGAGAGAGTATATACTTGTGTACCTACAATATGTTTTCCTGTAGTTGATAATAAATATCTATGGCTGATATTGTAATGGGTATTTGTCACAGGTTAAGGCTTGCCACTAAAGAGTTAAGATCCATGTGTTGGCCAATCAAAAGTCTTCTTCACCTTTTTTCTTTATACATCTTTCCCCACTTCTATGAGGGGTTGATGTACTGTATAATATTATTACTTTTTGCAGATGGTTATACAGTACTCACATGCTGAACTTCTGGTGCCCACAAGCTCTTCTCCATGAGGGCACGCAGAGCCTCTAACTGGTTCTGGAACTCAGCACCCAAGAGTTTATGGGCAATTTCTTCCTCCTCATTAACAGTGCGGTGACAAAACTGAAGGAAAAGAGCAGTGGCTCCCTCACGGTCCTCAGCCTGGCGTACTGTTGCCAGGATCCGAGCCAACAGCATGATACAAGCTGTCTCTGGGGGGTAGTGCATCTGTCTGGGGAAACATAAACTTTGTTACATTAAATGTAAAGGAATCCATTAAACTAAGATATACAGAACTTATAGCCCTCTTGAGCTTACAATCTGGTACTATTCCTTCCCCAGAAAGATGACTCAAGACAGTCTTCATCTCAGGACAGTACAGATTTACGTGAGAGTTGCATACTATTACACTAAAAGATCAACTAATTATATAATTATTATAATGTTCATCATTATTGTTACTTTCAATCTTGATACAATGTACAGCTGATGATGTTTCTACGCTGGATATTCAACTCTACTAATTCCCCTTTTTTGTGATGAATCCCTAGGAGTATAAATTACATTCTTAAAATTTTTTAATGGCCATGTCCCCAGCTGTACACCTCATATAATAATTCATGATGAATTATAATACTCTATATAATCATGTATAATTCAGTAATGCAAGAGATATACAGTATGTATATATATATATCTGCTATCTCTAATGTAATATAAATAACACAATGCATAACAAGCAATTACCATTACCATTCCAATCTTCCTTCTACATTTACCAAGAAATACTGTGCAAACACTCAAGCATTTATATGTTAGCATCTCCTCCACAAACTTGTGTTAGACAATGCTATAGTACAAACACATTGGAAAGTTGGAGAAGAGGATATAAAATGGTACCCTATATTGCACTCCATTCTTTTATAACCTGGCAAAAATGAGCCATCTCCCTTAATTATTTATTGGATTTTTGATAAGTGTAATGCATTCCAAAAAAATTTATACCAAATTTTGCACAACTAGTTTTTTTTTTTTTTTTTTTTCAAAGTAAAAACTACTTACTTTTTTCCCACATCATACAACTGTGTATAAATTACTCCATTAATGTCACACATCACTGTGACATAGTTACTGACAACACATGCATGAGGTTGGGTTTATTTAACAATCCTGTGTGACAATATGTGCAGCTGAGCTCAGGGATATTCTATGATCATAACAATTACATAAGTATGGGATCTTTTAATTTGAAAGTGCAACTGATTTGCTTTAAGAAATTAAATTAATAAAGAATGCTATCACACTGAGAAGATATATGCAGTTTTATCTCCTTCGGCACTGAGAGCTTTCCAATTATCAGTACAAGTAAAGTCTTCAATATTCAATTACTGTACAGTACCTACAGTAATAGCAGATAGCATGGTCACTGTGTTGGCAGAATTATTTGAATTCATCACAACAATAAATACAACTAAAAATTACTACCGTACCATTAGTAATGATGGTTGTTAATTAGCAAATTTTTGACAGAGTTGGGTTCCCAATAATTGAACCTTTATGTTAAAGCATCAGGGGAAGGGCAGATTATTACAGTAAACCCTCAATATAACACTTTCATATTTACACAGATTCATTAAATGACTTAAGTTTATGATAATAGATCATAAAGGCCTGGGAAAACATTTGAGGGTCTTCAATGGAGGATTAATTGTACAAGGGAGCAGTATAAATCTGTGTCATATTAAGGGTCTACTATAAATACAATTGGTACCCATCATCAGGATCATTGTTCCTCTTGGAATTTGTGTCCCTGGACAGCCAGCAGTGGAACTCTGGCACCAGGCTCCACCACCTTCAGGGGAGACAAACATTAACCCTTGGACAACAGGGTGTTTATATTCATTGGCTTTGGGTTCAAATATTCATACAGTGGTCTATGACAACAATAATGGTTTATGATCTAAATAAAATGGCTTTTGACCTTTAGATATTATGACTTTACGGTGGTAGTGGGAAGTGAAAAGTGTAAACAACACTAGCTGTTGTGTAAGAGTTTATTATATCTCATTCAAGGTTAGAGGCTTCCCTCCCTCAGCTGCACAAAACTGTCTGGTGTTTGCCTAATTAATGCCATCATAACTTTTAATATCATACAGATATGAACTGAGGTCTGTAGTTTATGATGCTTTCACACTCATGTAATACCATTTGCTATCTGAAATTGGAGAGTGTTTGCCACTACAAGTCTCTCGGTGGTATCAAAGGTTGACATACAAGGTAGATGGAAGGAGAGCCTAAATACAGACATGGGTAGGCCTGGAAGATCATGTAGGACAAGGGAGAAGGTAATAGAGAGGTGGAGCATGAAGGAAATAGAAGAAAAGCCAACAGTAACAGAAGTAGAAAAATAAATAGAAATAAAAGAAACCTTTAGAAAAATGACAACATTCATCCTGACATTTTCAAATAATTTTCCAAGGACAGAAAAATCTTGTGAAATTGAAACCTTATGAACCACATAAACGCTTCTCTCAACAATTCTTATTTCACATTTAATATGTGTATGAGAGGTTGCTTCCAAAGATACACAGGGTGAAAAAACATCAACCTATTTCATATACAAGAAAGATACACAAATATTTTCATGCATCATTATGTTTACATGTAGCCTATAGAGGAAAATCTTAATACTATACTATGCCGTATACATCTTCAAAGCATATAAACTAGTAAATCAGAATATTTGTCAGCAACTGTACAATACCAAATACAGTACCGGTATTATAGCCCATTAAGAATAATATTGTAGCATCAAACTTTATCGTGCAACTACTCTGAACAATGCAGGTGAAACATGGTCATTCATTGAATAAATATAATGATAGGAGTATATAAGTATAGAAAACAAGCAAAGGAAGCAACAAGCAATGCCCTACTTCCAGGCCTCTTGAAGCATGACGAGTGGGTGTGTAGGGTCTGGCTGGAAGGTACGAAGGCAGAGAGTGCGGTGGTACTGGTTCCATGCACTCTCTCGACACTCTCGGCTACAGTACGATACCTGGAATATGACGAAGGGTGACTGAATGAGAATGAAAGAAGAACCCCCTTGGCCTGGAAAACCCCATAGGTACGGCAGGAAGAAAGAGAAGGTGAAACAGAAAGAATAGGTTGAAAGGTAAAATGCCAAAATTAACTCATATATTTCACCAGATATTTTCATTTAGTTTTTAAGCTGGTTATGAATGACCGTGAAGTTAGACCATTATTACTAGCTGCTGTACTTACATCACAGTGAGGACATTCTACCACCGTGTCCCTCCGAGTATCACAGCATTCTGGGTAAGGAAGGCTCAGCTGGGAATCCTGGGCCAAACGTCCAGCATTTTCTTCAGCTGTCTCCAATGGTCTTGTCATGTATTATGGAGAAACAATGTATGTGAATGGCCTCCTCGTGTATGTATTAGCTATGTTTCCTATTCAGGTGGTAGTGCAAAGCTTTATCTGTCACATAACTTGCAATAATTATCATTATTATGAAGGTATACTTTTTCATTTTCCAAGGTGGCAGAGGAATACAGGATAAAAAAAAAAAAAAAAAAAAAAAAAAAAGTTAATACTTTACCTCATGCAAAAATCACATGCCAGGTATCCATACGCAGCATTCCATAGAAACTGGCAAGACACAAGTGGACGTTCCTCAAAGATCACATCACCAGACTTGTAGTCCCGAGTGGCAAACAATCCTTTACCCTACAACCAGGAAATTACACCTTAGAAAGAATGTACTCTAAGAGTATGCTTAAAAATTATAGCATAGCCTACACTCACACCGTTCAATGTTATTATTTTCTCTAATACGGTAATTATATACTGTACATACAACAAAACCATATTATAACACTTACTATTGGGTCACCAATGATCCGCACTTCTACTCCCGAGTCCTGACCCTCTCCTACTGTCACTTCCTTGGCTGCCATTACACTTAGCAGCTGCTGTACCTGCCTGGGGTTTACCAATGCTAATAATACCAATATTATAATCTGAGGTACCGTACGCAACTCCTTTTAAGTCTCTGATATTCTTTGGCATGAGTGAAAAGGCAATTGGTATTGTGTGGAGTGGTTGAGAGAGTGAAGCGTAATACATTGAGATGATTTGGACATGTGGAGAGAATGCAAGGTGAGGAGTTTGTAATGAAGGTGTATGGAATTGAAGTTGTGGGACGTGGTGTGAGAGGCAGACCTCCGGTTAGATGGCAGAACAGAGTGGAAGAAACAATGAATGTGAATGGCCTCCTCGTGTATGTATTAGCTATGTTTCCTATTCAGGAAATGTAAAGGAGAGAAAGGTGAGGGGCAGAGGAGGGCTTGACCAAGTAACTTAGTAAGGAGGGAGTGTTGGAACAGGGAAAACTGGAGATACTTCTGCCGTGGCCACCCCCTTGGGGGGAGTTCCCGGAGGGAACGAGGCATCAGAGCTATAGATAGATAGATATTCTTTGGCAAAACATTGAAGAGATAAGCCCCAATGTGGGAGAAGCAACTATGAATATTGATCACTTGCCCAGGTTAGGTCCTGGTAGTCTGCTGTGGTCTAGGTTAAGTTAGGTAAGGTCAGGCTAATTTCAAAATGCCCCATTTGAATATGCCCTACCTTTGAAATGGGGCATTTCCAAAGAAAATGCCATAGAAGAAAAATGTCTTAGAATGTTATATACATTATTAGAGGGTAAAGAAAGTACCGTACTAACATTGTAATACCAACCAGCAATAGAGTAGATATTTACCCTAAACTCTCACTAATTTATAGATGGTTATTGGTAGAGGTTATAAATATTACTTGTAAAGTTACTCTGGAGGTTCTCTACTTCAGTATAACTTACACATCTTCCAGAAAACCTGAGAAAATCAACTTCTCCTATACCCAACTCTACATTAGAAAGTTGGACAATAATATTTACAGTAAATGACATTTACTGACTTTGTCTGAAGGTTCCATGAAATACTGTGTCAAGAAGGTTCAGATGATGCCGTCCATAAAGCATTCTTATTATCATTGTTTTTGAAATGTTTCTCATTGATGTATCACTAAAGTTAGGTAAAGATGAATATTATTATGGCCATTGATACCCTGGGAAAATATGAGAGGAAATGTAAATGCTGTATTCTTACACATCGTAATATAAATATAAATATTTCCACCAACCTGAGTGACACCACTACTGGCAGGACGCACGTGTTTTTTGTTGACGGAAGTTCAGCAAAAACAAAACTCTTAAATTATATATGACAGCATATTTTACACATTACAAGGATTTCATTATTAACTCTGGTTTATATTTGAATATATTCAGGTCGTATTTCATACTGTAAAGACCTGGATAGGTAAATAATTGGCAAAATAATAGCTTTCGCATATAGAACGTCATCTATTAAGGAGGAGGATGCTGGGTTATCTTATATTTTTTGTTTACATTCGTATAATGCCTAAAATATAATGTCTATTGAAAATATTACGAACAAAATGTCTTATTTGTATCGTAATTTGGGGTAATGAGTTCTATGTGGGCGTGTAGCCTACATTTTCACAGCACCATCTTACTTCCTTTTTTATAGTTTGACAGCCCTGTCAGAATGTTTTCCCTGGTGAAAACAATCAGCTGGAGTTGGTCATATACATGTGTATGTACTCCAAAACATATTCTATGTGAAATTCCCTTTCCAGCCTGTATTAGGCACATTATGTAATATTGTCTTGACTTTCCACCTCATAAATTTTAACCTCATCTGTTAATGGGACATGGAGGCGTCAGATAAGTAGATAGATAGATCAATAGAAATTACTCATACTCTTTAACACGTTATATGTTTGGTGGTGACATTGTCCACGTTGCTCCTCCATCACCAGCACACTGATACCCTGCTGATACCATAACTCCCTCGCTTAAGTGGCAGGAAGAGAGGCAGGGGGCTCCTTGCCGACTGCTAGAGATCTAAAATTAGCATTTCCTAGGCTTTTAATGACATGGGATTTCCTGTCATATAAAATGTGTTTGGTGTTCTGTTACTGTAAGGAGCAGTGCTTAGTTATAACACTCGCCTCGAAACTACAGACTCCTATAGCAGACGCAAACACAACACTCTTATATTGTATCACATACACACCATCTCTTCCTTAACCACATACCAGGGGTTGACACCTCTGTTTCTTGACAAATGTCTTTCTATCTCTATGGAAAATTGACATTTCCTAACCTGAAAAAGCCTCAGTATATTGACTCACTTTTAAAGACTATTGTATCATTATGTCTCCCCGTATTTACTCTTACCCTTTCATCCATTTACGTGTATCAGGCTCATCTCCTCTAAAACCTCACCGCTTTCTAGAGTGCATTTATAAACAGCTTCTTTAACCTTTCCTTGTAATGAAGTTTTCTAGGACTATGTATTAAGTTTTATTCATTGATGTACCCAGGTTAGTATACAGATGTCCGTCTACCAAAACGGCCAATAAAAACAGAATAGGTATAATCTATAGGTGAGGTCGAACTCAAGTAAGATACTGCTGCAGAACGACTTTATTACTTCCGTATTTTTCTTTATATAGAAATAACTGAAGTACACTCTCAATCCCTAGCCACCTGAGTCGAAGCCCGAGAAGTGGAGCAGGCGGTTTCTGGACGACAACCCCACCCAAACCATCATGAGGCCACATACACATTTTGAAAACCAATGTAATGCTCGTCGGCGCGATTTTGCTTCACCAACGCCACGGCTAACAGCGTTCGAGCAACCGTCAGTCGTTCAAATGCCAAGTCGGGATCATCGTCGGCGGCGTCTGCAAATCGCCGTCCGTCATCGCAGCAATGGCTTCTCGAGCAAAGCGTTCTGACTTCGACGGCGTGTCAGCAAGCTCGGCCAGCTTCAAACACACCAGGCCCAACACAAAATGATGACGACGCTGGAACTCCGTTTCCATGCCATCGGCATCAATGACCGCCAGGCAGTCATGTGCTTCCTGAAAATACGTTTCACTCGCCACCGAATCCGTGTGCGGCGGCAGTTCTGCCAATTCCACCAGCGCGTGGGCGAGCGACAGCCGTACGTCTTTTGAATCGGTCGTCTGAACGGCGGACGTCAGAACAGAAACCGTTTTTCGCAAATGTTGCTCAGCTGTTTTGAAGTCGCCCGCTCGGCGATTCAAATCCGCCAGCCGCTGCGTTCCCAGCGCCGCATTCAAACGCGGTTCAACAGACTTCGAATCGAACGTCTGCCAACGCCCGGCGATTTCACAGCCGGTTTCGTAGGCCGATGCAGCCGCTTCCGAATCACCAGCATCGCGTTTGGAATCACCCAGATTCAGGCAGAAATCGCGGCCGCGTGAAACACGACTTCCAGTTCCGGCGACTGTTCGTACAACCGCGTGGCATCGGCAAACGCCTGTTCGTATTGAAGACCCGCCGCGTCCCGGCTGGTTCGTTGCCGCAGAGCGTCTCCCAGTCGGTTGCGAGCCATAATCATGCCGACATCCGCCGACACCGAATCCGCCGCCGACGATCGCACTCGCTGCAAACCGTCGATCGCCCGAGTCAACAGTCGCTCCCGAAGTTTCTCCGTCCCGGGCATGTCGTCGAGTTCATTCTGAACTTCGAAAACCAGCGCCGACACCATGTCGAATGCCACGTTGATTTGTTCCTGAGCAACCGTGGCATGCTGCCGAGCTCGCTTTTCCCCCAGCACCGCACGCTGTCGAGCGGTCGTCAGATTGTCGTTGGTGATTCGCAGCGATTCGACGGTGTCGTTCAGCTGATCGTTGGTGTCCGCCAGCGCCAGCGTAAACGATGCCCAGCCGCAGATGGCTCCCAGCAACACGACGCAGATAATCGCCGCCAGCGCCGCCACGATTGGGTTGCGCCGCGCCCACAAAGTCAGCCGTTGGACCGACGTCACGGATCTCGCAACAACCGGTTCGCCATTCAGAAAACGATTCAGGTCGTCTCGGAATTCTTCCGCCGATTGATAGCGGCGAACCGCTTCTCGAGCGATCGCTTTCTGACAGATGTTCTCCAGGTCTCGCGGAATGCGGTCGTCCAGTCGCCGCACCGGCTGCGGATCCGAATGAAGCACGTCGTGCAGGACCGCTCGAACAGAACCGCGAAACGGACGCTCGGCCGTCAGCAGTTCATAAAGCACGACGCCCGCCGAATAAATGTCGGCTCGCGGATCGACGGTCGTAGGATTCAGAATTTGCTCGGGACTCATGAAGGCCGGAGTTCCCGCGATGACTCCGTCTGCCGTGAGTTCCGATTCCGACGCCGTCATCGAGCCAACCCAAAGTCGACCAGCTTCAGCGAGCGGCTGCCGAATTCCACCAGTACGTTCGACGGTTTCACGTCGCGATGCACGACTCCACCCGCATGAGCTTCAGCAAGTGCATCCAGAATCTGAACAACAGCCGCCGCCGCTTCCCGAGGCGTCAAATGGCCATCACGCTTGAGTTGGCTGCTCAGCGATTCGCCGGCAACAAACTGCAGCACCAGCCACGGCGGAAAGTCGTCCGGCGTGTTGACTTCGTGAATCGCGGCGATGTGGTCGCTTTGAAACTGAGCCACCGCATGAGCTTCTCGCACAAACCGCGTCCGCGCACTTTCCAGCGCTGCGAGTTCCATTCGCCACACTTTGATCGCCACAAACGCTGCAGCCGAAGATCCCACGCCTTGAACAAAGCCCCGTAGCGCCGGAACCGACCAGTTCCAGAATTTCGTACTGTTCCAGGCGTCCAGAGGAGCGTCTTCGTCCGCCGCTCCAGGAAAAATGACGGGTGCCGGCGAAGGTTCGTCGACTCGCCAGCGTTCAATGAAGTCGCCAACGTTGTCGCTGAGCTTCTGCACAAACTGACGCAGATGGTCTCTGTCGACGCCTTCGATTGGGTGAGTGTCATATTCAGAATCGGTCAGCAGACTGATATCGCGCGACGCTTCCGACGCTTCGTAAAAATCGTCCAGCCGGTTCTGACACTTTTCACAGACATCGACGTGCCGACCGACCGACAGATTTTCCTCACCGTCAAAGTCGCCGCCCAGCAATCCGCGCAAGGCGGCTTCGTCGGGACAGTCGTTGAGCGAATTGACCGGAGGTTCACGAAGCGCGTCAGCCATCGAGCCCTCCCTGTCCGCTTTGGTCTCGCTGTCCGCTCTGTCCGCCCTGGTCTCCCATGCGTTCGATTTCGCGGCGCAGAATCTGAGTGATTCGGCTGCGAGCGACGTAGACTTCGGACGGAGTCAGTTTGAGTTCTTCGGCGGCCTGAGCGGGCGACAATCCGTCTCGCACGGTCTTCTGCCACGCCATCCAGTTGGCGGGTTTGACTCGCAGCCGCACACGTTCTTCGGCGGCGGCGAGCATTTCGCGTTCGGCCTGTTTGTCGAGCACCGCGTACAGATCATCGAGCGGCCGAGAATCCTGCAACGCTGCGATTTGCTGATGAATCGACGTCCCGCCGGCACCGCGATCTTCTCGCCGATCGCTGACGGCGAACGATCTGACGGCGTTCGTGGTGACGGTTCGCAGCCACGAGCGAAATCGACCTTTGGCGGGATCATATTGAAACGTCTGCATCGCTCGCACAAGTTTCCCCAGGACAATCTGCGTCACATCGTCCGCATCGGAATGCTGAACCCCATATCGCCGAGCCCACGCAAACACCTGCGGTGCATAAATGGCAATAAATTCCCGCCACGCCTCCTGATCGTTAGGATCAGCCAGCCGTGCCAACAACGTCGCCTGCGTTGAGTCAGAAAGATTCACTGCCAAGGTAGATACCACCGCAAACTTCAAACCTTGCGCGTGGAATTCCAAAAATGCCCAAATTGCCGCAAAGTGACGAGGTTTACAGAGAAAATGCGGAAGCTGGCCGGTCGGGAGGAGGCACGCGATGTCGTGGAAGTCGAGGACTTTCGGCAGCGTTTTGTACGTACGACCGAAGCTCCGGACGGTCTGTTGTTTTCGTCGCCGTTCGACCGTAGCGGGGGCATCTTGCCACCGTTCTTCGAGCGAGTCTTCGGTGGCGGAAAGCCCCGCGACATGAAATCAACGACCTGCGGGGATGCCGGGAAATCGAACGGCTGACTACTCGTCTTCTTCAAAGTCATCCCAAACGCTGCCGAATCGGAACTTAAGATCGACGCACCCTCGCGCGCACAGCCAATCGGTTACCGCTGCTGCTCCATCAACTTCTCTTGCAAACATCACGTAGTTGATCTGATGCACCAGGCCCGCGCGCGTTGTTGCCCCGCAGACACGGTGTACCGCAGGCTTCCGATCGATCGTTGGCCGTCGACAGCCGGAACGGGCCCAAGATGAACGGCAATTTCCTCCTGCCATGCCGCTCGCTCTTCTGAAAGGCGCTCCGCATTTCTGCGGTTATCTCTTCGCCTTTCGGCGGTTGAAGTTTGGGCTGCTGGACGTACAAGTCGATCACTCCAGGTCGACAACATCCGGTCCCAACGCGCGAATTTCGGCAATGCGTTCTTCTTCGATCTCTTTCTGAAGTTCAGCGATCCTCTCTTGTAAGCCGTCTGCTTTCGCCCGATTGCCGCGGCGGCGAGACTTGGTACTTTCTTCATACAATCGAGCAATCTCCTGCTGTCGCTCATCCGGAACGTCTTCTCCTTCTTCGTCCGATGCTTCTGCCTCAACGACTGTCGCCGCGCCGTCCGGTTCGCCCATATACCCTTGAAGCTTTCGCAACGTCGCGCGTGCCTTTTGATGTTCGGCCGTCGGCCCACCGTTGGGCGACCACGGAGCGACAAGGTAGGGCGCCATTCGGATCGAATTGAAAAATAGAGTGAGTGACTTATGGATGCGCCTGGCGTCTTCTTCACTGGAAGAAACAAACAGAATCGAAAACGGAACGGAAAACGAATCTGATCGCACAACGACCCCGCGCGCTGGCGGATTCGAATCGATCAATCCACGTTTCGAGCGGTTTGTTCGTCTTTCGCCGGAAGATTCAATAACAGCGTGTCACCGTAGAGTCGCAGCGAAGCGGTTGCCGGCACGTCGGCACTTGACGAACGAAATGTTGATGCGGCTGTCTCCGAATCTGCAAACGTGGGCTACGACGCAGACTTCCGGCGCTTCGTCTTTTAATCTCGTTTCCACGTCTGCGCCGTTAACAATCTCCGATGCGCCGCATTCAATAACGGATGTGGGTGCCTGGACGGCGATATTCATCAGGTCGCCGAAGTTGGCGTGCTGTCCCACCGAAAATACGACTAACATCACAACCGCACACAACAGACTGCCCGCGTAAATTGCGGTGAGAGCCAGCGTGGAAAGCACTCCTGGAGGCGTTGTGTCAGCGACTGGAAGATGTCGAGTGTGATTTGTGCCTGAACTTTCGGAGGTGTTGTCGCAATCGGAAATTCTTCATGATCTCATCAATGATCAGTTCCGCAGTTTCCGGGGGAATGTTCTGTTCATCCGGTGAAACGCCGGAGAACTGATCTCGCAGGCGATGAATGATGCGACCGGAACGCAAGACGTTGGCGATGCCCAGAATCATCATCACGCCGAGCCCAATTAAGAATTTATCGCCAGTGCTGCGCTCACACCAATCAGTACAATGGCCGTCAGAATGCGGAAGGCGACATCAATGGCGTAGTGTCGTGAAAAGAACAGACTGTGCGCCACCCAACCGCCGTCGAGTGGCAGTACGGGAACCAGTTGAGTCCGTTCAGTATTATCGCCATCGTGCCGACTTCCACGGCAAGGTCGATGTGATGCCATAGCCCGTAAACGCCGATGACCGAGCCAATCACAATTCCTGGCACAGGCCCGGCAAGGCTGACAATCACTTTCTTCCAGCCTGCCACGGTATAATTTCGCCCTGTGACGGCAGCGCCGAACATTGGGATAAAGAACATCTTGAGATTGCGATAGCCAACATCTTCATCGCCAGATAATGGCCCAGTTCATGGACAAACAAAACGGGAAGAATGATCAGCACGGTCTTCCAGTCCAGTTTGCAGCGCCAAAACCGACGAAGAACGCGGCCGAGTTAATGGCAATCACCAAACCCGTGACCCAACTTGACTTTCCGTTTTGCTGCTTCTCAATTTCTTCCATCACCGCTGGGTAGCGTTCTGTTGATTGAGTGTCCGCATCCGGCAAAGCGCGAGAAACCAGCGCCTGCTGCTTCGCTGCGGGAATGTCTCGATAAACGCCGCGAGCGACGTGAAAATCGAAGAGTGCCTGATGGTGTTCTTCCAGAAGCTCAACGGAGTCCGCCGTGTCACGAATTCGGCGCACGCTTTGAGTTCGAGAATCACTGGCCAGAATTTGTTGATGCTGTTCCACAAATCGGTGATGCTCGCCTTTCGATCGCGGTGCAGGTCGATTGTGTCCGGCCAGCGCATATCAGCCTTTTCGTTGGTTGTGACTAAGAACGTGCCATCGTGAAAGGCGGTGATCAACGAACAGAAAATCCGATTTTTGTCCAGGCGGTTCGTGGTCCATTCGCGACGTTCAAGACGGCCGATGGCTTCACTGTTCTGATGTGTAACGGTGACGATATCGTAGTCTGTGTCTTGTGGCGTGTACGAAATGTGATGTAACACGGGATCGCGAAATCCCAATTGCTTCAATTCCAGATGCTTGGTTCGAGTTCCTTTTCGAGCGACCTTGGAAAAATTTTCGAACGTCGATTTGAAGGGGGCCAACGTTGAAACGGGAGGATCGTTGGTGGAA
Organism: Petrolisthes cinctipes; assembly: GCA_033782935.1. Taxonomy (NCBI): domain Eukaryota; kingdom Metazoa; phylum Arthropoda; class Malacostraca; order Decapoda; family Porcellanidae; genus Petrolisthes; species Petrolisthes cinctipes. The sequence continues at coordinate 9,931 of JAWQEG010002606.1, read as the reverse complement.
TTCGGCAAGGAATACGCAACAGCTTGAGTAACCACGTAATCACAACGAGCGGGTTACTGTCGCCCCACCAGTATTCGCGAAACGAAACGTTGGGACTGTGAACCTTGCGAAAAATGTCGGCGGGGATTGGCGGACGCGTGGCTGTTGATTTGTGCTGGCGTTCATCGCTGCCAGCTTCTGTGTGGGAGGCGTCATCGTCTGAGTGGTCATCCTCATCGATCACTTCGACAACTTCGACAAGTTCGTCTTCGTCCGAAGGCCAGGAGGTTGGCAATTGAGCCTTACACTTAGGACAAGCGACGCCGCGTTTTAAGATATCTAGCGTCTTGAGCTTGAGGGCGACGCCACACGATGGACACTCAATGCGAGTTGTCATGTTGAGTCCTTATACGGGATGACTCCGTTTGCGATGCGTTGGAGAGTGATGTCTGTCGTAGTGGACGAGGCCACGAGTCCCTGCATTCCTGAGGGTTAAGGACTATGAGAACAATAAGTGGGATGGACTTCCAGCCTGTCATTGTGAAAACGACAGGCTGGAAGCCTATCCCGCTTTAGAAACGTGACACCTATTGTCCCGAGGGTACTCAAGATGGGATTGGCGGCCTCGTCGACGACGGTCGGCTTCTGAATTCACGACTCAGCCGGGAAAGTGGCGCTGTTCAGCGAAACAGGCGCTTCGTGGCCTCGTCCACGATGGTCAGCGTTGTTCCATCTGCGCGGCCGTCTGCTGTTCGAAAACGGCAAGACGTCGTTGTGCGGTATCGCGAAAGTCGCTGTCCAGTTCGATCACCTGCCCGTAGTGATGATCTGCTTCGGTCATCGCCCGCGAGCCTCATAGAGTCGTCCCAGCCAGTAGTGGGCCAGTTTTCGGGAATTCGGTTTTTGTCCCGGCGGTAATCAGGCGAAGTGCCTTTTCCAGCTGAATCCGGCCGTGGTCAGCTTTGCCATCCTGTTTGATCCAGCATTCGCCCAAACCGATGAGCGCCTCGGAGCACAATTCCGGATCGTTTGAAACCTGTTCAAAGAGTGGCGCTGCCAGTTCAGCTGGTTGCAGCGTCGGTAGAGATCGGCCAGTCGAAATGCCTGACGATCGTTCCCTGGGTTTTCCTTCACGCGCTGTGTGAGAATGGCCAGTTCGCGGCTGGTGACTTCCGTCAGTCGTTCTGTGGCGAAAGCGCGTTTGCGAGCGTCTGCGGGATCCTTCTTTGCGTCGGCCTGCGCTTCGACTGCGCGCTGACGCAGAAACGCCAGGTCAACATCTTCCAAACGTCGTCGCAGCGAACCGTTGTTTGGGGCCATTTCGACGGCGTTGTGATAGGACTCCAGAGCCGAAGCCAGCTTGCCCTGCTGAACGAATTGTTCGCCCAGTTCCACGAACCCCTGGAGTCGTTTGTGGCAACGTCCACGTCCTGATCGTGTTCGTCGTCCGTTCCGGCGGTTGGTTTTTCCTTGCCAACTTCCATCTCCCGTGCGGTTCAGCATTTGTGTAACCCTGATCAAGCAACGAAGCCACTTCGACGGATTTAATGAGTTCGTCGGCGATGCGGCCCGAGGGATCGATTCTTCGAAGCTGCTCAAAACACGATCGAGCCAAATCGAAATCGCCGTTGGCCTGCAGCAGCGCACCAAACGTTCGGTAGTAAGATGCGTTCCCTTTGTCGAGTTTAACGGCGGACGTCCACGAGTACTTCGCCACGTCGTAGTTGTTCAGGTGCGTGGCGGGACGTTGCCACATGAGCGAATAGCGGCGCTTCCCACGGGTTAATGGCAATGCCGTCCTCAGCCAGCACGTAAACTGCCTTCCAGTCCTGTTTCACTTCGGCCGTCAGAATTCGACTGCGGACGGCCGCCAGTTTGATGGTATCGACTTTCGAAATACAGCCGTTCTTTTTGTGCTTGCGTCTGCTGGCACGGTGCAGCTGCTTGCGATATTCCACTTTGTCCGGGCTGATATGCACGGCTTTGTTCAGAGACTCCACAGCATAGTCAAAGTTGTCGGCGTTCAGCGCCTTCATGCCTTTGTCGAACCAATGTTCTGCTTCGAGGAAATTATCTCGACCCGATCTTACATCCATCAAACGCTCCCCGACACTGCAGGCCGCTTCTGCTGAATCAAGGCGATTCAGAGGATTGCGGGTTGCAGCACAAAGCACACCTCAACACTGTCTCTGTTACAGAGTGTACTGAAAAAATCCACAGCGCAACACAGAATTCATTGATTCCTGCTATCAGACGGAATGAGACAGTCAGGTTGACATCAGAGGCTTCGATTTACGGTCCATCGGCCGTCCCTTCCGGCAGCCGCCACTCGATCGGAGTTTCACCGGTCGACCTCAACGCGGCATTGATTGCGGAAAACGGCTTGCTGCCGAAGAAACCGCGTCGCGCGGAAAGAGGGGACGGGTGAGCACTTTGAATGATCATATGCCGTTCATCAATAAGCGTCGCCTTCTTCTGAGCTGGCTTTCCCCAAAGGACGAAGATGGCTTCCGACCTGTCGCTGACCGTTTGAATGACGGCATCGGTCAACTGCTCCCAGCCTTTTTTCTGATGCGAATTTGCCTCATGAGCACGCACAGTGAGAACGGTGTTCAGCAGCAACACGCCCTGCTCTGCCCACGACGTCAGGCACCCGTGAGTTGCCGGAGAAATTCCAAGATCCGTCTCCAGCTCTTTGAAGATGTTCCGCAGTGACGGCGGCGTCTGATACCCGGTTGAACAGAAAAACTTAAACCGTGTGCCTGCCCGTGCCCGTGATACGGATCCTGTCCGAGGATCAGAACGCGAACCTTTGACAGCGGTGTCCGTCTGAACGCATTGAAGACATCATTTCGGATGGAAAAACTTCGTGCTCAGACCGCTCCTGCTGAACATAGTCGCGAAGATCATGAAAGTACGGTTGATCAAATTCGTCCGCCAGCGCATCGTGCCAGCACTGAGGAAGTCGGTTGTCGATCATTGGTCATTTGTCAATCGTCAGTGTAGAATACGGATGTCTGCAGATGGCCAGGCGTTCGCTGCGACAATTGCGTGCCGGCCATTTCATTGGCTGCCATTCGATTGGCGGAGAGGAAAGTCCGGGCTCCACAGGGCACGATGGTGGGTACGCCCACCGTCCGCGAGGATAGAGCAAGTGCAACAGAAAGCAAACCGCCTGAACGGCTCCTGTTTGAAGGATGCTGCGAGGTGAAGCTGGCAACAACTTCCCAGGTAAGGGTGAAACGGTGCGGTAAGAGCGCACCAGCGATTCGGGTAACTGATTCGGCTGGGTAAACCTCATCGGGAGCAAAGCTAAGCAGAAGGGAGTGCGTCTTCGGACACGCAGGATTCGGCCCGAATCGTCTGACCTTCGGGTACGCTGCTGGAGGTGTCGAGCAATCGGCATCGTAGATAAATGAACGTCCGTGGCAGCTTGCTGTCACCGACAAAACCCGGCTTATCGGCCATCTGCAGACATTTTCGTCCTCGGCAGCACAACGCTCTTTGCACGGTCGTCCGACCGATCGAAGCCGCGCGTGCCATTTCTGATGAATCCGATACTGTGGATTGACTTTGGCGAATAAGTGACAAGGATTGAGAAATCCCCGGCACCCGCAGGAATGCATGTATGTTCAACGAATTCGACCACGAACAGAATTTCCGCAATATGTGGGAATCGGTGCGCATTGCGCGTCGAGTGGAATATTCCCTGTTCACGTTTGGCGATTCTGATCTGCCCTACTTTCTCGTGATGCCGCAGACGGAAAACGAAGATACGGTGAAATCCGGCGGGGGCAGATCACTGTCAGTCGCGCTCGCATCATCACGCCCGACAGTATGCAGCCGGAACTGCGTGATTTCTTTGAAGACAACGAAGACCTGGATTTGCAGAATTTCTGATGTCGCGATCGGCCGCGTTTTCGAACCTCAAACTCAGCAACCGCCGAGGCAGCGAAGAATTGTCACAGACACTGTGGAAGAAGCTGTCGAAAGGCTGAACCAACGACTCGATACGGAAGAAGAAGATCAGGTTGCCATTCTGACGGCGCCTACAGGTCTCGCTGGTTTCGCACTGCTGAAATATGCGTCCGACGGATTACGAAAGTGCTCCCGACAACCTGAATGAACTCCGCGAACGCGGGTTGCTGCCGTAGTTGTTCGAAGCCGATTCACCGGTTTTGAGCATTGAACGGCAGATTCTGCTGAACTCATGCACCGCGCGGCAGCCCAGATTGCGCATTTTGGAATCTGTCTGAATGCAGCGTGTTCCCGTACCAATCCGGTATAGCGGCGTTTTGGACAGCCGCTATAAGCCACCCGATCGTTGATACACGACAGGGAAACGACCGCGCAAACGGGTGCTGTCCGGCACACGAAGGCGTGGTCAAATGGCGAATGAATGAAACCGGGATGGTTTCCTGAATCGTTGTTCGACTTTTCCTCGTCTTTGATAACTCCATCGGAAGGAGTCCGATGCTTCGGCTCATTATACAACCAGCATTCGTTCGCACTCTTGTCGCCACATTGTTGATTTGCGGTCTTCCGTGCGGCACGGCCATCGGCCAGGAACAGTCAAAGCAGCCTCAGGTTTTCGAAAGAACTCTGGCAGCTTCTTAGCGACTGGTCTGAAGCCAGTTCGCGTGTCGAAAAGCTGAGTGGCGAACATCAGCGGCATACTTACAACAAACCATTCGGTGTCGAGAAGATTGCGAAAGGAAGTTCTGGCATGAGTCGCCGGATAAAGGTCGCATCGACGTCTTTCCAATCAAGATCACGCCGCAAATGATCGCCGAGCGGGAAAAACCAGGCGCCGCAGGTTCAGATGAAGGATGGCAAACCGTTTTAAGCTCCAGTCCGACGATCGGAACGCTGGATTTGCGACGGAACAAAAGTCTACGACATCAACGACGAACAAAAGACGGCTCGCATTGTTCACCTTCCGCCGCAGGTTCGCGGAAAGAACATTATGAACAGTCCGCTGCCCTTCCTGTTTGGAATGCCGCCGACAAAGCCGTCCAGCGATTCAACATGACGATCATTAAGGACTGGCGGCCGGAATATAAAGTCGTCCGTCTGGAAGCATTGCCGCGAATGCGCGAAGACGCCCAAACTGGAGTAAGGCGGAGATCTTTCTGGACACCTCAACCTTCCTTCCCAGCGCCGTCAAACTTGTGGATCCGGCAAAAACCACCGATACCGTGTACAAGTTCAGTGAAATGCAGGTCAACAAGAACGGATCATCGAAAGGATGCTCGGCAAAAATCCATGGGATCCGAAACTCGGACGAGACTTCAACATCCAGCTCATTCAGCCCGGACAGCCTCAGGCCAGGCAGGATCTGCCAGCAGATGCCAGGTCCGGTGCCGATCCGAGAATGAAAGCGAAAGGTGCGGTTGTTCCGAATGTTGTGGGGCAAAATCATGTCGACGCCACCAGGATGTTGACGGAAGCCGGTGTTGCGAAAGAGAACATCAAACGGCTGAACGCCGGCCCCGCTCCCAAGAACGATCTCACTTACATCGTCATCGCCCAGTCCCCGCAGCCGAACACGCCGATCAGTCAGGCGAAAGGCGTCGTACTGAAAATCTACGACAGGCGCCAATCGAATTCTGCGACGGAACAACGCTCCGGCAGCCAGGTCGTTCAGAGCCGTTAACCAATCCCCCTATTTTACGGGACCGTTACGAGTGAGTAACGACTGAATCGTCTGTTCCGAATATGTCGATGTCATTGGCGTGGAGACACGTCGTCAGTCAACGATGGCTGATGCTGCATTTACCTTCGGTTTGCGCAGAGAATGACTCATGAAGAACAACAGACAATTCCTCTCGAAGACGGCGATCACGGCGATCAGCCAACAATGAAGCGTCGATTGGGCCGTGGCCTGAACGCGCTGCTTGGCAGTGTTCCCGATGAGGCGGAACTCCCGAATCCGTCGATCAAGCTGCATTCGCCCGAACAGGACGAAATCAGTACCGAACTGATTGAGCCGAACCCGTTCCAGCCGCGGCGCGAATTCGATCAGAAAGCCATCGACGAACTGGCTGAGAGTATTCGCAAACACGGAGTGCTTCAGCCGCTGCTTGTCCGCGCTGCTGGTGATGGCTACCAGCTGATTGCCGGTGAACGGCGCTGGCGAGCTTCGAAGCAGGTGGGGCTTGATACCATTCCCTGCCGCGTTGTGGAACTCGAAGATCAGGCTGTGTGCGAAGCGGCCATTGAGGAGAACCTGAAGCGTCAGGATCTGAATGTCGTTGAAAAGGCACTCGCCTTCAAGGATTACATCGCGAAGTTCAATTGCTCGATTGAAGATCTCGCCAAACAGCTGAGCATGAATCGGTCCACAATCAGCAATATGCTGCGATTGCTGGATCTTCCGGAAGCCGTGCAGGAAGCCGTTCGGCAGGAACGAATTTCCGGCGGTCATGCCCGCGCTCTGCTGCCGCTGTCTTCGGAAGCTCAGGTGGAACTGGCCAAACAGATTGAACAGCAGCAATTGTCTGTTCGCAAGACCGAAGTCGCGGTCCGGGCCATGTTGAATCCAGCCAGCGAAGAAGCGCCTCCTGCCGCCAGGCCAACGGTAGAAAAGCCGGAACTGACGCCTCATGTCATTGGTCTTCAGGATCACCTGCGTGAGAAATTGCCGCAAAAGTAGACATCAAGCTGAAGAAAAAAGAGACCGGACAGATCGTCATCCAGTTCCAGTCCAATGACGATTCGAACGCATCGTCAGCCAGCTCCGCAGCGCCTAGCAGGTTGTTCAATTTCCTCGTTTAACCGCGTGCCCATCGGACCGCGCGATGCCCCTCGCGCGGTCCGATGAGCACGCGGTTAAACGACCGGCAGTGTCATATCTGACGTTGACACATTGTAGAACGTTCTTAAAACCCGTGACGTGGATCGCCGATCAGAGGGACTGTGACGCGACTTCGCTTTAACCGAATTCCGTAAAGACGCCTGTAAGAAACGGCGTTTTTAACTCTGAGCATTAGCTCAAGCCGACTGCAGGCCACAGCCCTGCCGAGTCCCTTATGTCTGCTGTCTCTTCGAACGCTGCGATCATTGCACAACTGCGCCGTCAGTTGATTCAGGCTCCGGTGGAAACCCGTGAACGGACGCTCATTAGCAGCGGCTTTGAGGCACTGGATCATTTGCTGCCCGATTCCGGGTTGTTGTCCGGAACAGTGATTGAATGGATCTCCGAGGGTCCGGGCCTGCGAACAACCATCCATTGCTTTAACGTGTGCAGCGAAGTTTCTGCACAAACCAGGCGCGCTGGCCGTTGTTGATCCCCATCACAACTTTCATGCGGCATCCATTGGCCATCTCGGGATACCGCTGCACCGCCTTTTGCTTGTAAGACCAGGTCGGTCAGGTTCGGGTGATCTTTCGGATCAATTGTCTCAGCACCAGCGCGCCGAAACATTGTGGGCTCTGGAACAGCTTGCACGATGTGGTGGCGTTCGCATCGTTCTGACATGGATTGATCGTCTGTCATCGACGGCTCAAAGGCGGCTGCAGCTGGCTGTCGAAAAAAGCGGCGTGACTGTCATTCTGATCCGTCCGGTCACGGCTTTACGACAGACTTCATGGGCGGACCTGCAATTTCACGTGACGCAAGGCGCATCGACGGAACGGGCCACTCATCAAAAGAATTACGGGGCGCCAAACATCAGGGTCGCTTTGTTGCGATGTCGAAACGCGGTTGAACAACATGGGCATGCAATAGTGGGATCGAATGATGAAACGGGTCATGTGTCTGAAGTTTCTGAACTGGCCCGTTCAACGAAGACAACGACAGCTGGCGGCTGACCAGCGTTCACGAATTGCTGTTTACTCAGCCGCACCGGCTTCCAGCGCAACTGCCAAACGCAAAAAGTCACCGGCGCACGCTGACACCGCATTTGTTCGCACACTCTTTCCTTCTGCTCGTGGCGGTCCGGCAATCGTATCCGCATCCGACGATGCCTGGAAAGTCGGAGTGCGCCCCGGCATGCCATTGGCAGAAGCTCGCAGCATGGCTGCACCGCTGACGTCAAAGACGTCGACCGTCATCAAATCGGAAACGTTGTTTTTTGAATGGTCACCGGACAGTGATCGCCGCGAACTGCGGGACATTGCGGAACTCACACGACGATTCGCCCCCATCGTGGGCATCGACGAAACGCCGGTTCCTGACAGCCTGCTGCTGGACATCACAGGCTGCGGCCCGCTCTTGGAGGAGAATCGTCACTGGCCGAACAACTCATTCATCGATTGCAAAAACACAACCTGCACTGCCAGGCGGCAATCAGTGATTCCGTGGCTGCGTCATGGGCCATTCGTGCATGCTTCCGGTCACTTTTTGCAACAAACGGCGGTGGCCGACCGCAATCGTTCACAGGCATTCGGTTCGGACTGGGATTTGCCGATTATTGTGATTCCCCCGGGCCAGTCAGAATCATGGCTGCACAAACTTCCGGTTGCTGCCGGAAGAATTCCGCTGGCCGATGCCGAACTTCTTGCCCAACTGGGAATCCTCAACATCAGGCAGCTGTTTGAACTACCGCTGCAGGATCTGCCTTCACGTCTTTCGAACCACACAATCACCCGCATTCATCAACTGCGTGGCATCGAAGACGAACTCATCACACCGATTCCGAAGCAACTCCGGTCGCCGCGAGCTGGGTTTCGAATTCGCAGCAACGAATCTCACGGAAATCCGTCAGGTCGTTGAACACCTCACCAGAGAAATCGTGGAGCAACTGGTCCGCCGTGGCGTTGGAGCACTTCGACTCACCTGTCAGTTACGTAACGAACATCGCGAAGAAATCACGCTGGTGACGGAAGTCATTCGCCCTTTGCAGTCTGCAGAAGATTTCATCGAAGTGCTGAACCTGCGTCTGGAATCGAAGCGATTTCCGGATCCGATTTTTTCTGCCCGCATGCAGGCCTGTACAGCGCCCCTGCCAGTCGCCAGACAAAAAGATCTGTTTCAGTTCGACCGAACACGTCGATCCGGCTGAGGAACTTGCAACCGTCGTGAATCGCCTGAGTAATCGCCTGGGCCGCCAGGCGGTGCTCACTGTCCGTTCGGATGACGATCCCGCGCCCGAAAGAGCCGTCCGGCTTCAATCACTTCTGAAATCTGATGTCGGCGTTCGCGAAATCGAAGAACGCCTCAGCGACCTGACGACGCAATCGAAGAAAACCCGGCCGCCGATTCTCCCACCAATCGTCCCCTGCGACTTCTTTCTGTTCCACAGCCCATCGGCCGGTCGTCAGACAATCCGCTGCACAACCAGTTTGGATGGAACGGACAGACCTGCGTACCGATGGCCGTGGCGGAACGAGAACGCATTCAGACACAATGGTGGCATGATTCACCCGTCCATCGCGACTACTTTCGTGTTTGCACCAGCACCGGATCGGAACTCTGGATTTTCCAGGATCTCAATTCCCGCTGCTGGTTCATTCACGGCTTGTTCGACTAGCAGGCTGTCCGGGAAGCCGTGCTAACCGGTGGGTTGTGGCGGTCAGAAATTTTGAAATTCTGTCCGGTGAGGATGAAGTCGCGAAAATCGCGACGCGACGAACGGGCAACCGCGCCAAATCCGAAATTTCTCGCCAAAAAACGCGACGTTGTCCGCGCAAACTGCCCCTTTTCAACACTCTCAGCTTGCTGCCAGCGCACCACTTCTGAACAACTTCAACAAGTTGTGCACGATGCAGACAAGATTCCATTCCCCCTTCATTTTCTCGAGGCCTCGCAGGAGGAATTGCGAAAGCCAAGACACTCTTTGATCTGGCCGAACACCGGTTCGATGATCACCTTTCGCCGAGCATACTCGGCCTTCCCTTTCTTCGTCCGGTTGCGACGAGCCATTTCCTGCTTCGCCGTCTCACCTTTCGGAGGACGGCCCTTCGGAGCATCCGGTATTTTGTCATTGTGCTTCTGACGACCGGTCGCGAT
>JAWQEG010002605.1:115000-130000 GCA_033782935.1 Petrolisthes cinctipes | reverse complement strand
GGAAGAGAATGGAAGGAAGTAATGGGAAGGGAAGGGAAAAGAATGGAGGGAAGGAAAGGAAAGAGAATGGAAGGAAGGAAAGGAAGAGAATGGAAGGAAGTAATGGGAAGGAAAGGGAAAGAGAATGGAGGAAAGGAAAGGGAGGAGAATGGAAAGAAGGAATGGGAAGGAAAGGGAAAGAGAATGGAGGGAAGGGAAGGAAAGAGAAGAGAATGGAAGGAAGTAATGGGAAGGAAAGGGAAAGAGAATGGAAAGCAGGAATGGGAAGGGAATGGAAGGGTAGAGAGAATGGAAAGAAGGAAAGGAAAGAGAATGGAGGCAAGGAAAGGGAAAGAGAATGGAGGAAAGGAAAGGGAAGAGAATGGAAGGAAGTAATGGGAAGGAAAGGAAAGAGAATGGAAGGAAGGGAAGAGAATGGAAAGCAGGAATGGGAAGGAATGGAAGGGAAGGAAGGAAAGGGAAAGAGAATGGAAGGAAGTAATGGAAGGAAAGGAAAGAGAATGGAAAGAAGGAATGGGAAGGAAAGGAAAGAAAATAGAAAGAAGGAATGGGAAGGGAAGGGAAGAGAATGGAACGACACTGGAGGAAAGGAAGGGAAGGAATGGAAGAAAGGAAAGGAAGAGAATGGAGTGAAGAAAAGGGAAAGAGAATGGAAAGCAGGAATGGGAAGGGAAGGGAAGAGAATGAAAAGCAGGAATGGGAAGGGAAGGGAAGAGAATGGAGGCAAGGAAAGGAAAGAGAATGGAAAGAAGGAATTGGAAGGTAAGGAAGGAATTGGGAAGAGAATGGAGGGAAGAAAATGAATGAAGAGAAGGGAAAGAGAATGGAAGGAAAGGGAAAGAAAATGGAAAGAAGGAATGGGAAGAGAATGGAGGGAAGGGAAGGGAATGGAGGGAAGGAAAGGGAAGAGAAAGGATGGGCAGGGCAGGGCAGGGCAGGTCAAGGTAGAGCAGGGAGGTGCACGTGGAGAGAGAGAGAGAGAGAGAGAGAGAGAGAGAGAGAGAGATGGGGGAGGAGGGCAACATGTGGTGTGAAAGAGACTGATAATATGAGTGTGACAGAGTGAGTGAGTGATAGAAGGTTGTGTTAGCCTCTGTCTCACAAGAATACAAAGTGGGACCGGAAGGAAGGAAGGATAGTACGAAGATAATGGTGAAGATATAAAGAGAGAGAGAGAGAGAGAGAGAGAGAGAGAGAGAGAGAGAGAGAGAGAGAGAGAGAGAGAGAGAGAGAGAGAGAGAGAGAGAGACACACACACACACACACACACACACACACACACACACACACACACACACACACACACACACACACACACACACACACTCACATACAGACACACACACAGACAGAGCCAGACACACACACAGACAGACAGACCAGACATTAAATCAGCTTCCATGCACTCCCTCAGGTCAAACAACATCAATATCAACATTCCATCCACCAACTCAAACCTTTATAATTTCATCCCCTCAGGCATCAGTCAAACAGGATGGGGGTGTGGGGGTGTGGGGGTTAAGTTTGTGTATGTGGGGTGTGGTGGTGGGGTGTGCAGGGAGGTTGGAGTTTGAGGATATGTGTGTGTGGGGGGGAGGGGTTAAGTTTGTATGTGTGTGTGTGGTGTGTGGGATGTGGGTGGGGTGTGCAGGGGGGTTGAGTTTGAGGATATGTGTGTGTGGGGGGGGGGGGTGTTGGTTAAGTTTGTGGGTGTGTGGTGAGTCTGTGTGTGTGTGTGTGTGTGTGTGTGTGTGTGTGTGTGTGTGTGTGTGTTGGGGTGGGGGAGGGGGGGGGGTTGTACAGCGTGTACTAATGGGGGTCAGTAATTATTCTGGGGTTTATTTAAGGGGGTTACTGATTCTTCAATGCCCCACTAATTTTGCAGCAAGTTAAGTTAGGGGGGTATATTAAAGTGTATTACCCCCTTGAGAGAGAGAGAGAGAGGAGAGAGAGAGGAGAGAGGAGAGAGAGAGAGAGAGAAGAGAGAGAGAGAGAGTGACATATTAATGAATAATATGTCCTCGCTAACTAATAAATTTGTTTTAATCACCTCACTAACTAGACTAACAAAGCCAATGATGAAAGAACCATAACGTGCCATGGATGAATATAACACACACACACAACACACACACACACACACACACACACCACAACACACACACACAAAGGACGGAAACCCACTGAAATTCGTAATTAAGTTGTGGGTCAGTATGTGTGTGTGTGTGTGTGTGTGTGATGTGCTTGAAGGTTGCACACACACACACACACACACACACACACACACACACACATGGTCTGTTATGGTCTACTCTAGGAGGAGCTTGGTTCGGACATTTTCCTAAATCTGGGACACAAGAACTGAGGTTGACCGCCAGGCCAAAAAGCTTTCCAAAATCAGGGGCAAGAAAAATGTCTGAAAATTTAGAAGACTTGTTTCCTTGGTTGCTCTCGCTCCCCTCTGGATAATATTAGAATGGAGAGAAGGGGTGGTGACAATTGTTATGATGATATGATGGTGATGATGATGATGATAGACAATGAAGATGATGATAAAGAGAATGTGAGGAGGAGGAGGAGGAGGGAGACGAGTGGGAGGAAAAAGGAGAAGTAGAATAAGAGGAGAAGGAGGAGGAAGAGGAAGAGACTTAAGAATAAAGGGTACACAGGACATAAGACAGGGTTGATACATGTAATGTCAACGTACACTATTATTATTATATTATAACTCACTAATCGCTACTAATTAAACCATTACCTTTGACAATGTAGTAACTAATGTCATGGCTCATATAAGAATAATTATTACCCCCGAGCATGGTGTTAATGATAAGAGTAATTAATTAAGTTTACCACGAGTTGTTTTTGTAATGATATACACTAATGAGAGATGATCATTTGGCAAAAAAAAAAAAAATGTATTGCAACCCTCTTTTGGATACTTGTATTTAATTTCAATGTAAGGTTGGTTCCAATATTTTTTATGCTGACTGAACGTAGACTGGGTGTGTGGATCAGAAGAATTTTTTTTTTTTTTACACTGAGGGAAATTTGTTGTTGTTATTGTTGTTTTTGGTGTTGATGGTGGTGTTGTTGTTGTTGGTTTTGTTGTTGGTGGTGGTGTTTGTGGTTGTTCGTGTTGTTGTTGTTGTTGGTGTTATGGTTGTTGTTATTGGTGTTGTTGGTTGTTGATGTGGTCGTGTGGTTGTGGTTGTTGTTGGTGTTGTTGTGGTTGTTGGTGTTGTTGTGGTTGGGTGGTGGTGGTGGTGGTGTTGGTGTTATTGTTGTTGATTCAGATTTACCCAGATTATGCCACGAAAACAACACAAATATGAGGGACAATATATCAAGGCAAGCATTCACTCTGTCCTGTCGTTGTATCCTAGGCGTTGTATGCAGGACTCACTAGGCTAATCTCCAACCACGGCCTCCTCTCCTTTCCATCCCCAATACTTCATCCATCTCCCCTGAGGTTTGTGGTTGTGGCAGTTTGCGTGTTTTTTTACGGGGGTACTAATTATTCCCCTCAAGCAGTGTCTTTGTTTACATTAATAATTGAGTGTTGCATGCTCCCGATGGTGTGTGTGTGTGTGTGTGTGTGTGTGTGTATGTGTGTTGATGAGTGTACGTGTTAGCGTGTGTGTGTGTGTGTGTGTGTTGATGAGTGTATGTGTTAGCGTGTGTGTGTGTTGATGAGTGTATATGTTAGCGTGTGTGTGTGTTGATGAGTATATGTGTTAGCGTGTGTGTATGTGTGTGTGTGGTTCGTTCCTTTCACCCTCTTATCAATTCTAAGGAGTCATGAAGTCAGTGCCAAACCCTCCTCACCCCCCCAATCCCCAACCCATCCTCCTCGGCCCCCTCCTCTCCAGCCTCTCTGTTCTAATCTCCTTATATGGTTCCATGGTCATTCTGAGGGCTACTGATTCCTACATACTGTTTCGTTGTCTGGAGAAGTTTGAAGGAAATCAATGTTATATATTTTTTTTATCTATTCAAATTTATAAACAGAAAGATCCAACAATTTAATTAAGGATGTCATTGGAAGGTTGTTCGTTTGTTTTGGAGGAATCAGTAGGAATGTGTTGTTGGTGATGGATGGTGTTATTAGTGATGATAGTGGTGGTGTTGGTGATAGTGGTGGTGTTGGTGATAGTGATGATAGTGTTGGTGATAATGTTAGTAATGGTGTTAGTGATGATAGTGGTGGTGTTGGTGATAGTGGTGGTGTTGGTGATAGTGATGATAGTGGTGGTGATAATGTTAGTAATGGTGTTAGTGATAGTGTTAGTAATAGTATTAGTAAAAGTGTTGGTGATAGTATTAGTGATAGTGTTAGTAATAGTGTTAGGGATAGTGTTAGTGAAAGTGTAAGTAATAGTGTAGGTAATAGTGTAGGTAATAGTGTATAAGTGTAACAAATTTCCTCCCCAACTCACCACTTTCAGTATTGCATCATATTCCCTCACCACTACCACCCACCATCACCACCAATCCATCATCACCACCACCACCACCACCACCACCACTACCACAACCACCACCACCACCACCACCACCACCACTACCATCACCACCACCACCACTACCACCACCATCACCACCACTACCACTACTGCCACCACCACCACCACCACCACTACCACCACCTTACAATAACCATCGATATTCTTCACAATTCTCAAACTTTATACTATTTTACTACACTTACATACGAGTTTCATTGATGGACAGGGTAGGTAGGTAGGTAGGTAGGTGTGTGTCTAGGCCTTACATGTATCTCAGTATATATATTTTTTTCAAGTCTTTCAACACATGTACTCGCTCTCATGCCATCTTTATTATTATTATTATCATTTATTTTTTCTCCCTCCTTCCGTTTCTCTTTTTCATTTTACCTTCCTATTTCTCTCCAACTTCCGTCTCTCTCTCTCTCTCTCTCTCTCTCTCTCTCTCTCTCTCTCTCTCTCTCTCTCTCTCTCTCTCTCCTCTCTCTCTCTCTCTCTCTCTCTCTCTCTCTCTCTCTCACATTGCATTCTTTCCTTCCTTCATTTTTTCCTTCCTTCCTTCCTTCCTCCCTCCCTCCCTTCCTTCCTTCCTTCCTTCCTTCCTTCCTTCCTTCCTTCCTTCCTTCCTTCCTTCCTTCCTTCCTTCCTTCCTTCCTTCCTTCCTTCCTTCCCTTCTCTTTCCTCTCACTCCCTTCCTCTTTTGCTCTAATCTCTAACACATAATAATAAACCGGTATTGAAAGTTACGAGTGTGTGTGTGTGTGTGTGTGTGTGTGTGTGTGTGTGTGTGTGTGTGTGTGTGTGTGTATACTTTCAGATAAATTACCTGTGTCTTTCTTGCTCCCCTTCACTAAATCGTAACTACACACACACACACACACACACACACACACACACACACACACACACACACACATATATCAATTTATTCTCCAATACTGATAAGATTACTATTGTCATTTGTGTTATTTACCTGGTTTGACCTCAGCCTCATTCACTCTCCTTCCTTCCTTCCTTCCTTTCCTTTCTTCCTTCCTTCTTTCCTTCCTTCCTTCCTTCATTCCTTCTTTTCCTTTCTTCCTTTCCTTCCTTCCTTTCTTCCTTCCTTTCCTTTCTTCTTTCCTTCCTTCCTTCCTTCCTTTCCCACCCACATAACTGAACTCCTACACTCTCCTTCCTTCCTTCCTTTCCTTCCTTCCTTTCTTCCCCTCTTTCCTTTCTTCCTTCCTTCCCTCCTTCCTTCCTTCCTTCCCTTCCTCCCTCTCTCCCTCCCTTCCTCCCTCTCTCTCTCCTTCCTTCCTTCCCTTCCTCCCTCTCTCCCTCCCTCCTTCTTTCCTTCCTTCCTTCCTTCCTTCCTTCCTTCCTTCCTTCCTTCCTTCCTTCCTTCCTTCCTTCCTTTCCCACCCACATGACTGAACATTTCCCCTCTCCCTCCCCTCATTATTATCATCTATTTCTCCCCTCTCTCTCTTTCTTCCACTCTCCCCGCTTATTATTTTCATCTATTCCTCCCTTCTCTCATTATTATTATGATTTATTTCTCTCCTTTCTCTTTTCTTGTTATGTTCTTCCCTCAAGTCATCACAACACACACACACACACACACACACACACACACACACACACACACACACACATTCTCAAATACATACAAGATCACACACACACACACACATTCTCAAATACTTACAAGATTATATATATACACACACACACACATTCTCAAATACATACAAGATCACACACACACACACACACACACACACACACACACACACACACACACACACACACACACACACACACACACACACACACACACACTTCTCAAATACACACACACACACACACACACACACACACACAGTTTAATTTCCTACTTGTATACAGCATACCTTTTGAGGACTTATTGCAGACTCGATAATATATCTCTGCCTACAACATCTGAGAGAGAGAGAGAGAGAGAGAGAGAGAGAGAGAGAGAGAGAGAGAGAGAGAGAGAGAGAGGCTGTCCATGCTCCTATTATCATGCTCATCAATCATCTCTCCTTTCCTTGTTGTTGTTGTTTTTGTTGTTGTTGTTGTTCCCATCCTTTGTTTTGATATTTTTTTCTTTTTGGTTTTTCCATTCTCATCTGTTGTTGTTGTTCTTGTTTCTGTTTCTCTTTTGCATAATTATTCTCTATGTCTTTTTGTTTGTCCTTTTCACATCGTCATTCTCCTTTCATTTCCTTCCTTTCCCTTCTTTCTTTCTTTTTTTCCCTCACTTTCACATCATTTTCCCTTTCATCACCATTTTCCTTTAATTTCCTTCCTTTCCCTTAGTTCTTTCTTATTTTTCCCTCACTTTCACATAATTCTGCCTTTCTTTCCATCCTTTCCCATCTCTCATTTCTATTCTTCTTGTTATTGCTGTTCTCATTCTTTCCTTCATCTTCCCTTCTCCTCATTCGTATTTATGCCTTTTCCTTTCTTTATTCTACTTGCCTTCCTTCTGCCTACCTATCAACCTACCTATACCTACCCAAGTAACTACCCACCCACCCGCTCACCTACCTACCTACCTACCTACCTATCTACCTACTTACCTACCTATCTACCTCCCTACGCATTTAACTATCCATCCAACTACTCACCTACCTACCTACCTATCTAATTAACTACCCACTCACCTACCTACCTACCTACCCAATTAACTACCTACCTACGTACCTACCTACCTATTGCATGAACTCCTAACCCAACACGCACACAAGCACACCCACCAGCAAGCAAGCAAGCAAGCAAGCACTCAGTATTCCCATCACATACACACTTGTAGACCACCACCAACCCCACTACACTGTACACTTACATACTAAAGTCATGTACCAGTGCTGCCATCTGAGGTCAGTGTGTGTGTGTGTGTGTGGTGTGTGTGTGTGTGTGTGTGTGTGTGTGTGTGTGTTACTTAAGAAGAAATGTATCTGTGGTCAATAAAATGATCTTTGTGTGTGTGTGTGTGTGTTACTTAAGAAGAAATGTATCTGTGGTCAATAAAATTATCTTTGTGTGTGTGTGTGTGTGTGTGTGTGTGTGTGTGTGTGTGTGTTACTTAAGAAGAAATGTATCTGTGGTCAATAAAATTATCTTTGTGTGTGTGTGTGTGTGTGTGTGTGTGTGTGTGTGTGTGTGTGTGTGTGTGTTACTTAAGAAGAAATGTATCTGTGGTCAATAAAATTATCTATGTGTGTGTGTGTGTGTGTGTGTGTGTGTGTGTGTGTGTGTGTGTGTGTGTGTGTGTGTGTGTTACTTAAGAAGAAATGTATCTGTGGTCAATAAAATTATCTATGTGTGTGTGTGTGTGTGTGTGTGTGTGTGTGTGTGTGTGTGTGTGTGTGTGTGTTACTTGAGAAGAAATGTATCTGTGGTCAATAAAATTATCTATGTGTGTGTGTGTGTGTGTGTGTGTGTGTGTGTGTTACTTAAGAAGAAATGTGTCTGTGGTCAATAAAATTATCTTTGTCCGTGTGTGTGTGTTTATGAAGAAAATTGCTGTCGTCAATAAAATTATTTATGTGTGTGTGTGTGTGTGTGTGTGTGTGTGTGTGTGTAGCCTTTGTTTGTAGTGTTGGAAAGTAAACAAAACAAGCCGTCAGTAAACAAAACAAGCTGTTACTACTACTACTACTACTACTACTACTACATCTGCTGGTATTGTTGTTATTATTATTGATGGTTTGTTGTTGTTATTGTTGATGGTGTTGTTGTTGTTGTTGTTGCCTTTTAGAGAGTATGTCGACCTCGGTTCCTGTTCCACCAACGGCACATCATGTAAACAAAGTAGTAAAGTGGTGGTGATGGTGGTAGTGGTAGTGGTGGTGATAGTGGTGGTAGTGGTGGTAGTAGTGGTAGAGATAGCTGTAGTGGTCTGGTGGTGGTAGGGGTGATAGTGGTAGTAGTGATAGTAGTAGTAGTAGTAGTAGTAGTGGTGGTGGTGGTGATAGTGGTAGTGGTGGTGATAGTAGTAGTAGTAGTAGTAGTAATGGTGTTGGTGGTCCTGGTAGTGGATAGGATTTTGTACATTTTTTCAACTCCATAAATTTCAAGTTTTTTATCATTTTTTTTTTCTGGTGAGCTCGAGAACAATAATTATATAGTGTAAATATTAGTGATTCTCCTACACACATAACCACCACCACTACTAAACTGTCACTCGTTTTAACAATAACCAAAACACACGTAATTATAAACTCAATTTGTTCCCTTGATTGGGTAACGAGCCTAAATCAGCAGAAGATCTTATAAATAATCACTGAAATTCTGTATACAAGAATTTTTAGCATTGATCGTGTAAAATCCGCCGAAAATAAATCAAAATAAGGTAAAAAAAAAATAATAATAATAATAAAAAATATATAAAAAAATAATAAAACAAATATGATAATAATAATAATAAATGAAATAATGGATTTCCACTCTTGGCTATGTATAGGGAAAATAAAATGGTAGCTGGTAACTGTGAACATATGTGTGTGTGTGGT
Source organism: Petrolisthes cinctipes (assembly GCA_033782935.1). Taxonomy (NCBI): domain Eukaryota; kingdom Metazoa; phylum Arthropoda; class Malacostraca; order Decapoda; family Porcellanidae; genus Petrolisthes; species Petrolisthes cinctipes. The sequence goes on along the minus strand of JAWQEG010002605.1, from coordinate 120,969 downwards.
TGAGTGCTGTTGAAAAGCCGTATAGTTGCCCAAGTTATATACAAGATGGCGCTGATGATATGCCACACCCTCACACACACACACACACACACACCCTCCCTTCTCTCTCTCTCTCTCTCTCTCTCTCTCTCTCTCTCTCTCTCTCTGTGTGTGTGTGTATGTCTTTTTTATCGTGCATGTACAGTCACGAGCATAAATTTCTTTACCCCCATGGCGAGAATGAGGTGGAAGTTGTGGTTGGAGAAGGGCCAGACAAACGAACACTGGTGGTCAGTATCTCATGACGGTGTAAAATTTGTTGTATTCAAGTGAACACCTCTAGTGACATGAAGCATCATCCCAACATTATGAACTGGTCCATTTTTGTTCGTCCAGTCCATATCCAACGACGACTTCGACCTAACTCTCGCCAGGAGGGTAAAGAAACTTATGCTCGTGACTGTCCATTATACACACAAATGATAAAGATAATCATTTGGACGGACGCCATTTTGCTTCTTGCGCCAGTTATGATTTTAATTAAAGGGGCCGTGTAATTTATCTGATGTATATATACCACCTTTATTTTATTTTTATTTTTATTTTATTATTATTATTATTATTATTTTTTTCTTTATTATTATTATTATTATTATTATTATTTTTTTTTTTTTTTTTTTTTTTTTTCTGTTTCCTGACATATTTTTGGAGGAATCAAGGCACTCCAATATGTATCTACAGTATATAAATAATAACACACACACACACACACACACACACACACACACACACACACACACACACACACACACACACACACACACACACACACACACACACACACACACACACACACACACTATCACCTTAACTCTCTACCCGTTGAGAAATTGGACACATCCTTCATGAAACACATCCGTCATCCAAACCACCAAGAAATATTTGACACTAATTATATATTTTCCTGGATCACATATATATAGAATTAATTAGTAAATCCTTCAACAATATCGAAAACAATTATATATTTTCCTGGAACACATATATAGAATTAATTAGTAAAGTCTTTAACAATATCGAAAATAATTATATATTTTCCTGGAACTAATATCTAGAATTAATTAGTTTAGTCTTCAACAATATCGAAAACAATTATATATTTTCCTGGATCACATATCTAGAATTAATTAGTTATAAAAGTCTTCAATAATATCGAAAACAATTATATATTTTCTTGCAACTAATATCTAGAATTAGTTAGTTATATAACGCTTCAACAATATCGAAAATAACGATATATTTTCCTGCAACTAATATCTACAATTAATAAGTTAAGTGGATAGTACACCTTTGATATATATACTGGACTAACTTGATTCCTCCAAAGTATGTCAGGAAACGGGACCAGATTAAAAGAAATAATGGTGTCCTGTTGCTTGGAATAATGTGGATGGATCATGCAGTTACTCCAGATTTACCAAACACTGTACTAACCCCTTCAATATCTTCAACAATATCGAGAACAACTTACAATATATTTTAACTTGTGTTTTGCTGAAGATATTTCCTGACACACTTGGTCCACAACACAATCGTCTTTCACTAATATAAATAAAAACACAGGAATAATTTTTCACCAGAGATATAACTTAATAAAAGGAATAATTTTTTCACCAGAGATATATACCGTTTAAAAAAAATTCGTATCATATATTTATAGAACAAAATAGTCTTAATTAAGGGGATATATATATAGTACATCTTTGGTTCCTTGGAGCAGTTTGATTCCTCCAATATATGCCAGGAAACAGGATCAGGTGAACAAAAATAATGGTTTGCTGTTGTTTGGAATTGTTTGGAGGAATTAGTTGCTCCAGATTTACCCAATTGTAATATTCCCTTAAATGGGTGTGGGAATAGGGGGACAGGCTTGGGGGGGGGGGTTTCTGGGGGTTTGGAGTGTGCGGTAGTAGGGGGATAGGCTTGTGGTGGGTAGAAAGCCTGTCCCCTATTCACGAACCCCCCTAACCCCCCCCCCAAGCCTGTCCCCCCTACTCCCGCACCCCCCAAACCCCCCCCCTAAGCCTGTCCCCTACTCCCGCACCCCCTTAACAAAACAAACTCATGATACACCAAAAGTTATATATGTGGAAAATTTCTGCCGCTTTCCCTGTCATAACAAGAGGTGCGCATGCGTCATTACCCACCATTACAAGGCATCGTTTGCTTGACCTCTGCTGACCTCCCCTCCCCCCTCCCACTGACCTCGCCGGGAATGCGTGCAAAAACCAAATGTTGCGCAATCTCCCCCACCTCCATCACACTCACCCCCAACACCCCCTTCTCTTGTGATGTGATGTGGTTGCAAATTTTCGGGGCAGAGAGAGAGAGAGAAAGCTTTGTCTGTATATATAGGTGTGGCCGTCAATGCACACACACACACACACACACACACACACACACACACTACGATATATATAGGCCCGTATGCATGGAAAAAACACTATGCATGGTGTTAACGACGTCATGGTATAACCTACTAACTTGTACTGTATACGATGGATGTGTTTATTTGTTTGTTTGTTTGTTTATGGAGGCATCGTACCGGTACAGTCACAAGCACTAATATGTGTTCAGGTGTGCTTTGAAACCTATATAGAGACAGTGGGTCGATTCCACAGTGGTATTGGTTTGTTAGCTTCCCAACCAACCACACTCATAAGGCTTCATTATTTTCCAAAAGCTGAGTATCCACATTCACAAAATTTATCCAACATTTAGATAATGATGATCTCTTTATAGTTTATTCACCCAAATTCATTAAATAATTCACCCAGAAGTCATTAACACGGCTAACATTCTTTCGTTTGCATGCTTACAAACCAATACCATGCAACGACTGTGGAATCGACTCAGAAAATGAATGCACAATAACATCTCCATTGAATTATAGTTTCGTTGGGTGAATTGGATTGTTCAAAGTTTCAACCAAAACTGTATACTTATTAGTGCTCGAGACTGTACATATTATATTTACATCATCCACAACACCATGGATGCACGCTGATGGATGTTGTTGTTGTCCTTGCATACGACCGACACACACACAGTCATACATGCACCATCTTAAGGGGGAAGTTTTGTTTTGGTAATTCTGGAGCAACTGAATCCTCCAAACTATTCCAAGCAACACAAGACCATTATTTTTGTTCTTCTGGTCCTGTTTCCTAGCATACTTTGGAGGAATCAAGGCACTCCAATGTACCAAAAAAGAGTTACCACCTTTAAGGACTCTGTGATCGTGTATGAGAACAGGTGACTTCTGATTTCTCCTGACTATAGGCCACGAAACAAACTCCTTCATTATGGATGGTGTTTCGTGGTTATTTTTGAAGGACTCATTTACCTCCAATATTCTGACAACAATACAGGGTCCCTTAAGTATATACTGCATTAAAGGGGTGCGGGAGTAGGGGCAGGCTTGGGGGGGGGGGACTGGGGGAGTGCGGGAATAGGGGGACAGGCTTTGGGTGGGTAGAAAGTCTGTCCCCTATTCCCGCACCCCCTTAACCCCCTCCCCCCAGCCTGTCCCCTACTCCCGCCCCCTCCTAACCCACCCCCCCCCCCCCCCCAAGCCTGTCCCCTATTCCCCGCACTCCTTAAGTAGGTAAATGACAGTGATGAGCCACTTGAGTACATGATGCTTGTGAACCTAAATTGATTACACAAACACCAGAATTTTGAGGTGAACCTAAATTTATTACACAACACAAACATTTTGAGGTGAATCAAAATTTATTACACAATCACCAAAATTTTGAGGTGAACCTAAATTTATTACACAAACACCAAAATTTAGAGGTACAGTCACTATAAAAAAAAAACTCCTGCATCGCTTGAATAAAAATAAGTGGGGGTCATTTGAATACACCTTAATTATGAACCAGTTTTACAGAGATAAACAGCTGTATGTATTTTAGGGTTGTTGTTGTTTCATTGGAAGGTGTTTATATAGAGGACTGTTGGGCTTGACTGTACACATCTGACTGGGTGGTTGTATTGTCTTTCTTGGGGTTTGTTTATATTTCACAGGATAGGTGCATGCAGTTCTCTGTGTGTGTGTGTGTGTGTGTGTGTGTGTGTGTGTAAAGGTGAGAGTGAGAGTGTCTGTGTGTGTGTGTTAAGGAGAGAGTGAGAGAGTGTGTGTGTGTGTGTAAAAGAGAGAGAGAGAGTGTGTGTGTGTGTGTGTGTTTATTATATATGCAGGGCAGGGTGCCAGCATAAATCACAACAGCAACAACAACAACAACATCAAGAAGCGAGTTACTACCAGTCCTATATGCAGTCCGATAATGTAGTGTGTGTGTGTGTGTGTGTGTGTGTGTGTAAAAGAGAAACAAACACACACACAAAACTAAGATCATTTTATTGACCACAGATACATTTCTTCATAATTAATACACACACACACACACACACACACACACACACACACACACACACACACACACACAAAGAACATTATTTTTACCACAGATACAATGCCATGTCTTCATAATTAACACACACACACACACACACAACACACACACACACACACACACACACACACACACACACACACACACACACACACAGAGAGAGAGAGAGAGAGAGAGAGAGAGAGAGGGGGGCGATCGAGTAAGTAGATAAGTAGGCAGGTGGTCAGGAAAGTGAGAAAGATAATCCGAGTTGAAATGGATGGGAACGACACACAGGCAGGGACACCTCAAGCCAAACAAGGTGTTATAGTTATAGCTAGAAGGTTGAGGTCAGGGGTCAGGAGGGAGGGTGGAAGGGTCAGGGGTCAAGGTGGAAGAGGGCAGGAGGAGGAGGAGGAGGAGGAGGGGGGAAAGGGTAAGGGTCATTGAGTAGAAAGGAGAAGGGTGGGAATATAGAGCAAGGGGTCATATATACAGTAGAAGCAAGGTCATGGCTAAGGGGAATATAAGAATTGATGATGAGAGAGAGAGAGAGAGAGATGAGAGAGAGAGAGAGAGAAGAGAGAGAGAGACAGAGAGAGAGACCGAAGAGAGAGAGAGAGAGAGAGAGAGAGAAGAGAGAGAGAGAGAGAGAGAGGGAGGAGGAGTGAGAGAGATGAGAGGGGGGGGGTCAGGGAGTGTGTGGTGTGTGTGTAAATAGAGAGAGAGAGAGGGTGGGGGGGGTCAGGGACGTGTGTGTATGTGTGTGTAAATCGAGAGAGAGAGAGAGCCGGGGGGGGGTCAGGGAGTGTGTGTGTGTGTGTTTTGTGTGTGTGTGTGTGTGACTAAATTGAAGAAATTTATCTGTGGTCAATAAAATTATCTTAGTTGTGTGTGTGTGTGTGTGTGTGTGTGTGTGTGTGTGTTGGGAGGGGCAGGTCATTCAAGGATATTCACTATAATATATGTAAGGACAAGGGCAAAGGACAGACGATAATAATACTATACATAAAAAAAGGTGAAGTCAGATCAAGGCCAAGGGCAAGGAAGGAGCTACAGTCAGTTGGCAGAACGGACAAGGCTGGCATGGGACTGACTTATTGACTGACTGACTTATTGACTGACTACCTAACTGACTGACTGACTGACTAACTAACTGACTTATTGACTGACTGAGTGACTGCTTTATTGACTGGCTGAATGACTACCTAACTGGACTGACTGACTGCTTTATTGACTGCCTTATTGACTGGCTGACTGCCTGACTGACTAAATAACTAAATGACTGTCAATCTATCTGACTAAGTATCTATCTGACTGACTAACTATCTATCTGACTGACTGATTAACAAACTAACTAAATAATTAACTGACTAATGAACTGACTGACTGACTGATAAACTAATGAACTGACTGACTGACTGATAAACTGACTGACTGACTGACTGCGTGTTAGAGCATCTCAGCCTACATACACATACACTACATACATAATATACCCTACTTTCACTTTTACTGTTGCCAAGATGC
>JAWQEG010002605.1:0-110000 GCA_033782935.1 Petrolisthes cinctipes | reverse complement strand
CTAAATATATCTATGTTAAGTTATTTAGGTCTACAACACACACACACACACACACACACAAACACACTAAATATATCTATGTTAAGTTATTTAGGTCTACAACACACACACACACACATACACACACACACACACACACACACAATATATATCCTTGTTAAATTATTCAGGTCTACAACACACACACACACACACACACACACACACATAAATGAGTACACGTGCATATACAGAGATGGGTGTGTGGTGGACTGTTTCTTGGCATGCATATACAAGGTAGGCCTAGATTGGTGAAAGAAAGAAGTTGTCCCACCACATCGCCCACACACACACACACACACACACACACACACACAAACAACATGACTCCCAGAACTGCTCTTAAGGGGGTAATTCACTTTTGTTACATTGGAGTGCCTTGATTCCTCCAAAGTGTGCCAGGAAACAGGCCCAAATGAACAAAAATAATGGTGTTCTGTTGCTTGGAATAGTTTGGAGGAATCATTTGCTCCAGATTAACCAACACTGTACTTCCCCCTTAATATGATGAAAGGGAAATACTGCCAACTCCACCTGCCTTGTTTGGTGTGTGAGGAGGTGTTGTGAGGTGAATGGTGATGATTGGTGTGGTGAGAGGAGGTGTTGTGAGGTGAATGGTGATGATTGGTGTGGTGAGAGGAGGTGTAGAAAGGTGAGGTAAGATATTGGTGACATGTGAAGTGTGATGATGAAACGTGATGATACTGATGAGGTGAGGAAAATAAGGTGATGACAGGTCAGGTTAGGTTAGGTTATGTGAAAGAAGGGGAGGGGAGGGAAGACAAAGTTAGCTTAGGTTAGGTGAAGGGAGGGAATAGGAGTGAAGACAAGGTTAGGTTAGGTTAGGTTAGTTAAAGGGAGGGAAAGGGGAGGGAAGACAAGGTTAGGTTAGTTTCCTCTCAGCCATTAATGTGGTTAGGTTTGGTTAGGTTAGGTTAGGTTAGGTGAAGGGGAAGGAAGACAAATTAGACAGATAGGTTAGGTTAGGTTAGGTTAGGTGAAGGGGAAGGAAGACAAATTAAACAGAGATAGGTAAGTTTCCTCTCAACCATTAATGTGGTAATATAATGTATCAAAGCTCAATCTATTTAGATATACTGGGTAGAAGTGATTAACCCCGGGGTGAGGAGGTAACCCTTAGTGAAACACCTTCCCAGCATGGGGGGGAGGGGCCCGGGGGTAACACTACGGCTGTCAGAATCGGGGAGAGCGGACGGGGGAAGGTGGGGGTGAGGGGGGGGGGTGAATCAGCAAGTGACCAGTGTGTGTGTCTGTTGATGACCTTCCAAGCACCTCAGGTCATACAGGTCCCGCCCTTGCCTTGGGTCACGTTCGCTCTACATAACTTGATAATAATGATAATAATAATAATAATAATAATAATAAAAATTAAAATAAACGTAATAATAATACTAATAATAATAATAATAATAATAATAATAATAATAATAATAGAAATGTAAATAAACGTACTAATAATAATCCGTGACCTATTTTTTCACAATTTCTAAACCAATCGCCCACTCTTCCAAACAAACAAACCCGAATCAAAATAAGGGAAGAAACTTAATCGTTGACAGTAATAAGGGTTAGTGAGTGTTCCAAACTATGTCACATTGAAAGAAGGGAATCTTACTGACTGACTGACTGACTGACTGATCGACTGACTGACTGACTGACTGCCTGCCTGCCTGCCTGCCTGCCTGCCTGCCTGACTGACTGACTGACTGACTGACTGACTGACTGACTGCCTGCCTGCCTGCCTGCCTGCCTGCCTGACTGACTGACTGACTGACTGACTGACTGACTGACTGACTGCCTGCCTGCCTGCCTGCCTGCCTGCCTGCCTGCCTGCCTGACTGACTGACTGACTGACTGAAGATATCACAAGTATACAGCCCAAATAAAGTTATCATAAACATAAAAGTGAATTGAAGTAGAGATAAGTATAAGTATTAATTCCTCCAAACTATACATGCTTTATTTACATACATTAATACTGTAAAAATTTTAGAGAGTATAAATATTAAAAAAAAAAAAAAAAAAAAAAAAACTTTATATCACACGTAAAAAATGTATTGAAATGCAAATAGGTAATAAGTATCCCCATGAATATCTGGCGCTATATGACCTTACTGTTACGACGACTAATATCAATCAATCAATCAACCAATCAATCAGTCAATCATAATATCCCTATGAATTTGTTTTTGTGCATCATATTATGAGGAAGGACAACACGACACCTGTATAGAATATGTATAAAATATTAATTAATGTATGAAAATAAGTACGTAATAATTATGCCCTTGAAGTCTTTATTAAACCACCTTAGTAACACTGACCTATTGGAATTAATTACTAAAAAAAAAAAAAAAAAAAATTAATAATACTAAAAAAAAAAAAAAAAAAAAAAACTAATACTAAACACACACACACACACACACACACACACACACACACACACACACACACACACACACACACACACACACATAGTAATAAAAACCACTATGTGTGTAATAAAGTAATATATGTTATAGTATAGCCTGAAGGAAGGTTGTGGTAAAGTAGTATAGCAGCTTGGGTTATACATACCAGTCACTCATTTGGAAATCAACTCTAATAAATTGTGTGTGTGTGTGTGTGTGTGTGTGTGAAATCAAGGCTAATGAAGTATGTATGTGTGTGTGTGTGTGTGTGTGTGTGTGTGTGTGTGTGTGTTAAAGTGCAGAGGGTCACATACTATTATGTGACTGACTGACTGATTGATTGACTGACTGACTGACTAACCTCTGTGTACAGTCACCACCACAATTCCTGCAACGGATGAATCAAGCAAATTGAGTCATGCATTAAATAAAGTTAATCTTATAAACCAATATTTCACTTATACTGTACAAATCCCAAAGGCTATAAAATTATGTAGTTTCGCATATTAATTTTCATATATAGGACACACACACACACACACACACACACACACACACACACACACACACACACACACACACACACGTTCACCACATTCTGAATAACGAGCCTATAAAATTATATATAGAATTTTCCTTGTACTGGCATGTCGTAAAGATTATATTATTAATTAATTCATTGTTATTATTTATTTAATTATCTACGTGTTTCCTTTTAGCTACATAATAATTCTATATCTACTTCTATACATTAATCCATCTATCTTCTTTGTTTCGATATTATTGTGTTTTTACTTTGTGTGTGTGTGTGTGTGTTTTAGGCTCGTATTTCCCGTTGAGCCTTGTGAAATGATCTGTAAAAAAAAATTAGCCACGAAACCCGCCAAGTTGTCATACAAGCCTTTTTTCATCACACGTGTTTTTTTTTTTTTTTTTTTTTTTTTTTTTTTTTTTTTAAACTTCCCAGAATAATAATTTAGCGTGTTTTCTTTTTTCCAACGGCTACCCACATTCTACCACTGCATGGCCGGCCACCACGTTTTCCTTGTTACACATAGATATAATATTCCGCTACACGTGTTTTGTCGCATTCTTTACACACACACACACACACACACCTAACCACTACTGTACAACCATCACTACCAAACACTATTTTCTTAATATATTAAGTGTTTAATATCTTTACTTTTTCAGTAAATTTAATGTACTGTATTGCAATCTAAGACGAATGACACCAAGTATTTACACAGACAGACAGACAGACAGACAGACATACAAGCAGTGTGCGTTCTTACCTATTTGTTCTTACCTATTTACATTTTTACAGGATTGAGTCAAGCTCGTAATGTCCCGTTTTTTAATTTTTCTTTAAAGTTATGTATGTTTTTGGCACTTACCACTTGTTCTGGTAATGTGTTCCATTGATCTATTACTCTATTTGGACAGCTATATTACTGTATATCTTTATCTCCTCTTCTTTTAATTAATTAATGTGTGTGTGTGTGTGTGTGTGTGTGTGTGTGTGTGTGTGTGTATAAGGTCTCCGTTATTACTCAGTTTGAACATTTTAACAGGTTAATTAATTAGCAACCCATGATATCATTATAATATTATTTGTATTTTGTAAGTGTTGGTCCCATTTGGAGGGACAACCAAGACGCTCTAATGAACCCCTAAAACATAACGTAATACTAGCCCTGCCCGGCACCATAAAAAGTATAAAGTCAATAAAATACTTAAGTTCTTTATTTACCTTTAGTACAAACCCTAATAACACTCTGGGGAACGTGGTGAGAAATGAATATGAGTAAATATATGGTAATTATCTAGTATATTGTCGTTTTCTATTACCTATCATGAAAGAGGACAAAGACAACATTGATAATAATGTGAAGTAACAATAATATACATATAAAAATACTTTGAACTAATTAACAAGGTCCTACTTAATTAAATGACATGCTTTGTGTTTTCGAGTAACAGAAAATGGTAGTACACACTATATTATAATAGTATGTACTAAAGAAAACATATAATAACAAGACGAACATATTTCATTTTTTACTGTGTGTAATTATTAATACGAAATATGAAATGTGAATAAATATATATACTGTGTAAGATTTTTATTAAAAGAAAAGTAATAAATACTTTGAAATTCAGCTAAAAATCTATAATAGTGATTGGTGGATTCTAAAGACTTATGGACGGTGATTGGTTGGCTGGTGTGGCTGTGCTGTGATTGGCTGGCTGGGTTTGCTGTGCTCTGATTGGCTGGTGTGGATTTAGTTTACGTCAGACGGAGATTCAAACACAAGGCCAGCATTTGTCTCTGTGTTTAGATAATATTGTGTGTGTTTGGTGCGTTTAAGTGTTGCTGTGTTACCTGACATGGAGTATTGATATAGGTGAGTGTATAGGGATCGATATTATATACATTAATAGGGTTTAAATATGGTGTATAAAGGTTTAATATGTGTTTTAGCTACAAGGGAATGTAAATTTTAAAAGTGGCGCTTCTCACCCTATCAGTACTATCACTAAATTATCTTATATTCCCCATATTTATATTACCATGGTGCCGGACTGTGAGTATTCCCGGCATTTGTTAGTGTGGTAATGGTGCTAGGAGTGTTTAAAATGAAGGTAAAGTGTTAAAATAGGATAATAATGGAGGGTTGGGTGACCTTGGTGTGGGCTTTGTTAAGGGGGGGAGGTATGGGTGTGGGGGGGTGTAGTAGTAGTGTTGGCATATTTGGAGCAACTAATTCCTCCTAACTATTCCAAGCAACAGGACACCATTATAATTTTGTTAATCTCACCGTGTTTCCCGACATACTTTGGAGGAATCGGTAGTCCTCCAATATACCAAAAATATAATATGACTGCATTAAACTGTGGGGTGGTTATGGTGGTCCCTCGCTGTTCACTCCAGCAGCACGCCTTTACCACCATGTTGTTTAACCATTATACCCAGGCGTCTCTTTACCAGCTCATTAATACCGTCTGGGGGCGTGGGTTGGTGAAGGAAGGAGGCGTGGTGAGGTCGTCCATAAGGGATTATTATCGTGTCGGTAGATATATACATTTTTGAAGGTGACAATGAGGCTGGTCACCCCCACCACCTCCCATCCACCCACCCAGGCCTGACACACACACACAGACAGACAGACAAGCCACAAGCCAGCCACCAACCAGCCAGCCAGTCAAGCAGCCTCGCCCTATTCCACACGCCACCCTCAACTAAGCTTTATAAACCTTTTTTACTCTACTGGTGTCAGACTCGTGGGTTACGGGTGTTTGTGGTAATTTGAGTGAAACGGGAGTAGTTGGTGGTGGTGAGTACGAGGCGTGGGTGCCCGCTGTAGTACCGGCTGCTTTTGTTTGCAAGTTTTGGGGGTGTAGCGTTGGCCCCACCACCACCACTATAACCCTTGAATTGCTGAACCCATCCTTGTTTCTCATACCGTTGGACGGGGGCGTACTTTAAGGTTTACTTCTGGTTCTATTTGTACTCCCTGTGGTTCTCATTCTAATTTTTGTAGGCCTTAGTTAGGCCAAATTCACTTAATATACTCTTCACTCATACCCCTTTCCTTAGTTCTACTCACTCATTCCCCTCTCACCCATCCCTCCACGCCTCCTGCCCTAGACACTATATAGTAAAATGTATAAATTATACCAAGAACATGATTAAGGTTATATTGTTGCACACACCCAACCCATATGCCATCCAAGTAAGTTAGAGAGAAATGGAACCCCCCCTGAACAATATGCAAGCAATATATCCCAGGAATTGTGGCAGGCTTGTGTGCTGGAAGAACAGAAAAAAAAATATCTGTCTGCCTGTTAGTTGGAATGTGTGACCAACTTCCAGGATTGTACAGATCCCGCACTTTAATGGAAAAATACACCTGGATATCTTGGGGTCCAACTGGTATGATGAGGTATGTCCAGAGAGCACATGGGTATTATTTTAATGGGGCTGGGGTACTGTAGGGTAATGGTTTCACAGTACTATAGCCTAAAAAGTACAAGGTTATTATGGACCATATTCTAGAACAGTTGTGGTGTATACTTTGGCGTGGTACCAATACAATGACTTCACAGCCATCATATACACCATGGATATTCTTGAATACGGCCTTAAGTTTGAATAGTGATTTTGTGAAAGTTGAATGGTACTAGAATAGTGTTTGAGAAGGCAAGAGAATCCATCAGTTACAGAGTGAGCACATATATGTTTGTTTATTCCCTACTTAAAAGTCGTTTGAACTTCCAAGAAGTTTGTGGTGAACCGGGGTTCATACTGCACCTTTAGGAAGTAGACTACAGTACTAGAAAAGCATGTATTGTACTATTTAATATCTTGTTTATTTCCTAGCATATGGATGAGAATGGACAGGCACATAACTATTAACTTCTACAGTGGAGTCATGCAGGGTTCAGTACTGTCTCCTACAGAAAGATCTGACACACTATTTCATTGCTTCAGACTACACAAATGAAAGCTGATATTCAGCTACAGTAGTTATAGGTCCAGGTTACTGCCACTCACATTTTTGCCTACCAATTTACTGTACTTATCTTTTTTTCTATACAGTTGATTTCTAAGGTACTCAGGACTATTGGAAGAAGTCTCAACAGTTGCAGGTTTCCATTTCTCACTTTACAAGACAAACAATACTGTATAAGTGCCACATCTTTTATTCTGGAATCTCGTATGTGAGAAAAAAAATGAGTATAAGAGGCTCGTAATTTAAGATAGGTGAAGTGGGAGTTACTCATTCCTGTTTGTCGTTGATCAGTACTGTAGATAAATTAACTACTATACCTGCCACTTTATTGGACACTGTTCTTTGTTTTTGTGCCTGTCTCTTTTGTATGTCCATTTTCCATTTTCATCTTAGTCCTATATATATTTTTTCTGTCCTGATGAAAGCTCAATTATTTAGGAATCAAAATGACCCTGAACCGGCGTGCGTTGCACCGGTTGCATTCCCCATTGAAGTCACCTCGCCTCAACGCCTCCTCCCTACGCAAGAAGGCACTGATTAAGCGGCTCAGTGGGGAAGTTCAATTCGGAGCAGATACAAAGGCAAACTTGAAGGTGGTTGTGCGTGTGAGACCATTCAACCAACGAGAAGAGGATAACAATGCCAGGTAAGGTAACAAAGCAAAATGAGACACATTGAGTTTGTATGTGTGAAATAATATAATATTGTTAGGTAACAGATGTATGGCATTGTTCTTGAGGAAACTGCAGTTGATTTTGTCTGAAAAAACCAGGGCCTTACTAGTAGATATGCTTTGATGGTTGTTGTTGTTGATGTTCTCCTGGGGCAGAATGATGGCCTGCCCCACAGACCCCCAGTAGGCTTTGGTTGCCGTAATAAAAACAAATTGAAATAAAGGAGGGGCTGGCCCTATATGCGTGAGCTACAGAAGCAAAACCCAGGAAGATGGGACTAGAGCTTACTGGACCAGGGAGTCAGGTGGCCTCTGACTGCCAGGGAGATTGGGGGGAAGGCCTTTGATCCCACAGCCAGTGCTGTGGGCCCAAACATGTGGTTTCATTTTTGTTGGCAGATGTATACTTGATGTCGTTGATGAACACATGTTGGTGTTCGATCCTCGGCGGAATGAGAACCAGTTCTTCTTCAAGGGGGCACTGCAGCGTAATAGGGACCTCCACAAACGCCAGCCACGAGAACAGAAGTTCATCTTTGAGAGAGTATTCTCAACTCAATCTACAAATGAGGACATCTATGATGCCAGCACTCATGACCTTCTGGACACACTACTCTCTGGCTACAATTGTTCAGGTTGGTATTGTTGTCTAATGTGTGTAATAAGGATACAATTAAGTATGTATGTTTACAACCCTGACAAAAGAACACTGGGTATTGTAGTGTAATGTTTTGTTAAAAGCAAGGTACAGTACTACTGTATTGCCTCCAATTATAATGATCCACCCTCCTCTATACTTATTTGTGTCCCAGGTGAACCTTCTCTGTGCGACAGGTTGGTGAGAGTGAGAAGGATAGGAGAGGAGAGACTCCCTCTACCCATGCTTCCCCATGTAACTTGCAGTACAGAGAAGGGACATAAAGATATTGAGGTGGGTGGGTCATTGTTATTGGAAGAAATAGTACAATTAAAATTCTTGAGTTAATACTGGATAGCAATTTCCATGCCAGACCACCCACCAGTTCCAGTCTAATAGATGTAGTGTAGGTAGTGTCAACTGAAATCAATACACTATTTCTTAAATACCTTGTGTGCATACCCCATGGGAATGTGCATTCATTTTCTGTCATATCTGGCTCACAGGGGTGAATTGATTTGAATCGTTTGACTGGAATCACATTATCTTTCATATGGCAATAATCTTTCCAAGAGTATTGGTTAATAAGTATGCTGTATGTCATTGCTCCCTATAAATATATCTCTGGATCAACGTTTATTAATTGTGTTTGATCACCATGGCAAGAATGATAGTCACCTGATCTGATTAATTCAAAAGGTGAACCATAGTATATTATCAAGAGTTTGTGTAAAATATTGTCAATACCAGTGGTTACTACAAACCTCTTTTGCTTACTGCATATAGATTTGTAAATTATGTATGATAGCAAATAATTTTCCCCTGAACTAACATTGGTCATCAGTTTTTGCATATGGAGCGACTGGTGCAGGGAAGACTTTCACTATGCTCGGTACAGAGGAATCACCTGGCATCACCTTCCTCACTCTCAGAGAACTCTATAAGCGCATTGAAGACCTCAAGGAGACGAAGACAATTGAGGTGGCAGTATCATATCTTGAGGTTAGTAGCTAAAATGCTTTGTTCATGTAAATATAGTACCCAGTATAGTATTAGGTTCAGCATCTCTCTGAACAAGATATATTATGGCCAAGGGCCTTGTTCTTTGCACAGACCATTCTGAACAGGCTCAGAGGTACTTACTTAATTTGATATTTTGTACTTTAAGTTTATGATTCTATTTCAGTTAGAAAGTTAATATTACTAACTACCATATATTAGGAGAGGACCTTTAATTTGATTTGGGAATCTGCATGTAGGTTGGGACAAGTCATCATGTATAATTATCTGAAAGGCTTACTGTGCCTCAAAAAATTACTTTGTGCACTTTGCCAAATATCAATTTTTATATGGTAACATTGACAAAAGTTGAACAAAGAGGATTAGAAGTACTGTAGTCATAGTACAGGTGTTTATAATGTATTTTGACTCTTTTCCTTGACTTTTTGTCTGTAGGTGTAAGTAAGCAAATCATGTGTGCTTTTATGACCTGGAACCCATAATGGAGTTATTCAAACATGAAAGAATAATTATGATTCAGATTTTATATAATTATCCTAATGGCAGGTGTATAACGAGATGGTGCGGGACCTGATCATCACTGGAAAGGCACTCAGTGTACAGGAAGTGGAAAAGCAGGTGATGGTGCCCGGACTGTCTCTGCACAAGCCTGTGGACGCACAGGAGCTAATGCAATTATTAATTCGAGGAAACCATAACCGAACCCAACACCCAACAGACTCAAATGCGGAGTCTTCACGTTCCCATGCAGTCTTTCAGGTAAGTTTGAGCAGGATATAAATGTATAGTGCTACACTCTTCACAGAATTAATTTAAACCCTGTCTGAATTTCCTAAATTATGTACACTGAGAATTTTGTTGGCTTGAAAGGGCGAGTGATTGTGAGAGGAACCCATTTCTGCTTCCTTTTTCTACCCCTGGTGCTAGAACCTCCCCACCCCCTTGAAAAAAGGGATATGGAGTATTGATGATGATGTTTATCGTGACATACACTTAGGACCTGTTGAGTGGAAATGAGAGTTAATGGCTAAAATTTTTCTTGTATGAAGTTTGGAAGGTTGACTTTATGAGTAGATTTGTCATACAACCAAATAATGTTTTCCTATATTTTTGTAGTATTTTGTGTTCAAATAGATATGCTGATGACTAGTTACAGGAAAATAGTTATTTATGTATGTTGTAACAGTGATGTTGGTACAAGAATTTTATTTTTATGTTCTAGGTGTTTGTAAAGCAGCACGATCGTGTGGTTTCCGACCTCAAATCAAATGTGTCCATCTCTAAGCTGTCTATGATAGACCTGGCAGGGTCAGAACGAGGAGCAGCCACTGGGTTCAAAGGGGTCAGGTTCCGTGAGGGGGCCAGCATCAACAAGTCACTCCTGGCACTAGGTAGGTGTTGAAGGAGTTAGGGAGAGACAGGGGGGGAGTTTGTTGTAGGTTGTGTAGATATTTAATACTGCATTTACTATATTTTGCTTGGCTTACACTTGACCCTTTTTAAATGTTTATTGACACTCCAAATCTTTGGGGGAAATGTGTAGCCTCAGTTTCTAAGTACCCCATAATTTATTTTGCCCAAAATTTTCATTGCATGTACTATTCTCCCTTGGGTTACTCCATTTTCCATTTCCTTTCCACGATTTCCTCATTCATTATTACTTAATATTCTTTAGCCACCTTGCAGCAGTCACTTCTTATACTCCTGCATCGTTACCATTCTTCAATTCCTTTCCCAGGTTTTGTGTGTCTGCCATAGAGATGTCTATATTTATTTTTGGCCTTTCTCTCAGCTCCGCCAGAACTAATTTTATTGATATATGCCACATTTCCTCCCTGACCATTCATATGTATCATTATTCTTAAAATCTTGTTTTCTTTTTAGCATCCACGAGTAGTGTACCATTTTTATCTTTCACGTTATTGTCCTTGTTTACTGTTTCAGTCGTGAATATCCTGACTTATTTCCAAAACAGCTTTTGGTTTTCAGTGAAAATTTCATTCGTTTCTCTTTCCTAGTTCATTTATTATTCTCTTCTCTCTTACTACTCAGTTAATATATCTCTTATTCTCGATATATATTTTTCACTTTAAATTACTTTCATTTGTCCAAAGCAGCCATTTCTGTCACCTTACCTTCACAACCCCTTTAACTTCTGCATCCCACCAGGCAACTGTATCAACGCCTTGGCGGACGGACTACGTCACATACCCTACCGGGACAGTAAACTGACACGCCTTCTGAAAGACTCCCTGGGTGGCAACTGCCGGAGTGTGATGATTGCTGCAGTGTCTCCAGCCTCCACTACCTTTGAAGACACGTTTAACACACTTCGTTATGCCAACAGAGCAAAAACCATCAAAACCACTGTAAGTTGTAGATGAACATGAAATGGTTCTCTCTGACTGGTCTTTTTGCATTATATTGTTTAAGAAACATTATGTATTGAAATATTATTGTGGAACTTTACTTTGCAGATAAAAAAGAATGTGCTGAATGTGGACCAACATATTTCAAATTATGTCAATATTGTAGAAGGTCTGCGGGGAGAAATCTGTTTACTACAAGCCAAGGTGAGAGTTTATGCTTTGTAATATAAGCGCTTGGTAATTTGGTACTTCATTGGTCTTAATGGGATACTATACCTTGGAGATGCCTCCATAAATGTATGAGCAGAGCAGTGAGCACCTGTACTGGTAGTTTTTGTTCTGGTGCATGCTAAGAATCGGGTCAAGATGGGTGGTGCTTTTGATCTGACGAAACTTGCAGGCTTCCGGGAATGCCCTGGTCTTGTTGATGCCTAAAAGATATATTGTCTAGTCTTATTCAAGTAAATCGATCATCATTATACTTTCTGGCATAGTATTACTTAATTACTTAAAGAATTTTTTTTATAGAAATTGTGACGGACCATCCCCATGTGTTTGTGTTTGTGGATCCTTCTTCATCTTCTGCTCTTACTGACCTCATTCCCTCCTTCATTTCTTTACCTTCCTATTCTGACGGTTTGGATGAATCGGGACAACGAGAGAGAGGGGGGGGGGGGCAGACTTGACTAAGGGGTTGTCCTTACTGTGATAATTACCATGTTCTTTGTCATCATAGTGGCATTATCACTACCACACACTCAGCAGTATGTGTATGTGTGTGTAATATAGATATATGTATAATATTAAACAATGCATGTACTGTACATGGCTCATATTTATTTTTACAACTACTCTTATTTACATGAGTACAGTACACAATACACCTCGCACAACATTTGCTCATTCTTTTTCATCGCTCCTTGAATCATTTAATATGATTATTACAAACTGTTCTATCATGTGATTTATGACAGTCATTTTGTATGTGCCATACATTTTTGCCAGTTTTCTGCTGTTACTTTGCCTATTGCTTTCGCATTAGTTCCTCAGTCACTCGTTATTTATGAGACGAATTTGAGTTTTTCTTCCTGACATCTTTTACCTGAGCCCAAATTAGTTCTATGGGGTTGAGCTGGCAATTATAGGATGGAAGCCACAGCACCTTGTGACCTCACCCCCAAGAGTCACTCACACATTATCTTCATGCCAGGTTTTAGTACACTATTCTTTACTTGAGTGTGTGTTGGGATCTGTATAAATCGGCCCTATATAGTTTTTTAATAATACATAGTTTTTTTTTTAATAATAAATACTGTACATAGGTTATAATATATAGCCTACTGTAAATAGGTTATAAATGATATGAAGTGTTTAAATAATGTCGATTATTAAAAATCGCATTGTATATGTTCTCTCTCTCTCTCTCAGGCGAGGAAGAAGGGAGGGGCTGGATAATGACTGGATCAGGTCACATTAATCCCTATGTACTGTACGACTGCCTGTGTCTGGCTAGAACTTGGATGTAGCTTCACCACTTCATTTGGAACAGACTATAGTTAGCTTGTACACTAATTATTCAATGGTATTTGGCATCCCAGGCCCTGCTGGGGTGGCTGATCTTTAGTTGATTAGATGATGTTTAGTCGGATAGAAGTCTGTGTGATTGCCATGTGGAGGATAGTAGAGGACTCATTCATTTTTCAATATTTTGTGCATGATTTTGGAGAACATCATGATCATGTACTTGCATTGAAAAGCAGGCAGATGTTTCACAACCAGTAGAGCAGTTAACCAGTCAGATCCTGATGAGCTTTAATATTTTGCTTTGATTGTATCTGTATTTGCATCTATATGTAAGCAATATTAATGCTATACAAATATGTCTTTGTTCCTACCAACAATGCTCAGATCAAAACATATGAGGAGAAGGAGAAAGAGATGGAACAGCAGCATGGAGCTCTGATGGCCACTACTTCAGCATCTCCACAGTCTGAATTCACTCTGCAACAGAAGCAGGAATTAGAGGCTAGGATTGGTGACTTGGAGATGCAGCTAAAGGTGATATAATGGTGGTTTTATTACGAACTGATTGGGTATGAGGTCTTTTCTGTAGTAAGGAAAACATGACAATGGCTGCATATCCCATTGATGGACATTCTTATTTCCAAATATACTGTATTTTGTATGATTTTAATTTTCTTTTGTAAATGCATTTAGAGGAAGACAGTTACTGATCCCATAATTAGCAGAACCTTGTTTACATACACTTGTTAAAGTTCAAGCTGTTTACATACAGTAGATACTGGATCATTAAATTTGCATGAATCTTATTTCATCCCCAGACCAGGAGTATGGAGGAAGGTAAAAATGAAATAACGAAGGAAGACCCAGAAGTCCAGCAGCGGGTGGAGGATTCCATTCAGGCTTGCAAGAATTTGCGGCATGAGCTGTTACGGCTTGAAAGTTCTCAGCGTCAGCTGGAGTTTAAAATGAATGGGTGTGCAGCTCGTCTCAACCGTATGAGGATTATATCCTTCGCATCCCAGAAACTTGACAAATGCATTTTACGTTGTGAACGCACCATTTTGAAGTTGGCCGACCGCCAGGCTCAGATAGCAAAATTAAAGAGTGAGATGCGGGTAAAGCTGGCTGCCAGTGTGGACCATCTGCAGCAATTGCAGAGTCAGCTGTCATCACCTCTATCAAAGCAATACTTGGAGGCTAATGTATGTATGATAACATTTATGAACTTTTGCCATACATTGTTTCCTTTTTAGATGTAAGTAGTTAGTTGTTCAAGAGCTTTGACTTCCATATTTAAAGTCTGATCAAATTGCTGTCAGCTTTCAAACTCGCCCCCTTCTTTCTTTTATTTTTCTTCAGAACTTGCTATCCAATGGTAGTGTATAAGCATAGCTGTTGCACTGTATGTTTTTGTTCATTCAGTCTTGGTTATCCAGTTAATGTGAATTGAAATGGACAATTGCAGGACTGATTGAAAAGAAAGCGCCTATGGTAGCATAACAGTTAGGGTCTGATGCTTCCAAAGAAGGTAGAGAAGAACAACAAGGAAAGATGGGGATTAGCTAAAAGCTGAAAATGGCTGACCCAGGATCTAAAAGATAGTACAACCATTTTGTATTAGTAATAACTCTAGGCAGAATTCTCAGTTTGTACTGGAATTGAAGTTGACTCTCAGTGGCTGGGAGGAAATATTTGAAGTACTTTCAGATTTTTTTTTTCTCAAAGTCTAGTGTGAGGTGTTATAATGTCCAGGATTATTGATAAATTTCTATTGTAACCTTTTATTGCAGTTGGCTGTGCGAGACTACCATCAACATTGTCAATATCTGGGAGGGTTGATTGGTGATGCATTTGTAGAGCAAAATGCTTCAGAACAACTCATTTGTCAGCTGTTAAGAGCCACTCGCCAGTTCTACATTCAACTACATGCTGACAACCAAAGTAGTCCAGCTTTCATGGAAATATTCAAGGTACTCAAATGAACATTTTGTATTAAATGAGTTCATAATTCTACTCAGATGAGTATTGGGTGTGAATTAGTTAAATCCATTTAAGTGGATAAGATGTATTTGCATAAGTTGTGTTGTTATTATCCATAAATGTTCTGAACTTGGGATATATTTGGAGCTTTGTGTTTCAATGCAAAATAATTCACTAAGCAGTTGGCTGGATTTCTCTCGTAACAAGATTTTTTTTTTTTTTCCTTTCACTTTTCCTCAAAGCAAATGCTACACTAAAATGTGAAAGAGTATCTATGCTAAGTATTCAAAGAAATGTAGACCCATGCAAAAGAGATATCCTTCATTGCTTTAGTGTATGCAGGAGAGAAAACTTGTGAACACATGACCCCAGAATGCCATGCAGGATTGCTATTGATGCAGATTTTTTCATTCAAGGACTCGTACTATTGTTTTTGTACTGTAAAAAGGAAATGTCAAGGGTAGTGAAGATTTGGCAGTGTTTGGAATAATGACGACGACTAACATGGCGTGGAATTGGATAGGCTTCATGCAACATGGTTGGTGAGCAGTGTTCTGGTACATGATGATTATCAACATGACTAGAGGACTACTCATCCAACTGGTTGTGTGGAAATCATTTTGAAGAAACTTTGTTCTGTTGGCTACAGCGTACCTTTTAATAATTGATTATTTTAGTAGTTATATGATTGGTCAGTCCATTTCAATTGCTTCCAGAACAAGCCCTTGTTACTAGGGAGAGCTGACTTCTGCCATGCCTGACTGTTATGATAATTATATTTTATATACTGTAGGGTGTTTCATAATCTTTTTTAGGTAAGATCAATATTCTTTCCCATAACCCAGATATGGGTTTAGAATTCTTCACCCAGTTGATGTAAACATGTGACATGTTACTGGATGTCCCTGCATTCATAGAAGAGGAGCATAGTAATGTACTACTCTGCAGCTGTGCAAGACTTAAAGTATTGTAAGGAAGATTGTCCCTGTGGGTGAGTGATGCTCGAGTTCATGTGTTTATTAATCATGACTAGAGTCTCACTCATCCATGGTGGCAGTCACAAACATATACTTGGAGCTAACAAGGCAATGGGCTTAGTTAATATGCTGTGAATAGCCAGAGGAAGCCTGGTCATTAAATGTCGGCTTGTAGGGTAAATACTTGTAATCAAAATGTATTTAAGTTTTTGTAACTATGAATATCAACTTATTTGAACTGCTCAGTAAGAGATCCATGAACATCTTTATAAGATGAACAGTGAAGATGCATGGTGATGATTGTTTTCAAGTGTCTCATGCCTTGGTATAAGTTAAAGAAACCTTTACGTACTGTGCTTTCTGTTAGGCTCATTTCTTAACCTATCAGTATAGACCTGTTGATATACATGTGCTAGTTTATTAATGACGTTTCTTTGGTTTGTGACAAACAATTTGTAGACAAAATTGCTTCTCATACCAAGTAGATTGTTTTCAAGTTTGAAGAGCAGTGGGTGTTTTATTCAGTAATACAGTACAGTACTGTTACTGCATATGTAGGATATCCCAGAGGTTACGAATATTGTAAAATTCTCTGATTAGTACTTTTTGAAAGAATTTGATATCTCTAGAAACTTACTCCTCTAATATGATTACAACAGCAGAAGACATTTTGGAACCACCCCAGTTTCCCTTCAGCCATTAATCTGGTTATATAATGTATCAAAGCTCAGTATATCTAGATAGATTTATCATATTAATCTTTGTACACGGATTTCTTTTCAAAGATAAACATTTTTTTTCTGTGTATGAACTTCTAAGAAAGTGTCTGCAGGTTATCCTAACTAAAACATTTATGTTCCAGAGTGTTGTAGAAAGCCTAGATGAAAAAAGCAAGGTAGTATGGGCTGACCAGCAGGGAGGGAAAAATAGTGGAGATCAGCAGCAGCAGCAGGGTGGTGATGGAGCTTCTGGAATGGAGAATTCAAATTCCACCACTGCTAATTCTGTTGATATAGTGCCTCAGCTAGATGCAAAATATTTTGCTTCCTTCCCCATCACACCCACCGTTACTATTTCCCCTGTTGTGACCCTGGGGCAGCCAAAGACATTTAGGTTTGTTCACTTAGTTATAAGTTCAGGTAGCCTATGAAAAACTTTGTCAATTTACTAAATGTATGTATTTTATGTATAATTGTACTCTGTCCTAGTAATAGAGTTTGTGGAAGTAGACAGCCCTGTCCAGGGAGGTTTTATTGCTCTGATATTTGAAGACACTTGGATTTTGTAATTTTCTCGCTCACTGGCTACTAACTACATTTTTGTCAAGATAGCCCCAGCTACAGAATGCGCTTATGGAAAAAGCACCTATAATGTTTTCACATTACAAACTGTATAAAACTACTGGAGGTGGTATATTAACCTAGCTATCCAGTCTCTTGAATGGGGAGAAGGGTACTCCTTTGGAATGTAGTTTAAACATTATGGATGATCCATTATTGGTACAAATGTGACAGAACCTATATTAATATATTAAATATTTCTCCAGGATATCAAGCATGAAGACCAACACCAGTGCATTAACCCTGCCCCAGCTACCCACTCAGTGTTTGGCCTCATCCCAAGATCCAAGACCTACTTCCTCCCTGCTTAGTCCTTGTTTAGAGACAGAACAAATGTCTAATCCAGGCCAACCCTCTACAGCCTGTCCCTCACCAGTTACCTCTGATTCATGCCATAAAGTTCCTACTTCCACAGACCGCTCTAGAATGGAGCAGTTGGATGATAATCAATTTGTTACTGAAAAAGCATCAAATCTTCCTGATAATACTCTTCAATTGATGCCTAATGCCACAACTAGAAGCACAACTCCACAGTTGATGATCAAACCCCCCACATTGGAATCGATTACCTCAAGTCAGCAATATTGTACAGTTGTAGGCAGTAGTGCTGTAGAAGCATTGAATGTGACAGATGTCTTTGAGGACATCCAGCCAGTTAAGTGCTCTTTAAATGAAACATTTTCGGCAACTCCAGGTAAAATACTGAAAACAACAATAGATTTGCCCAGTTCTAGTGTCTTGATTCAGGATATTCAAACTGATATCACTACTAACCAAATGAAATCTGATGCCAACTTATTGTCAGATAAACTTCAAGGGACACAAGGAACTATAGGTTCAGTAACCCCAATATTTGGTTTTACCAGCTTGACTCAGCGGTGTGGAGTGGCAACTGGCACAACCATTGGTGGTGTAAACGATGCTCATGGTACTTATATGTTGAAAGACATTAAAAGTTCTCCATTTTTAAGAATACAATCTGTCGTGAAACCTGATGTTCCAAGTACTTCTCTGTCTTCCTCACTCAGTGTCCCCAGCAACTGTCAAAAAAATTACAGAAGCTCTAGTGATAGAGCACAAGAGACTGAAGCTTTTAACAAATTTGTGTCTGATGTTTCAAGTAATCCTTGCTACAATACCTCACACACTGCAGAACAGGCAACTACTTCAGCTGTGCGCATGTTGTTCCCTCCTCTCAAGCCTTCCCTAGATTCTACTTTCTGTATTACTGATGACAAATCACCGGCTGAAGCAGAACACACCCCAGGTATTGTAAAACATTGTTTTAGTTTATAGTTTAGTTGCCATATAGGCTGTTGATGTAATGAAA
Organism: Petrolisthes cinctipes; assembly: GCA_033782935.1. NCBI lineage: Eukaryota > Metazoa > Arthropoda > Malacostraca > Decapoda > Porcellanidae > Petrolisthes > Petrolisthes cinctipes. Next base: position 91,159 of record JAWQEG010002605.1, on the reverse strand, counting down.
ATTTTGCAAAAAAAAACAAAAAAAAATTACCAGTGAGGGTCTTAAATAATGTTTGGTGGTACATTCTCTGCTGTAGGAAACTTGGTTAGTCAACTCAGTACTCAGGTTTGCTTCATGTGAGAATTTTTTGCTTTAATTTTTTTTCATGGTGCCACTTCATTAAATTTTGATTTGTGGAAAGAAATACTTGTGTGCAACACGTCTCGGGCCAATTCCCCTCTAATATAAAGCTATGATGTGTGAAATAAGGGAACTTTAAATATGCTGTAGGTAATATTTTAATAATAACTTGTAGGACAGGTTGATGTTCGCCATGGGTTCAGCAAGATAGCCAGGTCATTTCAGGTCATGTAGGATTTTTAAACAAATTATTTCTCTTGTTATTCCTAATCATAAGGTTTTTATGACAGGGATCACGTTGATGCCTACGGGACATGCAAGAGTGAGCAGCCCAGAACAGTCCTCAAATGAAAGGGAGAGCCAACAGCAATTACCTCTCCAGTCTCTTCCAGACAATAACAGAAATGACCAAACCATATCCACTATTATTAGTACTACAGCATGGGAAAGGGTCATGCAACAGCCTCCAAAAGTAAGATTGGTAAATGCTTTCTTTTCAGTTATTTTTGTAGGTGAATGTGTCTGTTATTTTACCTAATCCATTATGATCATGTCTGAACATAATATTGTGTAGCTCAAAGATACGTACATATTTTCATGGAAATTTGTTTAGCACATTGCTCAGGGTGTTTGGAGAAAAGTATGAGATATTGGTCCCAGTCTAGGACATATGTTTAAATTGATGATTGTAAGATGAAGCACAAACATAAAAACCAGTGTTTGAAACTAAACATTCATTTGCTAATACAGGTGAAGTCAAAGCATGGGCTGAGTCGCACCCCTCACAAGTGGAGCAACAAGAACACACCAGGAATATTGGCTAGATCAACAACCACTTCCACTTCTACTTTGAGCAAGACCTTAAATGGCAAAATGAGGCGGTGTGTCAGCACCTCATCCCTTGCTGCACCTCTCGCTGCCATGTCTACCTGTAAAATTGCCAAGCGCTCGCCCAATCTTAGCAGAAAGTTATCAGGTACAAGCTCCGATATAGCTATTACCTCAACAACTAGATAGGTGGTACCCCCTACACATTATAATTGCAGATCAAATAGTATAATATGAGATATATTTTATTATTTTTTATGATGTACAGCTGACTGAAAAAGGGACTGAGAAATAGTATAATCCTGCCAATGCTGACATATGCTTCGGAGACTTGGACATGGAGTAAGACTCTTCAGTCTAGAATAGGTGCTGTGGAAATGAGTTATCTGAGAGGAGCATGTGGACTTACAAGGTGGGATGGAGAAAGTAATGAGTGTGTATGAGTGAGAAGGCAATTGGTATTGAGTGTGGAGTGGTTGAGAGGGTGAAGCATAATACATTGAGGTGGTTTGGACATGTGGGAGAATGCAAGGTGTGGAGTTTGTAAAGGTGGTGTATGATAGTGAAGTTGTGGGACCTGGTGTGAGAGGCAGACCACCGGTTAGATGGCAGAACAGAGTGGAAGAGTATGTGAGGGAGGGAGGGAGGGAGTGCTGGAACAGGGAAAACTGGAGGCTCTTCTGCTGTGGCCATCCCCTTGGCAGGAGTTTCCGAAGGGAACGAGGCGTCGGAGCTATAGATAGATAGATAGATTGACAGCTGACAGAAAATATCAATACTGTAGTTGCCAAAGAGCCCTGATAAGCCCTACCTTGAGCCATAGATTGAGTAATTGTGGAAATAACTCACAGCTGTGATTCATCATACCTGTGGTGTAATATTTAGAATGTAATAGAAGTAAAGGAAACATTTAGAAATATGTAAACTTTTAGTAAGATAAGGTATGTTATATATATATTTGCGAAGGTATTTTTCTCCAATGGCTGCACCTAGCCAGTTCCAAATTGGTAGTGTGCATTACAATTTTCAAGGTTAAGGGCTGGACAGAATATCTTGTGGATTATCAACCAGCCTTGAACCAGTTGCCTTCGAAGAAGCAATCAGTCTTGGTGATTAATGAAGCTGTAAGGGGAGGGTAAGAAAGATGTTACCACTACCAAGGAAAATCTCAAGAGTTGTCAATAAAAATTTATATCTCTTCCAGATTAGCCATAAAATGTTTTGTTGGTTCTGGGAATATGTGTACCATCTTGGGGAACCTGGCAGCCCTCAGTAAGCTGGTTGATTTAGAAAACTTTTGTTGATGTATTGAAAGGTTTTTATGAGGTGCAGTACTGCATTGTGTACTCAGGTATGCATTGAAGGAAGAATGACCACTGTTGTACTTGAGGGTTGTTTCTGTGCTACCTAATTATTATTTTTGGATTAATTATTGAACGTAAAGAACACCCACATATTTTTTATTTTGTTTTTGTACATTTCTTGGGTCACCCCAAATAAATGAATAAATAATATAATGTTTATGTATGTTATTATATTATTATTGGAAAATACATTAAGACCAGAAATTATAGTTAATAAATACTGTACCTAAATTGCCTTACAGAACATACCACAAACAATTCTGTTCCATAACTTTGTTCAGCACTGTTACAGGTACTATTAGAAGAGGGTATGCTATTAAGTAATTAATTTTATTTGTAAATAGTTACAGTAGAAATTTATTTTCCAGGGCTACACCAGTCCTCTTCCATTCTGAAGTCCCGAACACCAATCTACAACCAAGAAAATGTTGCCCCAGATTCAACAAAGAAGAAAGTTTGTCAGTCTTCAATTTACCGTGACACTGTATCTTCAGCTGCTAAGCATTCTATTAACTTAAGTAAACAATGAAGGTGGAAACACACACAATCCCTGGCCACACTTGTTCAAGACACAGAGCTTGACAATATTTCGAGTGCTAAAGCAACACCAAGCAGTCTTGCCATCCATATTGAACCTTGGAGTATTCACCGTACCCCTTGGCTACACAAGAAAAATTATTATGAATGATAAAATTGCCAGTTCATGGGACTGACTTTCTATTAGATCTCAATATGCAGTTATGTATATCCTTTTCTCCTTCTCCCCACCGTTAATTTAAATCCAATTTAGGAACTCTACTTTTTGGGTCAGTACATGAATGCATGTTTGTAGGTCTTCTGATTGTATTGCTTTGTATGTGTCTACTTTTTTGAAAATAACTATGGTGTCTGTATATATGCTATTATGTTAATGAAGATGGTACCATGAAAAGCTTTTTTTTTTTTATATATATAAAGGCAGAAGAATTTTTTTTATTTACATTGACTATGTATTGTTTTCACTTTTGATGTTGCTCTTCATAAACAGGAACTGATATAGGCGATATATTTTTATATGTAAATAAGTGTGTATAATAGAGCAAGAATGATTATGACTATATTTCCATACTTATCTAATTAAACTTCTATATTCTATCATGTACTAAATTTCCTTATTGTTTTGAAAGTCTTGTCAAGATGGATTTAGAGCATTGATACTTTTATTTGTTAAAGTAGTTGGGAAGTGAGAAAACTGTATAATAATGACCAAAATAACTGGTGGAACTAGCATTACAAATTTACAATATAATCTTGGAGATATTTTTGTGTGCAACTAAGTTAATTAATCTTTCATGTATGGCCCCTAAAAAAAAAAAGACATTTTGCTGAGCAATTGTTCTTAGTCCTACCACATCAACACATAATGGATGTTTACAAGTCACAACAAACGACTGTGAAATTGACCTTCAGTTGAGTTATGTTATGCCTGGCCAAATGGGAATGAACATAACCCCCCAAAGAGGTTAATAAATCCCTGTGCAGTGTATGTGTGGTGTCTCAAACTGTAATGCTTGACTTCACCACTATGGCAGTTTTAGCTCCTGCTTTATCTCGACCACAGTGCGCTATTATCCAAAATATCTTTTAGAGATACAGTATGTAAATATGTTTTAAAATGTGATTTTTTTAATAAATGTGTTTAAACAATTACTGTATTTTAAACTTGACCATAATGGTTCCCCATGCTAGTCCAAACGCTGTATATTATTTTGGCATAATGTTTGACTACGTGTTAACATGTTGAACATAAACATTACTTGGCCAGGTGACAGTTGTGGCAACCAACCTCTTTTTTCTTTATTTCTGCCCTTATCTAACCTCACACTTCCCAAGGGCTCACAATTCGCCTTGCACTTCACTAAAATATCATCGAAATGTGGGTAGAGTGGCTAAATAGGTGGAATGGAGTGGAAAACCTACTTAAACCTATAGAAATTTAATATAATTATAATTTAGTTAAAATAATATTCACAATACATGTAACCGCATGACCTTTTCATCTTGTAGAGGATTTATGGCAGACGTAGTATACTGATAATTATCTATTAGGTTGAACACTTGCTGTTTTCCCCCACTATATATGCATACATCTTCATTACCTATGATGGCACTATACATAGAAATTCATCCATAAAAAAAACCTATTGAGGAAATGTAGAAAATTCTTTGCAAAACGCGCTCAGCTGATTTAGGGCTGTAAACAGGCAAGGCAACCTAGACCCTTACTACGTGTATTATGGAAATTAATGCTTTGCCCATATATACCTCAACCAAAAAATCACGTATAAAAGATTGACTTATTGGGATACTTGTAATTAAAAACAGTAGTGCATGTTGCAAAGGAAAATGATTAGATTAAAAAAGAAAGTTGTGTTTATGTTGGCTATCCTGGTGTAAGGTTCACAAACACGCCGCCAGGGACGCTCAGGTAAACGAGAGGAGGGTGGACAGTGGTGGGTACACATTTCCCACACCACTCCACCTATTTGGCCACTCCACACACATTTTGACGATATTTTAGAGAAGTGCAAGGTGAGTTAAGAGCCCTTGGGGAGTGTATGTAAGGAGTATAAGGTCAAATAAGGGCAGAAATAAAGGAAAGAGGAGAGGTTGGTTGCCACGACTGTCACCTGGCCAAGTAATGTTTATGTTCAACATGGTAACACGTAGTCAAACATTTTGCCAAACTAAGCAGTGTTTTGACTAGCAGGGAGCACAAGCCATACACCAAGGCCACCACACTCCAGTCTGAAGCAGAGTGAGGGAGGGAAAAGTCCAAGAGAATACATTTATTATTATACCTCCACCTCCCACTGGCTCCTCATCTCCCACAACGATCGAGATTTATTTTTGTGTGGTACAGTATACTATTTGGCTGAGAGTGGAGGCTGTAGTGGGTCAGGGTAGGTCCAGGGTCATGTTTAGTGATAGTGTGTAGGTGAGGGAGAGGAATTAGGAACACAGGGAACCAATGAAACAAGAGGGTCATATTCAAGAACATTCGTGGTGGTGCATACGATGGTGTGGTACTGGTACGATGGCTCCATAGAAAAACAATAGAGCCATCCATCGTACAGGTACCACGCCATCGTCAACACCACAAATGTTTTTGCATAGGACCCAGACTATTGTGCTGCTCATTCCCACCTTTGGTCTGAAATGCAATAATATTTTAGATATAAGATTAGTTTTCTGGAGAGTTTTTTTTTCACGTTTGGAATGTTGAAGATGAATAGTGTGAAGTGAAATACAGGTTTCTCCCAAAGGATTTTCAGTACAATTCACTGGTTTGTGAAATATAGCCTCCCAAAACAAGGAGAAGTTGAGAAAGACATTGCATTAATATTAGGGCCCAAGAGAAATTAAAATATAAAGTACCTTTTCCTATATGTAGGTGAATTAAGAAGCAATTATTAAATATTGAAGTTATATATGAGAAGTAGTACAGTACAGTAATGTGGACCATAATATTTGACAGATTCAAGGTGAAGGTCAGAGTCCTATATAAGTCTCGTCATAAGAAAATCTGGTGCTGTACTTTAAAAGGTCAGTTACTGTTTTGTTCAGATTTTTATTTCTGTTTAACACACATTATTGGCTGTATTAACATAAACTGTATTTTGAGGAAATAATCTTTCACTAAACCATGTACCAGTAGACCTTAATTCGAACTGGGTCAACCTGAGGTGAGGTTAGGTTACCTTACATTAAAAATTATTTCCTAGTACAATAATATTAAGATAAAAATGAATAGAGCAACAGAAATTAATTACAGTACGAAAATCTAAAATAAAGCTTAAAAAATCAAAAGGATCTCTTTGTAAAGAAATACTGTACTGTAGTATGGTAAGATTGATTATTTTTTTTAAAGGAGGACATTTAATAATTTTATTTTTTATTTTTCATCAACATGTTTTGGATTTCCCTTAATTTTATACCATATTAGAATATTTTGCTTTTCCCTTAATTCTATACAGTAGGCTATTAGAATATTAAGTGGAAATACCTTACCAGTACAATATTTGGTATATCTCCCCTACCAAATCTACTCTTACTTGACCTGACGTAATCTGACCTAACCAAAGCTAATAATTGTACGAGGGGCAATTACTGGAGTAGGTAAAAAAGGAGAGTACCCAGTAACAGTACCTTTGAATGATTTAGTTTTTTGATTACCGGTACCTGGGTTTCACAGTTTTAGACTAATATTGATATAAGACAAAAATATTTGGCTATCACAGATCAGTTTCATAGTGCCTTGTTACTTCCATGTAATTTAGACATCCAGAGTGCTGGTAGATATAGAATTTTAAAATGCTATTAGGCTGATCTCTGGCTCCTCCTAAGCTTGAATCTTACAAGGTGATATAGAAAAAAGTTAATATAGTACATTGAAGTGTAAATAATTATATCTTTCCTGTTAACTAAATATTATGTTGCAAATTTGTCATTAGCATATTGCAACTTGATTCTGTATAACTTGGTATAATTATGGATGAACTGATGGATTAGTGATTAAGTCTGTGAGCAATGTGGCATGGGTGGGTGTGTTTGAGTGTTCAAAGGAATGTCCTGAAGTAGTTTAACGTTACTGTATATTGTGGAGAACGTGAAAAAGAGATGTTGGGAGGGAGAGGAACTAGGACAGACTAAGAATGAAATGTGGGTGTTGATATGAGGTATATTGGAGAGACTGAGAGAAGCTTCAGAGATGAATGATCATTGGTGGAGGACAGGAAGGCTTGTATAAGTCTTTTCGTGGTCACCTCATTAGGGATTCAAGCATTTGGCAATACTGTAGAGTGTAGATCAATAGATAGATAACTTGTGTGACCTTGTACTGTGATGTATTTATTGGTACACACACACAGAGGAAAAAAAAGTAAAGATCACAGCCATAGTAGGAGGAAGGTTGTAATATTGGTGTAGCCTTTTCCTGGTGTGCCTTTATTTCTCTTTAATATTTTCTTCTTGCTTTGTTTTACACTACCGGTACTGTACTGTGTATAATTTTTCCTCTCTCTTCCTTTTCCACTCTCTTTGTCTGTCTATCCCTATCTCTCTTTGCAAACAAAACAAAATGAACACAAAAGAGTCAGTAATGAAAGGGTTTCCTCTCCCCTAGTTGTATTGGGAGTTGGAGGAACTTTGATAGACTTGTGTCCAGTTAATAATAGGTTAGTAGGGACCAGAAGGGGTGACTTTACTCTTTCTATAAGAGTGTTGCCAAGCTCTATATACTGCACTGATTTAATGCTCACATCTGCAGGCATTAAGCTTTCGTTTTGGTACTTTCAGCACTTGCAATATCTTTTGGTTGTATTTTAACTCATCATTCATTATTGTCATAATTTTTCCTTAAAATGTGTCATTTGTTGGTTTGTGTATAACACCCTAGTTGGGATTAGGTGTATAGTTGACCAATATCATCCTGCTCATGACTTTGCATAAGTTTTTGTGGAGTGTCCTTTGCTTGTATGTGCATATATTTTTCTCCGTCAGTTTCAGACGTGTAGCTCTTGCAATAATTATGAAAGTTTTGTCTAGCCCACTTCTTCAGTCACCTCAGTAAAAGTGATAATTGATAAGTTTCTAAGTAAGGGTTGAGGTGAGGGGAAGTCTCTGGTACTGGAGAAGGATAAGATATGGTAGCTGACTGTGGACCTTCATACCATAATAGTGTAGGTAGCTACTGGTCTAGGTCTCATTTTATTGCAGGTTGTGTATAAAGAAGGATGTGTTGTTTAGTATTTAGAAGAGGTGTTTACTTTTTTGCACTGTACACCCTACTAATACAGCTAGGTAATGTTGAGAGTAAATCATACTGTATTTGGTTGATCGTGGTTGGGAATATTGAGAGAAGCAAGTGAAAAACATACACACACTTTTGGAGCTAATTACTGTAGCTACATGGAATATTTAGTGGGTGAGTGTTCAGATTATCAAAAGTATAGATTTACCTTGTGGCATTGTACAAAGCATAGTATGTTTAGATATACATATCCCATGAACATTCAGAAGTAGTAATGAAAGGAGGTAAATTGACAGAGTACCAAAATGGGAAACCATGTATTCCATTGACTGTTATCAAAACATTATTTTTCCTAATTCATTTAGGGTTTGATCCACATAAAGGTTACCCTTGTGCTATATACCATGTGTGGCCTTGGTGTAGCACTAGAAATTATTGATTTCAGTTAGAATTCCTGTGTATAAAGTACTGTGCAGGTAAATAATCCCCTGTACAGTAAGTACAATGAGAATTTTACTGTATCACAATATTCACGGATGGGCTAATAAGAATCAAATATTACATGTACTATTGGCTGCTTCTTGTTTCTTTTTATGTTTCTTTAACATATGAAAAGCATGAAGTCGTACTTAATTAATGTATGGCATGAAAAGACAAGTGTTCTGGTAACATAGTACAGGTGTGTCAGTGCGAGAGCCTCCACTTGTGGGATATTAATGTATGTTTGTCAAAACAGGTTTGATTTGCTCTTGGTCTCTTTCACCCTCTCTGTTACTTACATTTCTGTCTTATATCTGTCAATTTCTTTAATATAATGGACTGTGGGAAATAGATTTTATTGTACTTGGGTTACTGATAAGAATTTGCCTTGTCAGGTTTCTTTCACAAATTAAATAGTATTCACTCTCCTTTGCATAAAACACTTTAAAACATTTTCTTTGAAAGGTTATGATTATGCCTGTACACAGTAATCAGTTCTATTCCAGTAACTAGCTGCCATGCCTGCTATTCGCAAGATAATACTAGAACTCTTTGCGTCAATTTCCCTGGACATGACGCTCTGTTGCCCTCAGGTTGGCGGCACCCAACAATGCCGGTGTGGGAGTTTCCCGGGCCGGGCTGAAGGAGGATGTTTTCCCTGCGTATAGTGACGGTGGACCACTACCAGGGGCCGCCGCTCCATGGCCTCGATCCACAGTACTCCACCTTCAGGGGCGCACCCATCAAACGCGCCCCAGTTATCAGGATCTTTGGGGTGACCCCAGCTGGTAAGAAAAAAGAAGGAAAGAATAATGAACTAAAAGTTGAGTGAATTTGTAAAATGGATAGATAAATGAGTGACAGTAAGAAATTATATGAATTGGTTGAGCTACTGTTTACTGAAGTGAATGGATGGAAGGAAGAAGGATGGAATGAGTGACAGTTGATGACGGTAGAATAGATGAATGAAAGTGGTGCTTGTTCATTGTGGTATGATGAATGATGAAATGAGTAAAGAGGTGAGGTAATTAGTAATTGTATCAGATACAATACAGTACTTATGAAATTATAGTGACAGAATAAGTGTGTTATATAAATTTTGACAATGAATCAACAAAGTCTGAAGTTGATTTTAATAAGCATATCAGTTTAATTTTATTGAGGGGGAACAGTTTATCACTTTCAGAACTTTAAAAATTGAAGATCTCCTTATTCTTCATTTAAAGCCTGCTGTCTGTCCTTCCTCTCTTTGGGTGGCTGATTCTTTTGGCTCCCATATGAATGTTATTAAATACTCTAGTATAATGCTGTAATTATCTCAAAGTTAAAGCCTCAGTGCATTAACTATGAAGTCAGATAAGGATAGATGTGACTTTTGTTTGATGCTGAATATTTTTTGTTCCAAATCTGAATACATTGTAAACTTAATTCCCACCTAAATTTGCACACACACTTTCATTAATATGCACTGCACTCTTACTCATATATTCACTCTCACTCACTGTCGGTTACCCTGGATGGAGATATTGCTCATTACAGTACTTAAGGTTTGGGATCCTTTTGGACTTGAGCCATTCCCTTTCAGTTTTTCAACTCTGCCCCTCCTTGCCTTATATTTCCTTTGTGCTTGCTGTCCCTCCTCTCTGTCTCCTTCTCTGTTATGCTACAGGCTCCTCCAGGCTTAGCATGGTCTTCTGTCTTCCTCTCCAATTCACTGTTGGTCATAGTGTAACGCTGTGTGAACATTACAGGCCAGAAAGCATGCTTGCACATCCACGGTGTCTTCCCGTACTTACTGGTGCCCTTCGATGGGACAGAGCCCTTAGCCAGCCTACCCCATGCCCTGGCTGCAGCCCTTGACCGTGCCCTCAACACTGCACTGGGTCATGCTGCCTCTGCCACACAGCATGTCTACAAGATCACTCCAGTCTCTGGCATGTGCGTAGCGAGTGTTTAATATTATTAGTTTTTCATTTATCTACCTGCAATCAGGAAAAATTTGCATCAATGTGCTCTAATTAACAAATCAAAGGGAGTTTTGATAGTGGTTTGCTATGCCCTGCCACAGACTCTAAGGCCAATGTATTATGAGGGACTTTGTGATTAAGAAAAAAGCAAGTTGTTATTGATAATATTATAATTTTACTATTTATTGTAGACATTAATAAAATTTGCATATACAATACTGTATTTACACTCTGATATTTGATGTGGTGACCCTATGTCTTCCCCACTGGAACAGACCCTTCTATGGTTACCACTCCCAGGAGCACCAGTTCCTCAAGATCTTCCTCTACAACCCCATCATGGTTAAGAAGGCTGCTGAGCTCCTTCAGGTCTGTTCAATCAATATCATTTTGTTGGTTAGGGTGCCGGTCCAGTGGTGCCTGTTTTCTCTTCTTTTTATCTATGTTGCTTTATATTTTACAAGTTAAGCAGATGTTTATGGAAACCTGAAAAGGTTGTGATAGTTTATGCAGACTGTAGACCATGTCCACACTCTTCTGGTGATGTGCAAGTTGCTGGTTAGACATGAGGTGCGCGTATTACATGTATTTTTTTACAAATAGATGTCAATATAGAAGAAGTTTCTAGAAATTTAATTAAAGAAATAGAATATCTTTTAGATAAATCTCAGTTCTGGTTTGCTATATAATCAAACCAGAACTAGGTAATAGTGTAGTATGTAGGGGAAGCTCTACACTACCCTTACCATGGTCAGTGACTCCCAAATAGCATCTCTTTCTTTAGTTTTGTTTACACTTAACACTCGGCATTGGTGGGTAGATGCTGGGTTGTGCTTGTGTGAGCATAAATGAAATCTAATTATTATCAGCAACATCATATGAAAATGGGAAAAGCTGATGATAAGAAGTAAAATGTTTTTTGCATAATATTAACCTTAGTGAAAATGTATTGGTTCAATTATATGATTTCTTGGCCATTTTTGTATATATATGTGTCTTGCAAACCAAGGCACAGTGCACCAGAGATCTAAACAGCTCGGTAATTATATAAATTATTAAAACTTTACTCACTTGTAATTTGGTTTGATATGAATTACTGTAGAAGGGAACTAATGGATTTTCAATGTGTAAAAATATAAATAAACATTTCTGTATTGTACTATATAGCATGTTAAGAAGGTTCTGACTCTTTCCCTGCCTCTTGGTACAGAACGGTGCGGTGCGTGGGCGAGTATACCAGCCTCACGAGTCACACGTACCCTTCACTCTCCAATTTCTGATGGACCATAACCTCCATGGCATGAACCTCATCCACCTCTCCTCCTGCAAGTTCAGACGTCCACCAGGTACGCCAAATAAGTTTCTCTTTACCCCTTATATCTTACAATGGAAAGGGATATCTTTGCCCTTAATTTCCCGTAGGGGGGTATTGCCTGCAGTGATGTGGGCAATACTTTAAGGGTTTGGGCACCCCTTTGGCCCCAGCCACTCCCTTTCAGTTCTTCAACTGTCCCTCTTTTCATTTTATTTCCTTCCTGCCTGTTGTCACACCTCTCTATCACCTTTTTCTGGCGCTATATGACCTCGCTGTTGCGGTACCTAATATCAATCAATCAATTGCCCTTAATTTCCCACAAGAGATACCAACTTCAAAGATATAGCCTAGAGGGGAAGAGTCCTGGTTTAGTACTCCACTCAGGAGATGAACAAAGAAAATGCATACCTCCAAAATGAGGTTTCAGTCTCTTTATAGTCACAGTATTCAGGTCATCCCATGTTTCAGTACTGAAGGAGGCAATAATTGAACTCACCTTGGTTAAGCAGTATTACGTTTTAGGCTTGATACATATTATCTACCTTTGTAGGTATGGCAGAAGCTGATATCCAATTGTCAGCGGCCTCCCCAAGTCCCTCCTCCTCGGCTGGTCCGGTGGGGACGGGGCCAGGGAGGGGCAGAGTGTGTGTGTGGACACGGGACTCCATACCAGGGGACCTGTGGCTGCCGAGTGATGTGGAGAGGATGTCCTCCTGTGAATTGGAGGTGGATGCTCTCTTCTCTGATATCATGAACAGGCTACAAGTTGGAGGTGAGATGTCACACAAGCTTTCCTCATTTCATATGCAAGTTCATTCATAATCAATCCACTTTATTAATCAGAATCATGTACTGATGTCTCTAAGGGTGGATCATAACATAAACAATTTGCCTTGGACAGCCCCTGGAACAGTAACGACGGTCTGCACGAGGCGATTCAGTCGATGTGACTCTCTCTTGGGTGTCAGACTTCGATACATCGTCTTACATGTCACAATCAACATTTTGAGGGTAATTTATAAAAAACTGCCTCCTGTGTGACAGAAAATGTGGTAACCATATCTCCTTTGCCACTATATCACCAGGTGGGGGAGCAACCAACCCTGGGCTGGCATACATTTGGGAGGACGAACTGGAGCGCATGAGAGAGCAAGGTGAGGCTGAAGTAACACCGGGTGACCTAAGACCTCCTGACTCACCACCGAGGACCAACATCATACCATCAGACTCCGAAATCTTCTACCGCAAACTCCTCAAGGAGAAACTGGAGGCGTGGAAGGTAGGTGTCTGTGTTTGTGTGTGTTCAATAATAGGTGTGTATGAGTGTGCTTGTGTTGGATTGTTTTGGAGATATGTAAGCTGTGTACGAGTTAAGGCATCAGTTAGATAAATTTATGTTCCATAACTTTATTCTACCAGGGAGAGTCCTTATAAAATCTCTCCATACTCCAGGAATCCAGTGGTGGCCAATGAACATTAGTATAGAACTCTTAAATATGGTTATATTGTAGTTTTGTTTTAGTTGTGTGAAAGCTGGATAGTTAAGGCATACATATTGGATGTTAGCTGTAGAATAATGTATGTTGTATCAGGTTCTGATTAATGTGGGTTTGTTTCCCCTTACCTGACTCCACACAGGCAAGGGAGGATGCAGCAGGAGAAGAGGATAGTGAGAGGTCAGAGCTGCCTTCCCAGGGAGTGTCGCTGGCAGTCGTCACCCCAGAGGATGCTGATCTTGTTCCCGCCACTGCCATCACAGCCACCACACTCCCAGACCTTACCACAGCTGAGGTGAGGGGAAAGGGAGGGGAAGGATTTCATGAGTCAAAGAGTGATTTCTTGGAGTCTTGACTGGGCTGTATATTTTACGATTTGTTTGAGGGAAGGCTGGTGAAATCACACTGGCGTGATGATCAAATACGGTGAATAAAACCCTCTCTTGTCGACGGAAAGAATATATTTATCCAAACAGTTTCAATGGACACTGCCACCATCTTCAGTGGTCTAGAGAGAGGAAAGGAATGACACACATAGTACAAAGGCTTGAACTTATATACAGTTTGTGGAAGGGGGAGAGGAGGAGGTGTCGGTGGGGCTCCACCTCCTAAGTGGATAAAATAAAGATAAAAAAAGGAGGAGTACCCTCGAGGTCACCGCTTGGAGGCGGGGTAAGGCTTACCTACCCTTCCTGGGGAGGGGTAGGTCACCGAGGTTTTAGGTCACAGGTCCTAGTTCTAGCTAAGAAAGCATATATGGACAAGCATTACTTTTGTAAAAACTGACCCAAGCATCTCATGAGTTGGAGTAACATAAGTCGAGGAGGGAAGAGGGAATTTTTTTCCCCATATACATATGTTTGTGTTCATCTGCTTTTGTATTGTGAGGACAGCCCAGAGTTTTTTAATTTTATGATGTTGAGAATATCAGTTGTAATATGCTGGCCATGAAGTACAAAATACCCCATTGTAATGCTATTTTATTTTCCCCCAGGATGCAGGAAGGACGGAAACAACAGCAGAGGTGACAACATTAGAAGAGTCACAGGTTGATGAAGAACTGATCTTGAGTCTGACCCAGCAGTCTCAGTCTCAGTGGAGTGAGTGTGGACCTTTTATGTTCATTACTTTAGTTTGTGTGTTTCTTTTTAGGTGAGGTGTATGAAATTCTTTGTTGTTAAACCACTGATCCATGTTAAACTGATGCCATTATTTTCCCTCTTTTTCCTGACAGTGGACTCTTGTGATGCTGAGCTGTTGAGTGTAATGGCGGGACTGGCTGATGGATCCCAACTGATTGGTCCAGAAGATCACGATGCCCTCCTCTCCACACAGACACCAAGTAAGCCGCTCATTCATTGTGCATTTCTCATACTGGGAATACTAATGCTTTATAATTTGAAAGGTATATTGTATTACTCACTCTTAAAGATAATCACAGGCTGCACAGCTACCACACCTACAGACCACTTACACCATGAAACCAAAGTCCTCAAAATCAAGGATCATCTTGACATGAGAGGCACACAAACATTTGCTGCAGCCTCCACAAACCCACACCATCCACTACACTATATGGCAAATCATCCACACATGCCAAGGAACATCAAAACAACACCCAGTACATGATACCATACACAAATACTATCATCTCTTACACCCTGCCCACCCCAAACCAGTCTCCAGAAACATATTCATACTCAAATCACTCATCAGTCCATCCAAACACTCAAAAAGAACACTCAGCTGCATGCATGACCTCCTGACATCCACCCATCTGAATCCTCCCTTACCCGTGAGGACAGAGTCCACCTGGCCAGGCTGCGGTGTGGCCACCACCCGGCCCTTCTGACATTAGAAGATGCTGGATGGAGCCATTGTAGATGCCTGTCCGGGATGCAACACAGCACCCCATTCTATTAAACACATTATGGAAGACTGCAATGTACACAACCACACTCGCCAACAACACAACATACGCTCTTTGAGGGCACTGTTGGAAAGCCCGGATCAGGCCATGGCTTTCCTCAGGAGCTGTTCGGCCAGACAGCTTGAGGAACTTCAACAGCAACATCATCTCACCCTTATGAGGGCCTTTGCCCAGTAGGTTGTAGCCAGATTATTCTTTTCTATTACTGTCAGCTTGTACCGGTGTGTAGAAATGAACACACACATGCAGGTCTTGGAGAAGCGGCGTCTACGTTGTGGGATCACCCCCCAGGGCTGCAAATACATGTACAGTCTGGTAATTAAACAAAAAACAAGATGGTTAAGTAAACTGATTTGCAGGATCAGATGGCAGAACACCCAGCCAACATCCCTCTCAGCCAGACACCAGACAGCAGGAGGCAGAGGAGGAGGAAAAGGCAGAGGAAGAGGAGATGACCCAGCAAATATGGGACACCATCTTGCCAGTCCCGGAGGAAGAAGGGGAGGAACGGGAGCAAGGAGAAGAGAGGAATGAGAGGTAAATATTTTGAGAATTACTTTACCATATTCTCAGCCTACAATGTCTGTTAACAGAAAAATTGAAGGTGGTATTTTTGGAAAGAAGGAAGGAAATCTCACTTATGCAGTGAACTGTCAATCAAAGTAATAGTATTAAATTCAACTGATAAATATTATGTTCATTTTGCTATTGATAGGACTGAACGGATAGCGTTTTACCTTCCTCATGTTTTAAGATATACCTTAACTGGAAGGATGAATTGAAAAGAACGGTTGGTAGCGGAGATATATGTTTTAAACCCTATGCTACAAAGAAACCTTTCCTCCCCATGTAATGGAATTTTTGTACCTTGGATATTATATTATGGCAAGGGTGTAGGGATATCATCTATGTGCCTTACAATTAATTAACAGAAATATGTATGCAGTTTCTAAGTTTTCATGTAAATTTACTTACCATAGTTATCAGGTGCTTAGGATTATCCCTGTTGTCATCAACATCTTCCTAGACCTAGAGCATGTCTTCAACTATCGTTTACTTTACAGAAGAGGATTGCCGGATATTGAAGACTTGCTGCCCCCATCCCCTACAATTCCACAGCTGGATGGCACTGCTGACCCCAACCCAACTCCCTTTGTTCTGCCCCAACCCCTCCCCCTCGCAGGAAATCCCGTGCCTTTTGGAAGTGCCAGCCTTGTCAGGGATCCATCTCAAACCCCAGTCAGGGCACACAGATCTGAGCTTAGTGAATCATTTGTAAAGAGTCAGAGACATATAAGGCGGAGCAGGGCAGGGAGAGGGGAGAGGGGAGTGGGGCATCTCAGTGGAAGTGCCAGTGGTGTGACAGACAATACCAGCAGTGCCAGTGATACAAGCAGTAATAGTACTAGTGACACAAATAGTGACAGCTCAGGCCACCCAAGTGATGATGAGGGGACATTTATCATCCCTCAATTTGATGGTGCAAATGACATCTACCCTCGTCGCCGTCAGACTCAGCAGCCGCCAGTGGCCCCACACACCTCTCGGCCTCACTCCAGTCACAACCCCCAGCTTGGCCATCACCCCTCCTCCAGCACCCGCAACATGATCCGAGAGAACGTACTCAAGAAAAATAGAGAGGGGACAGGTGGTAAGAGCGCACCTCTTGGCCACCAGTATGCTCCACCCCATAGCTATCATGGTCGCTCTCATTCAAGTAACCCTTCCCCTCCTGGCCACCCAGGTCGACCTGCTTCTGGTCAGGCACCACTACCTAGCCGCTCCCATGCTGTATACCCACCTCCACAAACTTATCATGGTCACCCTCCATCAAGCAACTCTACCCCACAACCTCACCTTGGTCGACAGCCTCTCCAGCACCATTCTCGACCCCAAGCCCACCATCCTTCACCACAGGTTCAGTATGGCCACCAACAGGCTCATCACAGCCGCCCTCAAACCAGTAACCCTCCTGCACAGACATACCAAGGTCGCCCCAATACCAGCAATCCACACCCCCAGCGCCCACAGACCTGTGTGCCTTCATCCCAGCCCTCAGTGCCTTCATCTCTTGTACCTGGAAGCTCAGCTAACCCAACACTCGAGTCTCTCAACTTGCCAGATTTCATGGATGTCTCCTCGAAACTTGCCGCAGATAATCATGATTTCAAGACTTCATATCACCGGCAACAGTCACAGTTCAGAGCAAAGTCTTCCAGGGGAGGGAACAAGCTAGCCTTCCAATCCCAGGCCCCAACGCAGCCACAGACAAGCACTGTGAACATAACTCCACTCTCTAGTGTTGGAGTTCCCCAGTGTGTACCTGGTGTAGGGAAGGCTTTGGTGATACCAGCGCTGGTTACCAATTCCAATGTTAATGTCAGTGGCCTCCCTTCCACCCAGATGATCATCTCGCCAAGTGGTGTTGTTCAGCCATCTTCTAGCTCGATCCAACAGGGGTCTGCTACATCCAGGAGCAATTCTAGCGGCTCCAGGGGTCATAGGAGACAAGATGACTACCCATCAGGAAATGTACGAGAAGCTAGCCAGGGTCACAAAGCCAATCGAAGGCCCCCACAAGCTGCCCCGACCTTGACCCCCACCCTGCAGGTCTCCCCAGAGAATACTACAGGCAGAGGGCAGGGTCGGGGCAAAACACTAATAAGACAAGACTCGGATAATTCTGTGTATTCTCCCATATCTGATGAGGACGACAAAAGGGAGTCTGGGTCTGACAAGAGGACCCGGCAAGGAGGGAGTGAGATGTCATCATCTGAGGTAACAGCTGGGGGCAAGTCAGAGGTCACTGAAACCTCCAAAGACATCCTGAAAGAAGCAGTTGATTTAATTCTTTTTGACTTAAAAGATGGTGATGAAGACTTGATGGAAGAAGAATTCTCCTTCACGCAGTCAGATTATGCTAACCAGACAACTCTAACACAGGAAACTCAGGAAACTATTGTCATGCCTAATCAGGTTGAACCAGAAAGAAGCAATACAAATGAAACAATTCAGAGCCCAACACCAGGGTTCATGGACCCAAGCATTAGCCCACAGTGGCAACAGACAATTGAACCCACCAAAAAAGAGTCGGCATGGAGCAGTAGCAAGCAAAGAAAGAAAGAGAAGAGGGAAAGAGAAAAGGCAAAGGAGAAGAAAGGAGGGTAAGTGTTATTGTTTACTTTATATTGTATCAGAGGTATCAGAATTTCCCTCCTCATTGTGATAGCCACAACAGAATAATTTATAGATAGGTACCTGTTTTTACAGAATTCTATTTGGAGTTGGCTTTAATTTCATTGATTTTGCTTAATATTTTATCTAATGTATATGCTTATTTGGCTTGTCCTACTCACAGGACAACACATTATCTCCATGGCGACCTGTTCTTCCTTCCCTTACAGTATTGGTTACTTTGGTATTTAAGCCAAACACATAGTCTCCCAAGTCTTTCAAAATTCATGGAGTAGGCCAGCGTGGCCTATTCAACAGGTCACCATCTCTGACTCTAAAATTTTGTAGTGCACACCAATGAGACAGCTCTATAGTCCTCACAATCTTTACAACAGCTGACCAATTAACTAGAGCAATACTGTAGGAATGTTAAAATGTCCTAAGTAAAGCTGGAGATGAATGCTGGACAGGTAGGTAAGCTAAATGGTGCTAGTAAATTGTACAAACTAAAGCACATCACACCCACATTTTCACTGCATACTGCATAAAGTACAGGTATCACTAAAGTACTCTAATGTATGGAAGTTTTATACTACACTTCACTAGAAGCAATATTTAGTATTGCTTTGTAGACTTACTAATATAGACTTTGGGCTAATACGCGAGGCAGTGTTGAGATATAAGTAAGACGGTGCACATGCACTGAAAGCTGGCTATAAACTTAGATGGAAAGGACACATGTCTGTCATATTCAAACAGCTTGACAAACAGACAGCTTGAGGAACTTCAACTACCACTGTATTTTGGGGGATCACTAGTCCATTATATACGAAGATTGTTCGTTTGGCTGCAAGTGGTTTTTAAACCTGGAATTCAGTACATCGAGGCTTATTATATTGAGGGTTTACTGTAGTGATACAGAGTAAGAAAAGTATTGATGTAATGGTAACATGATCGCTGGCTGTAGTTGATGGGTGTATGATAGTGATTCACTGGGTATTTACAGTTGCAGCTGCATGTTTATGTTTAGGATTACACAAGCAGATGAGTAATGATATAGTTAGCCACCACATCACAGCCTGGGCTGACAACAGATGTTTACAAGGAGCAGTATGTGGCAAGGGTAGTAGACGAGTCTCAGGGTGTGTTTATAAGAAGGAAATTAAAGATTAATGGCAATAAGAGTAAGAGAGCAGAAGCAGCTGTAATTGAATGTGGATAGGTTGTACAGGTGTAATGTTTCCTTATATATTCCCTCGTGGGTATGACACCAGGGGCAGCCATGAGCCAGACAGTGAAGGCAGGACAAGAGAGGAGCCGAGCACCATCAATCCTGGGACATTGGAAGCTGAGAGCAAGCCAAGACAGGAGCATTGGGTGTCTCCACTGTCTCCTCCTCTGTCAGGTGAGTGGGAAATATAGAGATACTGTATATTGAAAATACTGTATGTACACTATTGGACACAAGCTGTACTAGCTACAAGTTTTGATAGAAAAGCTGTCATTATATATAAGATTATTCAAATTTACTATAAGTAATAGGACTCAGACATTTCCCTTCATATATGGACAGTATAGTTACAAGTTACTAACTAGGAAAGGGTAAACTTGTGTCTGTGATTGTATAATGTGTGAAAGATACCAATTGAAGAGAAGCCTTTGATTTGAAGGGCAGTAGCAAAATAGTATCGGTAAATGCTCTTCCCCTAGTGGTGTTTTTTATTTACAGGTGAAAATGAAATGAGTGAGAACAGCAATCTAGAGGGGCTGGGGATACAGCACCCTGTTGAACCTGATGTTACCTCCATCATGGACGTGGATTACAACCTGATGCCACAAACTCCTGGAAGCTTTTTGCCTGTGCATGATCCTGCCCCGTGTATCTCATCCATGCAGAGGAAGCTATCAGATGTCAACAACCCTGACTGGTATGGTGATCTGATTTGCCCCCCTACCCCTGGTGCCTTGCATGAGGAGCCCTTACCCAATTCAGCCCCCACCACCAGCCCTGCGACAAGGAAAAAGGAGAACAAGAATAACAGAGTCAAACCAGAGGCAGCAAGACCAGTGTCAGCTTCCAACAAAACCAACCACCAGACTCAGGGGTCCAGTGGAACTACCTCCAAGAAGAAGTCCAAGAAGATGGCTAGACTATTTGGGTCATTTTCTCCACCCTCACCTCCTGTGGCCAAGCCTCCATCTCCTGAGCTGCCAGCTAAGCTTCCCCCTGCCCCTGCCTCGACCCACTGTGCTGACTCTTCTGCCTTTGATTTTGATTGGGATCCTCCAGAACGACCTCAGACCCCAGGAAGGGAAGTAGGTGAGGACCCCAGCCTGCACATCACATCCAAGGATGCACGACAGCAGCAAAAGTGGCCCCAACATGACTACTTCTATGATATGGATATGGGCAGCCCTCCTGAAAGACCAGTGACTCCTGGAGCCAGCCAAGAGGTGCAGGATATTCTGACTGACCCAGGTCGCAGAGTGGGTCAGGTAGAGTTTCAGCAGTTTGAGTCTGTGTTCGACCTGGACTTTATGCCTCAGACACCACCAGAGCGCCCTAGAACACCAGGTGGTTCTTCTTCATCAACACCACAGACCCCACAGGATAAGGACTCCACATACAGTTTCCCTAAGAATCCTTCAAGTCAAGAGCAAGTAGCTGGCTCCTCTGTTGTGACCAAACCCCAGCCTGTGAGTGAGCCTACCGAGGAAGACCAGCGCTCCAGGTCTCCTCGAGGCCAACACAAAAATAACTCGAAGAAGAGCAATACTGTCCAGCATGAGGAGAAGCATGCCACTTTGGCTACCAATAGGCAACTCAAAGATGTGGAGAGTGATAACCAAGAAAGCAAAAGAAGCCTGCCTGGCCATGAGCAGCACAATAGGCAGAGTGAATTGGAAAAAAAGGAGAGAAAGGGGCATGGAAGGTGGCAAGATAGTCAGTCCCCTGTTGCTCATACCCTCCAGAAAGGGTCCAGGGCTCCTCAGCCTGGTCCCAGAAAGCAAGGGAATGACTGTGAGCGTCAGACTAACCAGCAACAAACAGTGGACCGGGGCCGTGGAAGACAGCCACCACCAGACAGGAAGGGCAGGTGGGCAGAGCAGCAGATCCAGCCACCTCACCATAAGACAGAGTTGTGCAGGGGTAGACAGCACTCACCAGCAGTGTCCACCAGTGATTCTGATAGTGAAACAAAGATTTCACAGAGTACCAGAGTCCCTCACCTTGTCCGACCCACACCACCAACCCGCCTAGACTCTAGTCAGAAGGAAGCAGCACTAAAGAAACATGGTATTGGATCAAGCTTTCAGGTGGATACCAAGCCATCACATTCCAGACCTAATTCCCAGGGTAGTAGGTCTGAGCGAGGTGGCCTGCCAGCACACAATTTTGCTCGGCCAGACAGTCGTGACGGACGGAAAGAGGATGTGAGGCAGTGGTCACATCCCAGCAGTCACAATAAATCCCCCTCTAGCCGTTATACCTCACCCAGCCACAGACATCAGTCACCCTCCAGCCATCAATTATCTCCCCATAGACGACAATCACCTTCTAGCCGTCACCTTTCACCCAGTCACAGACACCAGTCGCCTTCCAGTCATCACCTCTCACCCAGTCACCGGCACCAGTCACCCAAGAGTAGTAGCCAGTCACCTGCCAGAACCAGACAGGTTCCAGAGAGTTATTCCCAAAGCCAGTCAAGACACCAAGGTAAAATCCCACAACAAACTGATAAATTGGGAGTCGCATCATTCAACAATCAGGGTCACTCGTCTCGCTCCAGACCCCAGCTCCCTGCACGCACCCACCTCTCTAGACAACCGCCCTCAGCCAGTACACAGCAGCAACAGCAGGGACCACGTCAGCCACCAGGTGTGAGTGGAAGACTCTCAAAATCAGCTAATAGTTCGCAGCAGACTGGCCCAGGTCTCGCCAGGCCTCAGCAGACCTCTATTTCCACCCAGCCCTACCAAGCAAGGCCCCCTGCTCCTTTAGGCAGTAGGGGCAACTCCTGGTTCTCGGAGTCACAAACTAAAAGACCAGAGAGCAATTTGTCTCCTCCCCATAGAAACAGACCTTCATTCCAGCAGGGTAACAATCAGAGCAGGTCAGCAGAAGGAGGTAGCATATCCCATCAGACAGGCAAAGATGGGCAGGGGGACAAGCTGGGCCATCATCAGGACTCCAATACTAAGAACAAACCCTTGAAGTTCTTCCCTCCCTTGGCTTCCAGTTTCTGTAAGGGGCAGACAGAAGGTGGGACATTTCCAAAGGCCACAGAGCAGCCAGGCCCAGGAAAGCAGACAGGTCGCAGGGAGAACTCTGAATTGAGAGAAACATTGCAAACAAACATCAAGAAACCAGAGGACTGTACAGATTTGCCTCTCATGGGTGGGTCATTACCACTCATGAGCCCAATGCCATGTACCCCTGCCCCCCACCGTGATGACTTCCTCCCCTCTATGGATTCAGTCCTCCCACCTATGAGTCCCATGGCTCCAACCCCAAGCCACCCACCCCCTAGTCCTTTAACAACTTCTGACAAGTTATTGACGTCAGGACCTACAGGTGCAGGGATGGGCTTCACTCTGCCTTCTGCCCCAGGCCCTATGATGAGTCCCATCCCCCCTACCCCAGTTCATCACTCGTCTCCACCACAGTTCAGCCCCATGCCTGTTTTGCCATCAGTAGGGCCTATCATGAGCCCCCTGCCAGCCACTCCAACACACAGCCTTGGGGAGGCTTTCAGCATGGCAGGAGACCTCCTTAGCCCAATGCCTGCCACCCCAGACACTGATGACCATCATTACCATCACACTCATTCTGCAGCTGACACACCCACCAGTACTCTTCGTGAGGCTGCAGAGCAGTTTCTAGTGCATCCTGTTATGAGTCCAATGCCTCAGACACCAGCTCATGTGGCACAGACTCCCCCTCCACAGGTACCACAACCCTCAGTCAGTAAAGACTTAACAACTCCAGGCAGCCCTGTCCCACCATTGGCTGAGGACTCTGTTGATGGCTTTGGCCAGCACCCTATGCTGAGCCCCATGCCTGTATACCCCTCAGTGGGACCCCTGGTCAGTCCCCTGTCTAAGACCCCCAGACACTTGGTGAATGAAAAGAATGAGCGCAGCACCCCCAGCCCCCTCCCTTCTATGTCATCAGGGCCAGGCCCTCTCATCAGTCCACTACCTCAAACTCCCTCATACTTTTCTCAGATTTCCCAGTCTTACCCTCACAAGTCGCCACTTTACATGCCATTCACACCTAATGCTCATGCCCCTCAGACCCCAACACACACTCCTCAGACCCCAACAGATATCCCCCAGACCCCAACAGATGCTCCCCAGACCCCAACAGATGGCCCCCAGGCCCTTGCAACCACACAGCCACCACCAGCTTCAGCAACACCCACTAGCATCTCCCAATCTCAGGTTCCTGCCACTCCACCCCTTTCCTCTTTCACACCACTACCCACACCACTCACACCTATTCAGACACCACTTCAAAACCCTTTTACCCCACTACACCCACTCCTTACCCCTCTTCATGCTCCTCTCACCCCATTGCAGCCTCCTCTCACCCCATTGCAGCCTCCTCTCACCCCATTGCAGCCTCCTCTCACCCCATTGCAGCCTCCTCTCACCCCATTGCAGCCTCCTCTCACCCCATTGCAGCCTCCTCTCACCCCATTGCAGCCTCCTCTCACACCATTGCAGCCTCCTCTCACACCATTGCAGCCTCCTCTCACTCCCCTTCAAACGTCATCAACCCCTCGACATGACTCCTCAACTGGCCAGGGCCCAGGATGCCAGGAAACGGAGGGTGGTATTGCTCCTAGCAGTTGTGCCTCATTGAACAGCCCAGGCAATGGTGGTATTGGACATTATAGCCCTATGCCTGTTTTGCCCTCAGATCCAGGCCCCTTGATAAGTCCTATGCCTCAGACTCCCATTCACACCCCAGATAGTCCTGCTGCTGTTCCTGTACCAAATCCATCCGCTCTGGACACACCAGCCTCCTCAGCAAATAGTGGTCCTCCCTCTTCCATTGTTGACAAGAGTATGCTTCCTCAGACAAAGTTCTCCTTCCTATCTCCTTCAGGTGAGACTACAGTTTCCACCTTCAGCCAGGCTTCTCCACTCCATGCATATAATGTGGCCCCACTTGGTGCGGAGCATGGCAGTACAGCACCTAAGGTTACACTTGCTCCTACCTCAGTGTGCTCTGTCTCCCCTGCCTCCTCCCACCATACTATTACTCCTGAACACCTCCCAGTGCACAGTAGTTCACCTGTTTCCCAGTCCCCACTACTGTCTACCACTGGCACAACTGCTCATCTTAGTCCTCTCACCCAGGTCTCTCCCATTGCCCACAGCAGCCCAGTATTGCCTTTGAGTGCGGGCACAGGTATTAACTTTTTTCCAAGCCCTAGTCAACATCAACAGACACAGAAAATGCTAAGTGGCAGCGGGGCAGTAGTGACTCAGGAAGTGGAGCCCAAGTCCAGCTATAGTGTTGAAGTCAGCAGTGGCAGTGTTACCCCTTCAGCTGCACCCCTCAGAGTCAGTGTCAGTTTGCCTTCAGGTCAGATAGGCACAATTGATGTCATGTGTGGCCCCATTGACCCAGTGAAACAGGATGACAGCATGCACACGGCTACATCTGCATCTAAGGACAGTGCTAATATGGCAGATTCAACACCAAAGACAGGCATAGCAGGGTGGTCAAACGTAGATCTTCCTCAGCAGTCACTTAACATCTCGCCCTTCAACAGTACAAATTTTTCATCCTCAGGAAACTGTTTGTCTATCTCTGGTGTAAATAGTGAAGTTTCTTGTCAGAATACATCTGCTACCAATGAAAATTTAATAACAGCCACAGCAAATCATAGCAAAATAATAGGCCCAACACTAAGTGCTGGGCAAGCCATAGCATCAACCACTGTACCAACAAACTCCTCAAATGATATCACTGGTCAGGCTAGTAGTATACTGAAGCAGACACTACTCTCCAGAACACATCGAAAGGATGCACCAAGGTCGCTGTTTTCACCTGTTGAGACACACAACTCAGTACAGGTAAACATGACAGAAGTGCAGTCGAATCAGATACAGGATGCTTGTCCTACATCTGCCCAGCCTCAGCCATCCCTCCTCAACACAGGTGAACTAGCACAAGCTGCAGCCCCCACACCAGTAGCACCTGTCCTACTCTCCACAATGGTGCCACAGCTACTGGAGGGGACACCCCAGCCTGCATACTCCCAGGAAATGACTGGTTTGCCCCAGGTCATCCTCATGCCTCAGCTGCAGGGACCCGTCCATATCAGCATCCCACAGCAGGCAGCCACATCTCAGCCTCTCCAGGTTCCACTTATGATAGGTACTGTAGTCTCTCACATGGACACTCAGCCTCAACCTCCTCCAGGAATGATTGTTACTACTTCAGCTTCGACATTCGTCACACAAACCTCGGGAGCACCACAGGCTCCACAGGTCACTGTGTCAATTTCAGGCAGTAATTTTTTGACTTTGGGAGACAATTGTGGAAGTGGATTACAACTTGGGGTACAGCCACCCCAAGCCCAGCAACAACAACAGCCAGAGCAACAACAACAACAACAAATACAACAAATACCGCAGCAGTCACAGCCAGAACCAATACCATCATGCAGTCCATACCAGGCAGTTGTTACAGAAGTTTCTGGCCCAAACCGTACAACAGACATGTTACAGCAAGCCTTTCAGTCTTCACTGCTTGTAAGTGATGTTGGAGTTGGGACATCGACAAATCCAAGTTTGCCCGAGACTGTGAATGACCTTAATGAGCCCAGTATGTGTCTTCCCCTTAATCAGCAGTCATGTACTCAACCTGTGACTGAACAGGAAGACAGCAGTAGCCAGAGTGCTGTTGCAAGTGAGAGTACAGCTGAACAAAGCTCCCAAAAGGCTAGTGAAGCTGAAGAAGACAACAGTTCCAACACAGAAGTCACACAAATGCCTCCTGTTTTAATGGAGTTTCAAGCCATGTTTAATAATATTATGCAGGAGGATGCACAAAATGAACAAGAGAGTGAAAAGTCTAAGCAAGAGAACTTGAGTCAAAACACCAGTGAGGCAAGCACCCCAAGCCAGGACAGGGAGAAGGAAGATAGGAGAGAAGTTTTAGAAAATGTGAGCACTGCATCACAACTTACAGACAGCCCCAGACAGCAATCTAGTGTTTTATACTCTTCTCCAGTACTGAAGAGCCTGTTGACGGATAAAGGTAGCTTGCAAGAGCAAGGCCTCAGAATGTGGGTCACGAATACCACAACCACCACCACCCCCAGCACTACCACCACCACCCCTACTACCAGTCCCAACCTTACCAATAGTTCCTCTTCCATCCCAGTCCTTTCTACAGTATGCCCAGTACTCCCCACACCCCAGCCTGTGATTTCAGCCATTGGAGGCCCTTTCAACACAGCCAGAACTGTTTCTACTAGCAGTAGTCCGGCTAACAGTGTGTGTAGTCCTAATGTTAAAGATACAAGTCCAGCAGTTACAACAAGTAGTCCGACCTCTGAAAGCAGCCCCTTCAATGCCATGCCATCACCCCAGGCAACCAACTTGACAAGGATGACTGTCCCACTATCATCTCTACACCCACCACCTCCACTTGTACACCCCCCAATGAATAGTAATAGTACATCAGTTCCGTTGCTTTCACCAACAACACTTCATACAGTGTCTAGTATAACTGGAGCACCTTCTTCTCTGACATCACTTATTGAAGGTCATCAACAAGCCATCAACACTATGCAGACATCATCTCAGGATTTACCAAAGGAGAGTCACAGTGGGCCAGGGAGATTAGGATCTAGAGAGTGTCTGACCTCTATATCCCCTGTCAAGTCGCATAATACTGGAGTTTTGGGTCCACAACAAAGCTCTGGTAGTGTTAACTCCCCAGATGAAATAGTAGTGATCTCACCACCTTCTGACACTGCGACCAGTTTAGCATCAGGTGCGCCATTATGCAGGGTATCCCCCTCACCATCACAGTCTTCACCTGTCACTTGTACAAGCATCACCACACCTGTTCTCTCACAAGGAACTGTATCAAAGAGTTTGCTAGGCCAGCATTTGAGCAAAATGAATCCATTGGTGAGATCAATGACTCCAAGAGGGAAAAGGATGATAGGAGCTCTACCGATGCAGAAGGGGACTGGGCTTAGAATGCCTGGCAGTGGAATGACTTCTTACGTGTCTCACCAATCACCAGTACTCATGTCCTCAGCTAGTGGTGCATGTCTGCGTGGTACTTCACCATCTTCACAGTCTTTATCTCCATCACAAGTATCTAGTACCTTGTCTGGACCCCGGTCTACCTTCACCGTTGTCTCCCCCTCAGCTTCTGTTAATACTGCAACCACTACCTGCCTTACTGTTATGTCTCCTTCAGCCTCTGCTGCTGTCACCTCTCCCACTAATTGTGTGACTGGCACCTCACCAGTAGTACCTGAAGCCATACCTGCCAGTGGAAATGTGCCACCCGGACCTTTTCTAAGACCCCAGCTTGTTCCCACTCCAGGTTCTCTTTCTGTACCCTCTCACTATTCATCAGGTACCTTGGCCACACCAGACCACTTCCATACACCAGGCAGCTTTCCCACTCATGGCCAAGTTGGGAGACCTGGTCCACAATCCACACCTGATCCCTTACGAAGACCTGGCCCCCTGTCTACACCAGATCACTTGCTAAGACCAAACTCTGTTCCTGCACCCAATCACTTACTAAGGGCTGGAATTCGGGCAACCACACCAAACTCACTGGCCATATCCAGATCTGTAGCCACACCCAGCCTGGTTCACGCAACCAGTCAGACTCCAGTATTGTTGCCCGGACACAATCTAGTACCAAGGGGAGAAGGACTGAGAGTTGCTTCTCGACCTGTGTGGGGAAAGCCAATGTATGACCGGCCTCCTGTTCCTCGTGTAGTAGAGTGCCGTGAACTGGTGGCTGATTCACTCGTGATTGGGACTACACCCTCAACTGTTTGTCCCCATCCACCTCCTGTGATCTCAGTGCATAATGTGATCTCAAGTGCGGCCAGCTGGCCTGTATCACATGTCAAGCCCATTGAGCATATTACTCCAGGTATTAATACTCATACTCTGACGAGTCGTCCACCTCCACCTCGCACTCCTCATGCTTCTGTCATGCCTGTGAAGCATGGAGAGAACATCACAGCAAATATTTCTACTCATAATGCAACAAATCATCCCCCTCAATCTCACACTCCTCATGCATCCATCATACCTGTGAAGCCTGGAGACCACATCACTACAAATGTTACTATTCAGTCACACATGAGTCACCCCCCTCGGCCACACACACCCCAGGCTTCCACCGTGCCTGTTTATGGAAGCCATATACAGGTACTTCACAGGGCAAATATTCCTACAAAACATATTATTCATAATATGAAAGAGCAGGAGATAGGAAACAGAAATGAGCCTGTAGCTACTGCAACCACCACTACAACCTCCACCACCACCAGCAGCACCACCACCAGCAGCAGTAATAGTGGTAGCAGTAGCATTAGTGGTTTGGTTCACTCCTACACACAGGAGGATGCTGAGAAACAATGTCAGAGGATGCCCACAAGTGCAGAGCGTACACAGCAGCAAACATTGCACAAAATATTTAATTACAAAAAGGTCCTGATATCATCTTCAACAATGAATATTGCAGGTGCTTGCAATTATGAATTAGATAATAAAAGAATTCCTTTTCAAGATCAGGGACCAAGCCAAGAGAATACTGGTAACCCTGCTGTAACCAGTTTGGGCTCTGAGAGTACACCAGGTCCACAACCAAATAGATTCGAAGTCTATCCCTCAACAGGACATCATAGTGGAGTATTAATTCCCAGGACAGGGGCTCTAATACACCAGGGGCTGCCTGCCTTGAGAGATAGACTGTCAGCCCCTCCCCAAACTGTTACGGTCAAGCATGCTAAGCAAGTAACTCCTGGCACTCAAACCAGTGCAATCACACCCAGCCCCATCCTCGACCATGATACTCCCTCTGTTGATTCTCAGGGATCTATTGGAGTGGAGTTGCAGCATCCACTATCCAGTCGCCTCTCTGCTGGCAGTGACTCAGATGTTCAACCACCTAGCACACCATCCGGTCACATCCGTCCGATAACTGAGTCTCCAGCTTTGTCCAGCAGTTCCAAGAGCAGGGCAGACTGGTCAGGAGAAAACACACCTGTCACCACCACAAAACCACCTATATCCTCACCTTACTTTGACCCACAGGCCCAACAAACATCACCCCTCTCCCTTGTCATGAATAAGTCCCCTGGCCTGCCAGCCTCTGTAAGCCTCCACAAAAAAGGAGGGGTGCAGCAAGACTCTCAAGCTACCATCAGTTATAACCCTACTCATGACACTCCACCACACCAACCGTACCATCCAAATCCATTCTCAATCCCATGCCCAGTGCAAGAGGTAGCGGTGCGAGATGAGCGGGTCTTCCCTCTACGCAAACGATCCATCACTATGGCACCAGACGACCCAGGAATTGTGGATGTCCAGCATCAGGCAGGTCCACTAGCACCTTCTCAGCCCGTGTCCTGTCTCAGAGTAACTGATATCACCAGACCTCCTGTGAGTCCCCAACCTGCGGATCGAGGGGTGCAGTCGATGGGGCCTCCCCCTCCTGGTGTCACTGTTAATCCACAATCCATCTTGCCTCGCTTCATGGATCATCACCATTTCTATCCAAAGATGGATCCCAGACATAATGATCAACTGTTCAAAGAGAGACCGTCATTAATGAACTCACCAGAAATGAGTCACCATCAGTATGGACAGCAGACACAAGAGGAAGGTGTTGGACACCACCCTGTCAGGGATGGCAACAGCATCCAGTTTATCAGGTATGCCGGACCTGAGTTGAGGAATCTACCCCGTCAGAGGGAGCTGATGCACCTACCCAGACCAGTGCCTCCAGAGATCAGAAGATGGCATTTGCTAGACCAGATTAGAGCCAGGGCAAATCCATACTCTCAACAGTTGAATCAGCTGAATCAAATGTTCATGCAGGGGAGACACATGCGACCACCCATGATGGACCACGAACTCCAGCACCGTCCAGATTACCCTCGCCCTCCCTTCTTCCACCAGCCCCATGAACCAATGGAGCCTCGCCAGTCATCCACCATGGAAAGCAAGACCTTGGAGCAGGAGCAGCAGCCACATAACACCTCTCCCAATGACAGTCCCATCAATGTGGTTGATGACACCCCAGATCCAGTTTTTCCACAGCCAGAAATCAACATTCCACCTCTTACAGAATCAGTGCCCTTGCCATCTGTTCCAGGCAGTAGTGGGGGTGGTGGCAATGATATAGCAGTTTCCGAGGCTGGCAGTTTGGAAGGCCTAGGGAAATCTCTACACAGCCACTTTTCCTGCCAGAAATCCAAGGTGGCGGGGCCTCCCAAGTCAAGTGTAGCACATGGTAGTCCTACTACAAGTGCTCCTCTACAAAGTGCTGTGCATGAGGAGCTTGTTGCTAAAATGTCAGACTCGGGTAAAATTAGTGTACCATGTGCCAACACAAGTAGTATAGAAGGGAGTGGCAGTACAGGCATTTCTACAGACTCTACAAAGGTAGGGTTAGTTACTTCACCAACTTACACAGCCAGTACAGGAGAGTCAGTTCTTCCGGAGGAAGAGGAGCTCAACTTCCCTATGAACAACTTCCAACAGAACAATCAGAGTGGTGGAACTCAGCCAGAAAAAGCTGGGAAACTGCAGAAATTTCTTATGAGGTATAACCGTGGCTCAGTGGACTACCAACGAGGGGATACTGGCACCCCCATTATTGTTGGTGATGATGGAGGTAATGTACTCGGTGAAGATGCACCAGCACCCTCAACTAGGGAGGAACAGGACACTTCTTCCAAGCATCTCTCGCATCGACTAAAGGAGGCCAATTTTGAAGTGAGCCTGACCGAGACCGATCTGAGTGATTTGCGCAACATCCACCAGAGCCATGACACAGACCGCCAGTATAGTCGTGGCTTCAAGAAAATTATCACATCAAAATTTGAAGACAAAATGTCCTTCAGTGAAGCAGAGTTTGGAGCATCCAGGGAGGATGAAGAATGCAATGAGGAAACTATGCAAAAGACTCCCACATTGATGGAAAAGAGTGCTGCTTCGTCAGACCATCTGGGTGAGACATTATCCATCCTCAGAGGTTTGGCAGGTAGTACCAGAGACCATGATCTCCTAGATGTCTTAGAAGGTGAGGCTCTCAAGGAAGGAATGAGCCAGAAGGTGGGGAATGAAGCTAGCAAGAACAGAGGCCAGGAGTTAAGTGCCCAAAAGGAGACCAACAAAAATGAGGAAACCTTAAAGACTAAAGAAGCCAATGTAGAGGATGCTGAGGAGAGCAGAGGCAGTGTTCAACAGTATCCAAAAATCAATGAGGAATTGAAGAGAGATGCAGATGCTAGCAAAGTGACTGAGGTTGATGTTGAGGAATGCAGTAGCGATAGGCCAGAGGATGTTGAAGGCACCAAAGGGAATGTGCAGAATACTGACAATGACAACATAAGATGTTTGGAAGATGTTGATACTAGTGTGACCATAAAAAGCATAAGAAGGGTAGTAGATACTGTGGTTACCCTTAGGAAAGTAACTCTCCCAGATATTACCATTAATTTTAAAAGTGTAAGTGATGCTGAGGCTAGTAGAAAGGTCTGTGAAGATACTAATGATGGTGGGATGGACAGAATGAAGGAGAAGGATTTAACCAAAGGTGCTGATGCCAGTAGTGACAAACCCAAGAGGACTGATGCTGACAGACAGAAAATTGAGAATGATCAGGTGAGCAGAAAGAGACTTGAGAATGATAAGATCAGCAATGAGAGGCCTGGTGATAATGAAAACAACAGTGAGAGAATACAAGATGCCGAGGTAAAGAAAGACAAATTACTTGAGATGAAGACTCCCACCTCCTTCATCCCAACAAAAAGTAGCCTTGCACCATTTCACTATGACAGTGATGGAGACTCTATGAGGACTACACTTGCATCTAGGATTATTGGACGGCGCAGCAGCACATCAAGTCAGGCCAGTGACACCACACATTTCTCAGGTACCTCCCCACCACCCTTCTCTCCACCACGCTCAGTGGTTGAGTCATCAGAGGAAGAGGAAGAGGGTCAGTCGGTGACCACTCATCGTCTCCACAACCCATATCTCTTCAGAAAAGGTATGCCATCTCCACTTACATTATCATCTACTTTAGCAGCTGAAAAATTTAAGAGACTTGAAGAGGAGAAAGTGGACAGGCATGTGGCTGTATGTGAGAGTGAATCAAGGAAGGACCAGGATGTGCCACCATCAGTTATTGAAAAAAGTCCAGCTAGATTGCATCCATTCCAGAAGAACACCAACTTACCAGCATCCTCAGCACCGAGTTCATGCTCATCACTGAGGCAACAGGAGACTGCCTCAACCTCTCTCACCAAACTAGACTCTCCAGAACCAGTACAGGAGCCAGACTCCTCTCCCCTCAGTAATATACCATTGTCTGAGAATTGCGAGGAACCCCAGAAGCCACTTAACCCGACATCAGTAATTGCAACAGCTGGTGTTGGCCAAGGGAGTGAGGTGGGGAACAGCCCTGAGTTACAACATATGCCACAAGATCAGGAGCGGCCCAAACTTGTGCTCAAGTTGCCCACAAAAGGTGCATTAAAGGCTTATACTGAAGATTTTGTGCCAAGGACATCAACAGACACAAGTAAATCAATGCAGCCACCAGCACCAGACAGTAGTTCTGAAGTGACCTCTACCACTCCGGACAACAATTACCTCACCCTCAGTGCCAAGAAGGGGCGAGAACAAGTGGTAAAAGGAAGCACTCAGAGGAAGCGCCAACCCAAAATTAGGAAGATCAGGGCTACGCCACCAAAGAAGAAGATGGACCAAACCAAAAAGAAGGGGAAAGCACAGAAACATCATCTTCCATCTAGTGCCAACCCTACGGATAGTTTGATGATGCTCGCAAAATTATCAAACACAACTGAGGTGGTACAAGTCACTCCAGAACCCCCTCTACCTCCACCGCCACCACAGCCACCACCACCACCACCACCCGAGGCACCTGCACCACAGGCCATAAGGCGGGGCAGGAGGCGAGCCTGTGCCAATGTCTCTTATGCCAAATTCTTTGACACTGAGACGCCTCCCACTTTACCTCAAGTTCCAGCCAACAGTCTCCTATCCCAGCCTGTAGCTGTGCTAAATATGCAGGAACCCACATTTCTCGCACCTCCAGTCTTTGCACCTGTAACTCCCAGTAAGAAAAGCAGACGAGGACGACCAAGGAAAAATCCAGTGCCACTATTCGAATCACCCATTACAACAAAACAAAGAAAGAAGCAAACTGAGAGTAATTTCCAGTCAACTCAAATGCTTGCCCCAACTACTTGCCAAACACCAAAAGATGACCACCCAGAACTATCTGTTCAATACGACAGCCCCAGCAAGACTTCAGGGAAGACACCAACCAAGACTGGGAAGCCAAGGGGACGTCCTCCCAAGAAGTCTTCTCTCCTTTATGTTACAGGACCCACAGCATACAGGAATAAGGTGATGCCACCATCAGACCCAACACCTCTGGCTTGTGAAAAACTAGGAAGTCCAGAGGCAGTGACACCCCTACTTACAGTCAGCCAAAATAAAGACTCCAATTTGAAGATCACCATCAGGAGAGCAGTTGTGAGCAAAAGACCTGCTGGAAGCCCTCTGATACAACCCACTGTGAAGAAGCTAAAAACTGTGGAATCCATCGATGTCAGCAGTACCAGTTTTGCAGGGGAAGAAGATAGGATATCTCCAGGTCCCAGAGGTTCCCCAGACTCCATTTTGAGGCTTCACTGCAATCTCCGTGACCCCTTGGGCATTGATCTTGCTCCACCACAACTATCCCCCACACATTCAAATGTGTATGAGTTTGATGAGGATTTGAGTGATGATGATATCCCAGTGAGCCAGCGTGTGAAGCGACCACACCGCTCTGGTTCCCACACTTACAGGCGAGCCAGGAAGATTGTTTGGAAATCCATAAAAACACCAGTCAGGGAACCAAACTTCAGCTACCTTAGGACACCCACTCGTACACCAAGCCACACTCCAGCTTACTCAACACCATCCCACACACCTTTGTACTCCCCAATGTATACTCCTGACCATAGAATCAACTACACAGGTCCTGGTTCCACCCCTTTCCACCTCACCCAGGGTGACTTTAAAATACGTTTGCGTAAGAAGCCAAGACCGAACAAACAGGTTGTTTTGAAAATTAAAAAGTCTCACCTGCAGAACACAGAAGCAGAACACGATGATGACTTTGTTCACACAACGTGTATACCAGACAGGGTTACAAGTGAAGAGCAACAAGTACAGGATGGACAAGCAATACTTGCCACATGTTCCCAGACTGAGTCCCCTCCTTCTCCTGCTTTAGTCTCTTCACCTCCATCTTTACAAGACCAAGACAGTCTAGGTGTATCATTGATATCTGGCATTCCTACTGAAACAGACTCTTCAGACAAAGCCTCCACTATATCAGAAAAAGAACTAGGAGTATCCAAACTGACAGCAGATAGCAAAATGTCTACCTCAAAGCAAAGAAACTTGCCTGATGATAAAGAGAGTACTGAGACTCCCCCACTTGTGATTGAAAAGCCAGGAGCTAGTAAGGCTTCCATACCAACACTTATCATCAGAAAGTCTCGTCTCACTGGCTTCTCATCTACTTTGGAGGCTGTAGACAAACCTAGACCTCAAGAAGCAGGGCAGGTGAAGAAAACAGATGATGGCTTTGTTATCCCACAACCTCCAGCCCATGTCACACTAAGATTAAAACGTTGCAACTCACAATGGGAGCAAGATGACACCACTATTTCCAAGACAACCCCAGAGCCAAATCAGAATGTGATCACTGAAACCAGAGATAAGGAGGAATCAGGTAACCAAGTGCCTGGACATGTTAAGTTAAAAGTAAGGAACACCATGCCATCAGGAATCAGACAAGGTGATGAAAGTGTGGCAGGACTGATGGACAAAGATAATTCCTCACCAGCACCTACTGTGGCTAACACTAATGAAAGCAGAAAGGATCAGGACCAGGCCGAGCCAGATTCATCTGGACTCTCCCAACTCACATCATCATCTAAGAGTGGAGAGGTGTCCATGTCATGTCGCTCCTCTAGCCCGGGTGTGACTCCCTCCTCTACCAGTTCTACTGGCACCACCCCTGGCAGAGAGGTAACAACATCAACAGCCTCCTTCACACCTACTTGCTCCCGGCCCAGTATGTCACCCACCCTCAACTTCATCGACAAAACTTTGCCAAGGTATCAAACATCTCCTTGTGAGGGTTCAGGCAGTAGGTCTGTGAGAGCAGACTCTGTAGAAAAGCAACTGGAAGCTATTTTTGGATCTCCACGCAAAGGTTCAGAGAGGGTGGAGACAGCAGATGCAAGAGGGATGGATGACACAGCCTTGAAGGCCCTTTTGTTAGGGGACCAAGGTGGTAGTAATGTTAGGAGCCCTGCTTCAGTCAAACCTGATACAGACAATTCACCCCTCAGTTGTCCACCACTTGGTACACATAGAAACACTAACCAATCAGCTGAACCTGCCTCAACCACACTAACACAGTCAGAAAATGACTTATCACCACAGCAGGCAAACTCTAAAACTAATAATTCAGGAGACATGAAATTGAAGACTCCACCCAAGGTTTTGTTAGAGAAAATGTCAACCACTTTTGCTGTTGCCTCTGCCACAGAGGACACCCCACACAACCCTAGAAGAATAAAGATTCCAGGAGGTGGCAAGACAATTGGAGGGAGTGGCCCCACAACAGCACCTGGCACTGAGGAGGATGACCGTGAGGCTCCATCATCAAGTTTGGTGGTGGAGACTGTGAAAAAGAGAATTTTAGTTAGTCCTCCTGACAACAATGTGAAGAAAAAGGCTCGTAATGATGTGAAAGAAGGTAATGTGAAAGAGAATATGTTGCCCAGTTGTTCACCTCCCAATACTGCTCAGGAGGGAGGAAGTGAACCCAAAGATCCTGTGGAAATTTGTAGTCCACATGCAACTCAGGAAGAGGCAAATAGTGCTGGGAGGTCATTGGGTGAATCATTGAAAAGTGCAAACTCTAATAATGGTAGTGAGAAGAGTGAAATTAAAGCCACAAAGACTAAAGGTAACTCCCAGATTACACCAAACATCAATATTAGTCCAAGAAAAACATCACCAGGAAAGGAGAAGAGTCCACTTAGCAAGGCAGCAAACAGGGTTAAACCAAGCAAGACAGATTCCACCCTGTTACCTCACAAAGAAACCCCACAAGAACAAGCTGCCAGGAAGATCGAACTCAGGCCCAATCCCTCAATTACAATGGTGATTGACCTCGACTCCCCTGATGACGATATCTGTTCAAGTAGCATAGGAGGAGGAGTAAGCAAAAAGGTTAAGGAGAACAAAAGGAGGAAGGCCAGAAGCAAAAGGTCTGTGAGTACGGATGAGGAATATGATGGAGGGAAGCTGTGGAAGGGGGTGAGGCAGACAGGCAAGAGCAAGTTGAGCAAAGTGTCTCAGGGTAACCCCGAGGCAGAGGATAGTGCAACAGGTCATCGGTCTAGCAACACAACAGCAGGAAATGAATTTGGGAGAAGCAAGGGTGTATATAATCAAGCGAGAGAAACACTTGTAAATAGTAAGGACAACAGTGCTGATTTTTCACCAAGCAGTGTTCCGAGCAGCAGCAGAAACAGTAAGGAGAGAGGTGAAGGAATGGTAGATGCTGCAAGTCTTAGTAGAATGGAAAATAAAGAAAGTGATCTGACTGAAGGAGTAAAGAAAAGCAAGGACACCACACTTCTGAGAAGGCAGATGAATAGAAATTCACCCAAATTTGCATCCCAGGAACACCAGGACTCTGAGGATGACTTAGAGGATATGCTCAGGAGACTGGATGGTTTTTCATCTGACAGTTCACCTCACAGTCCCTCCTCCATTCAGGCACACGGTCACCCAGCCAGTCATATCCTCAGTGTTAGTCCATCACACATCCAGCCACAGGATGTATGTGAAAGTAACCAGACAACAAACCGATGTAATGAGGAACAGGAGGCAGGTTCAAAATCTAAGCAGTTAAAGTCAAGAGAAGAAAGTACTTTTGCTGAGGGTGTTGATGGACAGGAGGCAAATGTTAATAGTGATTCTATCCTGCCCAAGCCAAAGAAAGGTAGTGAGAAAGTGAGCAACAAGTCGGGAGTAAAGGGAAATCAAAGGAATGCCAAAGAACTTATCAGTGATGGAAGTACAGAAACAGAGACTAAAAACACAGAGGGAAAGAGGGAGTTTAAAACAAAAAAGAAGTCAGCTGCAGGTTCTGTTAAAAGTGTACATAGGCTGAGCAGTATGAAGAAGAGGGCAGGGAGGCAGGATAGAACCAAGGAAGATGATGCAAGTGGTGATGGTGAGAGTGATGATGATGATGATGACACAGGTAATGGCCGGACATTGCACACCTCATGTTCTGATAATGAGGATAGTACTAGTGCTGGAAATCGGAGAGACAGAGATGATGATGCAGAGGCAAAAGAAAGAGGCAGTAGTACTGGTGGCAGTGAGAGGACTGGCAATACAACATCTTCAACTAAAGGTGGAAGTGGTGGAGATAAAAGCAGTAGCAAAAACAATAGTAACAGCAGTAAAAACAAGAATAACGGGAGTAGTAATAGTGGTGGAGGTGTCGTGTGTGGCAGTATTGCTGATGAGAGTAGTAACAGCGGCAGCCATGGCAAAGTCAAGCTCAGCAACATCAAGGATCCTGCCTCCCAGAATGACAGTGACAAGGAAAGTGGTAATGATGAAAGAGAGGAGATGAACAGAAAAGAGGAGATTAGCATAGAAGATGAGAGTGATGGAGAAGAGGTTAGTAGGGAAGATGGAAGCAATGGAGAAAAGGATGTTAGTTACTTGGAAGAGGATGTTAGCAGAGAAGATGGCAGTGATGAAGAGGTAAGTAAAGAATATTGCAGTGATGAAGAGGAGACAACTAATAGAGGTAATCATGATGGAGAGGAGAATATCAGTCTGGATAATTCCTTTGATGTACAAGATAACACGCAAAGCAAATTTGATGGCAGGGATAGAGGGGGAAAGGACACTGTGACAGAGAGACTTCCCTCTTCACATTCTTCAAGGACAACAACAGGAGGTGAATGCAATAAAACTGACACCAACAGAAAAATCGGTGACAGTGAAGTAGGTGCCAGCAACAAGACAAACACCAACAGTGATGACAACACAATATGTAACCAAGAAACTAATGCCGACACCACTACCAAGGATGGGGCTCCTGTAGTAGTGATTCAGCTGATAGATGATGATGATAGTGAGAGTTTAGCACCAGGCGATGATGGGGAAGGGGAGTGCCGAGACCCGTTGATGACGACTCAGTACAGTGACGGGGCGAGCGACCACGATGCGGTATACCATGACTCAATGTGGACGATGGCCTTTCTCACCCCGGAGCATCAGCCTCGTGACGACAACTCACCGCCACAGCCTGACTCACCAGGTACTGTACACTACATTGCTCATTTGTCATACTGTTTCCCCTCAACATTGTTTCATTTTATATGGTACTTTTACACCCATCAAACAAGTAGTACAGTAGGTTCGCCTATTAAGCGTGTTCTCAATTAGCGATTCACCTTATGCGCGACGAACCCCAAATCAGCACCTTTTATTATCTTATGCACAATACTTTCCACAGAAGGCGTTTTTGTGACCAAGAGTGGCCCAAATTCGTAGCCGTTCCCTGAAGAGCGTCTAAATCCGGTTTCCGCGAGACATTTGCCTCTCCCCTTGTTCCCCAAACCCATGCTACAAGCCTACAACCAGCCGTTCCCCCCAGACACCACACAATATACACTTTCACTTCTCCACATACACCCTGACACACACATGGAGTATGGGGTGGTCTAAGCTACGCCAACAGCCCACGTGATTGTGATGTTGTTTCAGGGATAGCCTTTTCAATGGCACCCCTGTTTTCTTCCTTTTTCTTTCTTTGTGATGCTGATTGCTTCATTTCTAGCTTTCCCTTATGTTTTCTCTTATTTCCCCCATATTATATAATATTTATTTGATCTTTTCTATCTCTTCTTGGCTGTCGATTTCAAATACTGTATAACACTTCCTAGGCTAGAGTCAGTGTTACTACAGTCAATCCGTTAGTTCTAGCCCAGACCTTTCTAATGTTACCATATCCATGGCTGTATATAGCCCATGCTGGCTATTATGTGGACTGTGAGGAGTTATGGTGTTTCTACTCTCGACTGGCTTACAGCTAAGTCGTGCAATAACCCAGCAATAATTTTAATGGAGCGG
Organism: Petrolisthes cinctipes; assembly: GCA_033782935.1. NCBI lineage: Eukaryota > Metazoa > Arthropoda > Malacostraca > Decapoda > Porcellanidae > Petrolisthes > Petrolisthes cinctipes. Next base: position 51,187 of record JAWQEG010002605.1, on the reverse strand, counting down.
TATCTCGCTATCTTCATTATGTGTTTAGTTGTGGCCGCCCTTGACTTTGAAAAGTTTACGGATGAAGTGAATGAGATCAATATTAAATGCAGTGCTAGTGGGAGTGGTGGTGTGGTGACGAGTGGCTGGTGAGGGTAGTGGCGTGACCCCGTTATACTGTCATAGTCACCTTAGAACCCCATATCACACTTCTAGTGTGCTTTTGTACTACTGTTTCTTTGGTAACAACTTATATTCATTGCTACTGTGACTAATAATCAAATCACAATGACCAAATATTGCACTGTGCCCTGAATATTGGCGTATAAGATGTCTGTAAATTGTCAGTGTGAGGCAGCGGCCGCCCATAAGTAATTTTCCCCATATAAACATGTATTCATACAATATGATTTCTCTATAAGCGAGCCCCTCTCTCGCCCAATTAGGCGCGCAATATGCGAACCTACTGTACTATTCTTTGATTCACCAAACAGAGGGAATGAAATATCAGAGATATAAATAGATATTAATGATGCACTTATAATCATGCTTATCAGTCTGGAAAAGTAAAACATTTGTATCAGGATTATAGAGACTGTCCTATACCTTTTTATTACAGTGTGTAATAAGTTAAACTATACTGTATACCCATTTAATATGCACAAGCATAGCACCTGGTACCAGTACATACATAATTTACTAGCTGTGTAGTACTTTTATTATTTACTTTTGCTGTTCTTGTTGGAGTTTGTACATTATTTTGCCGTACCTTTCCCTCAGAGCACATGAAGCGACCACCTCAAGGACTGAGGCAGAGTTACCCTTCACTCTTCAGTCTGCGAGCCAATAGGTAATGTGTTGCCTACTGGTGTTTTCATAATGTATGTCAGTGTATTTTTGTTCATGTTGTATCGCTTTCAGTCCTTCCAGACTTTCTTCACAAATTAAATTATTCTCTTTACTGTACAATATGAATATAAAGAAATGTCATGCACATAGACAGTAATTAAATTTATACTGGTATATTTTTTTCATACAGTACTGTATATACACTAAACCTTTGGCATTCAAGGCCAGTCTAGCCGAAGCATTGACAACCTAGATGAGTATGGTAAGAAAAAATTGGCTAGTATGAAAGTGAATGTATGGATGTGTAAGTGTTAATAGTAAGAACACTGAGGAATACTCTAGTGTTCCATCATTTTCCCTTCCTATGACCTATGGACCAGTCCTTTAAACACTATGTGTCTAGATATAGTAAATGAAATTAGACATGATATTGGACTTGTCTTATTCTTTTTTCACAGGTTAGGACACTCATTAGGCCTTCTTGTCTTTAGTCCTCACCTTCTTAAATATAGAAAAAAATATATGGTTTCTTTTGTGTGTGTGTGTGAATACTGAATGTACAGTATGTGTATATGTGTTCACATGACAGGAAAGTATAGCAAGGTGCCATACTGTCCCCCTCAGCTTTGCCAGTCCTGTGAGACGGGAGCGCTCTGACTCCTCAACCAGCGTGCAGTCTGGCGGCCAGGCAGCCAACACACCTCTATCATCGGGTTCAGCTGATCACAGCATCCTGCCAATAGAGGAGGTGGAGGTGGTGGAAAATTCTCCTTCCCCAGACTCTCCTAGCCAGGCCGACTTGGAGGATCCACTGGCTGAGGCTGTGTTGCAAGTTGAGGATGTAAAGTCACCTGATGCAAAAGTCCAACAAGCAAAGAAAGGGTCTGGCAAAGGTTCACAGTCTGGTAGAAATATTACTCAATTTGTTGAAAACAACTCACAATCACTGGAAAAGAACTCTCAGGCACTGGATAAGAGTTTATTATATGCTGAAAAGGACAATTCTGTTAATATTGACTTGCATTCTAAAGTAAAGAACTCACTATCTCAATCTGTGGAAAAGAACTTACAATCTGTTGACAAGGAAATATCTGTTAATAGTGATTCGAAGTCTGCTGAAAAAGATTCACAGTCCTCTGAAAAGGATTCACAGTCTGCTGAAAACAATTCGCAATCTGTTGCAAAGGATTCACAATCTACAGCAAAGGATTCACAGTCTGTGGAAAAGGATTCACAATCTACTGAAAAGGATTCACAAACTGCAGAAAGGGATTCACAATCTGCTGAAAATGATTTACAATCTACAGAAAAGGATTCACAATCTTCTGAAAAGAATTCACAGTCTGCTGAGAAGGATTCACAATCTACAGAAAAGGATTCACGGTCTGTTGAAAGGGATTTACTTTCTGTTGAAAAGGATTCACTGTATGTGGAGAAGAAAACCAAGAATTTGGAAATAGAAAGAATTATTGATAATGACACTAGATCTGTTGAAAGAAACCCGCATTCAACTGAAGAAAATTTGCCTTCTGGTGAAAGTTGTGCACTGTCTGCAGATAAAGACGTTGGAAATAACACACAATCAGCTACATCAGAATTTGAATCATTTGAGAAACTAGATGACAAAACAAAACAGAAGAAAACAGGGCAAGGAAAGTCAACAAAACAGGCCAACACTAAAATACAGGCTGAGCCTTCAGTGACCAGAGGAGAAATGGAGGTAAGGGAACTATCAGTATCACCAGTTCTAACTGAGACAATAGAACAAACCAAACCCACAACAGATGCAGAGGCAGTAAAGGGAAAGACATTAGGAGGAGGAGAGCCAGAGATAACAGACACCACTCCAAATGAAAAGAATGATCAAGTTACAGATAAACCAGTAAGAACACCAGAGCAGAAGATGGCTTCAGACAATGAAAAGGAAATTCCAGCAGAAGATACATGTATAGTAGGACAAGAGACAGCAGCTGAAAAACAGAAGAAAACCGTTGAGGAAGAAGCTAAGATAGGAAGAAGAGATGATCTAGTGAAGGAGACACCAGGGCAAGTGACTGAAGTAAAGACAGCAACAGAACTGAGAAGGAATACATCTGCATTGGCAGTTGTAGAAACAGAAGCCACTAGCACTACTGCTGATACACAAACCACAAATGTTACAGATCCAGCAATGACAACAGGTATTACAAAGACATCTGTCACCACAAATGGAACCAAAACAACAAATACCTTGAAAATATTAGCTGTCTCAGAGATAACAAATGCCACAAAAGCAGCAATCAGCACAGATGCTCCAAATGCAGCAGATGCTTCAATGACAACAGATGCCACAAACACAGTGTACAGTGCTGTCAACACAGATACAACAAAAGCATCAGATGTCACAATAACACCAGGCACTAAGATTCCCACAGGTAGTACAAAAACACCAGATACAATAACAGAAGACACCACAAGAATACCAAATGTCACAGGAACATTGACCTCCACAGTCACCACAGATGCAATAAACACAACAGCTGTAACAGAAGCAACAGACACCTTGATCCATACAGTTACTACAGAAACACCAGATGCCACAAGCTCAGTGAATACAACAGTCAAAACAGACAACACAAAAACAACAAGTATTACAGATGCCACAAAATCAGCACACACCTTTGTCACAGTCAACCCAGACACTGCAAAAACACCAGATATCATAAAGTCACCAAGTTCCACTAAAACACAAGATACTATGCAAACAGCTGATACCACAATAGCCACAGTTGCCACAATTACTCCTGAGACAACAACAGTAAGAACAAGCAGAGGAGAGCCAGGGAAGGAAGTGATTAATCAGGAGGAGGAGCAGAAGCAGAAGGAGGTTATAAAAGGGGAGGAACAAGAACAGGAGGAAGATGATGATGTTGGTGAAGCCAGGACCAAGGGACAAGTTCTCGGTAGATCGAACGAAAGGGAGTCCCCGGTCGACAGTGTAATGGACTCCGAAGTGGATAGTACTGGTGGTGTAGAGAGTCCATCAAGTAGTGTGGATGATCTGGCTTGCACTATAGATGATCCAGCAAACAACATAGACAATCTAGAATTCAAGGGGAGTGGAAGTGCCGTAGATAACCTGACATGCAATGTAGATGATCTGGAAAGTAGCTTAAATGATTCAGGAACTATCAAAAATGATCCGAGAAGCACAATAGATGATCCAACAAGCAGTGTTAACTTTGGAAGGGCTAATACTGCCTCAGGCACTCTTCAACAGGAGGCTGACAGCAGTACCACACTCACCAGTGATGAGGAAAGGACAAGGAATGAGGAGGAAGAGGAGAAGGAGGGTGATGTAAATGAAGATAATGAGAGCATGGAAGATGGAGATATATTTGAGGATGTCTTAGCAGGTGAAAAGTGCAGTAGTAAGGATGTTGCCAGTGACCCTGAAGTTGACGCCATTGTAAGACTCGGCAAATTAGAGTCAGTGCTAACTGATAAAGACAATGGAGAGGACATTCACACTTCGGAACCCCCCTCATCTTCATCCACAGTCATATCCTCCTCTGCTGAAGGTTTGGATACTGTAGAAGCAGGTCTGATGGAAGGCAAGAATGAAGCTGTTGTAGGGAGGAGGGACGAAGAAACAGCAGAGAAGGAAGAAAAAGTGGATCAAATAGATAAAGGAACTATGGAAAGAAGAGTGGAAGAGACAATGAAGAGGAGTGGAGAAGGAATGGTGGAGAAAAGAAATGAAGAATCAGTGGAGAGACTAGAAATAAGAACACTGGAGATGGGAGAGGAAGGAGTACTGGAGGAAAGGGAAGCAGCAGTTGAGAAAAGAGAAGAAAGAGCAGCAGAGAGGCAAGAGGGAGAAGGATTGACTTCAACTGTGGACACAATGAAGGAAATGATTGCCAGTGAAGTATGTGGAGATATGACAGTGAAACCCAGGGCTGCTGGATATGAAGGAACAAGAAAGGAAACCCTTTCACCCAGCAAAGAAGTGCAACCTCAACCAACACCACTTGAAGTAACCTGTGAAGATGTTAGGAGCTCTTCACCAGCAATACATGAGGAGAGAAGAAATCTGAGCCCACCTGGTGAAGAGTCAGATCACAGTGAAATCCATGAAAAAAAATTAGGAAGAGCTGAAAGCCAAGAGAAGGAAGTTGTACCATGTAGCAAGCCACCCCAGTCACAAGAAAAAGAAAGAGCAGGTGACAAGGACTGGAGAGAAAATGAGAAATCAGGAGAAGTAAGCTTGCCATCTAAGGAGCCTGAGGAGAATACGAGCATTGAAACACAAAAGGAAAGTAATTCAGCGAAATCTATAACTAAAATCATGGAGAATTATAATGAAAATATTATGCCAGCCTATGCAAAGAACTTACCAACTGGCTCATTAAGTGAAGACATCAAATTACTAAATAACAACAGGGATGACGTGAAGACAGGCAACCAAAGGAAGGAAGTAAGTGATGTAAAGGAAACAGAGATGAAAAGCAAAGAAAATAATGGAAACAAGAAAACACAAGTGGAAATACCAGCTTCTGTAGGATGTACTAGTCCAGGTATTTTCTTTGACACAAGTTACCAAGCAACATCTGAAGAGAGTGATTCTAGAGTAACATGTGCAAGTCAAGAAAATGAGACAAGAGAAAATGAGGAAGGCAAAAGTGTTACTAGTAGTGAAACCGGAGATGAGGAAGCAGCAGTCAGAACACCAACAAATGGTCCTCCTCTAAATGTTTGTACAAGTCAGCCAGTCAGTAAAACCAGAGAGGATGCCACCTCTTCTCTACTTAATGTGGAGTTAGAAAAGGACCTGGAGAAAATGGAACATGAAGAGAATCAAGCCTCACTCAGTTCTAATGTGTCATCTAATATTATCAACAGTGAAGAAAAGATAGAAATGGTAAGTAAGACATCACAAGAACCCTGCAGTGATGAAGAGAAGAAAACAGAAAAAGTAGACAAAACTTCACAGGAAACTAGGAAGAATGATAAAGAAAAGATAAGAGAAGTATTACAGAAGAAAAGTGAAAGTGAGGATAACATTATAGCAACATCCTTAAGTGACAACACCTCAAGGGAAGGAGAGACCAAGAGGAAGTGTGGAGGAGCTCAGAGCCAAGGGGAAGAAGTGTTGAACAATCATCCATCACACACTGAGGTACGAGGTGAAATGGATCCAATCAGGAAGGACAGTGAAGAGTCAGCATCTTGTGAGAGGGCAACAAAATCTACAGGAGGTGACACTAAACAGTTTAATACTAAGGAAAGTGCAATCAAGTGTGTAGAAAGTGAGAATATTTCATCGATGGTTAAGGAGAGTACAATCAAGTCTGCAGAACCTGAGACTATTCACACAGCATCTAAGGAAAGTGCAGTAATAGGTGTAGAATGTGAAAATATGCAATCAACATCAGAGAAGGATATTAACAAGTGTGTGGAAACATCTAAAGAGAGTGGAGTCAAGAATGTGGAATGTGAGGATATACAATTAACATCCAAAGAGAGTACAACAAGGGATAATGTACAATCAGCATCCAAGGTGATTACAGTTAGTGAGAAGGTGCAATCAACATCCAATGAGTATATGGCCAGTTCTGGGACTAATGAGAGTATGCAATCATCATCCAAGGAGAATACAATCAAATGCTTGGAGAATAGCACAAAGACCCAGAATGACAACTCTAATGGAAAAGTTACCACACCATGCAGAATATCACTCAAGGTCTCAATTGACAGAGCCTTAGTAAACATCAGCCCCCAGCATATTTCTCAAGCCTCCATCAGTCTTCCTCAGCATCAAGGAAGCCAGGAGGGACTAGTACAGCTGGAACAAAAACAGAACATAACCACAGTTCAGGCAGTGACATCTAAGGAGAGAGGAGAACAAGAATCCAGCAACAGCAGTAATAGTAGCAGCAGTCACCTGGAAAATGAATTCATACAGCAGAAAGCAGATGCCAAAGGAACAGATGTACATGGAGATGAAGGCAGGCCAGGGAAGCAAATGACAGATATTGGTGAGAAAGAAATACCAGATGATGGAGATGAAAGTAAGGCTGATGATGATGTAGTGATAGGGAAAGCATTGCCAGTGAATCCTGCGGAGATGTCAGCCACTAGCCCTTCAGAAATAGAAAAAACACATGTATCCAATAAACCGGCCTTGGTTATTGAGCACAGGTACCAGCCAAGTAGTCCTCCTACAGCGTCCACTCATGCAGATACTCACTCAAAGGAGAAAGAGAGGAACAGTAGAGATGAAAATAAGAACAAAAAGACACACAAAGATAGAATGGGTAAGAAGAGGCACCACAGTAAAGACAAAGGCACAGTTGGGGTAAAAAATGCAAAGAGGGAAGAAAGAAGGGAAAAAGAGAGAAGTGGAAGAAAGGAGGAGAAGAGAGAAGAAGGAAAACATAAAGAGAATAAAGACCATGAAAAGGAAACCAAAAAAGCAGACAAAAAGGAGAACCATATAAGCCAGAGAGCCTCATCCGAAGAGAGAGACACACTCCTTAAGGAAAGTGACTCAACTTCCAAAGCAATCCAGGATGTGGTGGATCTCCTAGAAAAGACAACCAGTGACTGTGAGGACAGAGCAGCATCCAAGAATATCACAGAAATTGTAGAGAAAGTTGAGGACGATTCAGAAATTAATGCAGGAGGGAGAACAGCAGTAGAGAATAAGTCCTTACAAGAGATAGCCCCAAACCAAGAGAGCATAACAGCATCAGAAAGCAGCCTGGGGAAAGGAGTAGAGGGAAATGGAGAAATTAAAAAAGTTGCTGGGTTAAGAGTTGTAGAAGAAGCTGGAGAAGATGTAAAAGTTGGTGCAGAAGGGAAGACCACAGAGGACCAGGCAACTGACAAGAGGACAATTGACTTTGATGGCAAAGCAACATTCAGTAGCTTTGTTGAAGAAGAAGTTGAGGGAGCTGGAGAAGAAACAGAAAGGAGAGCAGCTGAAGAAGCTGACATAGAAACTGTAGTCTGCACAAGTGGTAGAACACCATTGGACAATAAACCAAAAGAAAGGGATGAGGTACAATCAAAGGAGATCATTACTAGCAACAAAAACACAGATAACGTAAACAATCCACCGTTACGAGCTCTGACTGTCACGCCTCTCACTCATACCAATGATGGTGATAAGCTTGGTACTGACAAAGATAAGCCAAGTACTATTCCAGATACTAGCTGTAGATATGATATAGAGACCAGCATCAACCAAGAGCCAAACAAGAGCAGTAGTGTTGAAGACTTATCTGTGATTGATGGTGGTGTTGACTTACAGACTGCTAGACCATCAGTGGAGGCAGAATTGACCGAAGAGAAACAAATGAAAGTAGGAGAAGGTGATAAATCTAGGAAGGAAGAAGAAAATTTGGTAGAGGGGATTAAGGACAATGAAAGAAAGAACCAAGACCTTGAGGAATCACAAGAGAAGGTGACCCACACCATCATAGGGGAGGTTGTACCATCACATGTAAGCAACATAGACAAGAGCTGTGCTGATCAAAAGGAGGAGGAAGATGGAAACCAAAGAGAGACTGTGAACTCCAGTACCAAAGAACTGAAAATACCCTACATCAATCAGTCAAAGGACTTTAATAAAGATTTGGAGAGTGCTGTTACATCAAACACGGCAAGTGCTGTTGAAATAAACATGGCTCCAAAAACTGCAACATCGTCACTCCTGCCAAGTAACATTCAGTCTTGTGCTATAACTGAGGTCCTTTCAGAAACTACTAGCCAAAATGATGTGAAAACTTTAGTTATGGTGGAAGGCAAAGGCAATTGTAAAGAAAGTGATAATTCTCTTAAATTGGAGTGTCTACATGAACTCAGCAGGTCTGAGCAACAACCAGAAGTTCTTCACTCCCCTCCATTTACTAATGAACAACAAAAGAGTTCTTTCAAAGAAGCTGATCCAAGTGGAAATGATTCCACAGTAGCACCTCCAATTTACCAGAAATCTCAAGAAAAATTACAGGAAGCAAATTTGGAACCCACAATCACTGAAGGAGATAATTCGTCTTCATCAGAGTTCCCGAGTGTGGCAACTGGCAGGGACAGTGCACCTTCACATCCCCCAGTTAACACTGAAAACCTGAAGACAAAAGAGGACAACATATCGTCACATTCCCCAGTTAACATCGAAGAGTCTAAGACAGTTGAGGACATTGAAGATCCCAAGATGAAAGACAATGCATCATCACAACCATCAGTAAACATTGAAAAGTCCAGGGCAGAAGAGGACAGAATATCGTCTCATCCCCGGGTAAACACTGAAGTGCCCAAGACAAAGGAAGACAGTACATCGTCACAACTCCAAATTAGCATCGGAGAGTGTAAGAAGAGAGAGGACAAAACATCACCATTTGAATTTACTAACATTGAAGACCCCAAAACAAATGAGGATGGAAACAAGGAAGCTGGAAAGGATTCAACATCATCTGACATTAAAGCCATGCCAGTAAAGAAAAAGAAAACATTCAACAAGAAAGGAGGTAAGGGTAAAAAAGAGAGGAGCGTTTGGGTCATTGGAAGGCTTGGCACGGATAACAAGAGGGAAAAAGGAGACGAAGTACAAGACCAAAAAGAAATTTCAGACAAGAAAAAGAGAAGTGTCTGCATAATTGGTTCATTAGGTAAGAGCGAGGAAGCTGAAAGTAAAGACAAATCACCAAATAGAAACAAAACAACAGTAAAAATGCAGACACCAGGCAGACCAGAGCTGACCTGCGAAAAAACACACCACGTCCCAGGAGATGAGACCGAAACCACGTCAGAGAGGAAAAAAGCTGCATCGCCTGCCAAAAAGGTGGTCGCAGCGCCAACGATAGTGAAGGAGACAGGACCCTCAATGTTTGACCGCGCGATGCAGAAGATATTTGGTGAGGACAAGATAAAAGGGAAAAAGAGAAAAAAGAAGGAGAAAAGTAGTGTTGTCAAAAAGAAGGCAGATGGTTTGAAGGAGGGAGAGAAGAAGGAAAGCACCACCAGCCCAAGTAAGAAGGAAACCAGAATGGAAGGTCAGCTGGAGGCGATAGAGGAAAAATCAAGGGAAAGTGAAAAAATGGAAGGAAAAATGAAAGAAAATGAAAGAACAGAGGAACAGACAAAAGATAGTGATAAGCCAAAGGGAATTGTAAAAGAAAGTGACAAGACAGGGGATAAATCAGAGGATAATGAGAAAATTAAAGGTGATAGGTCTGATCAGGTTAAACAGGAGAAAGTAGAAAAGGATAAGATTATTAAGAAGGATGATAAAAAAGCAGAAGGCCAGAAAGGGAAAGGAGAATGTGGAGTGGGAGACAAAAGAAAAGTGCAGGAAAAAGCTGAAAGGAAAAAGGCAGAAACCAAGGAGGGAGATAAGCATAGAAGGGCTAGATCCAAAGAAGAAGAGAGGAAGAAAAGAGAGAAAAGAGGAGAAAAGAGAAAAGAAGAAAGAGGAGGAGAGGGAGAGAAGAGAAGGCACAGTGGAAAGAGAGAAGAAAGTCAGCATAGAGGGGACGACGAGAAGCATAATTTGTCGGGACCGGAGAAGAGTCCAAGGTTGAGCGTAAAAGAGTATCACAAGCACGAAGAGAAGGGGTCTCCAACGAAGACACAGACTGAAAAGGAAAGGACGAACCAAGCCAATGGTACAAGTCAGATAGCGAAAGAAAGTAACACAACAGAGACTGAAAGTTGCAAGCAGACTGATGATAAGGAAAGGAAAAATCAGACCAACAATGACAAGGAAAGGAAAAAGAGTCAAACTGGTAATGAAGGCAACACACAGATTGAGAAGGAGAGTCATATAAAGGCTGACAAGATGAATGAGAGTCAGGTTGATAAAGAGAATCTGAGTCAGGCTGAAAAAGACACTAAGAGTCAAACTAATAAGGAAAGTGTACTTGAAAAAAGAGAACAGGATGATAAGACTTCTGTTGGTAGTATGAGTCAAGCTGTGACAAAAAGTAAGAGTCAAGTTAATGAGGAAAATAAGAATCAAGCTGTGAAAGAAAGTAAGAATCAAGGTGATGAAAAGAGTAAGAGTCAAGCTGAGAATGAAAATAAATGTGTGACTGATGGTAACAGTCAAGGTGAGAAAGAAAGTAAGAGTATTGGTAAGAAGGAAAGTAAGAGTTCAGCTGATGAAGTAAACAAGACTCAGAGCGGTATGAAGATTACTAGTCAAAGTGTAGAAGAAAGTAAGAGTCAAGATGATGAGGAAAGTAAGAGTCAAAGTGATAATGAAAAGAAAATTCAAGCTGAAAAAGAAGGTAAAAGTATGATTGATGGTAAAAGTATAGCTGAGAAGGATAGAAAGAGTCCAACTGAGAACGAAAGTAAGAGTGTAGCTGAGAAGGGAAGTAAGAGTCCAGCCAAAAAGGAAAGTAAGAGTGTAGCTGAGAAAGAAAGTAAGAGTGTAGCTGAGAAAGAAAGTAAGAGTGTAGCTGAGAAAGATAGTAAGAGTGTAGCTGAGAAAGATAGTAAGAGTGTGGCTGAGAAAGATAGTAAGAGTGTAGCTGAGAAAGAAAGTAAGAGTGTGGCTGAGAAAGATAGTAAGAGTGTAACTGAGAAAGAAAGTAAGAGTGTAGCTGAGAAAGAAAGTAAGAGTCCAACTGAGAAGGAAAGTAAGAGTCCAACTGAAAAGGGAAGTAAGAGTCCAACTGAAAAGGGAAGTAAGAGTCCAACTGAGAAGGATAGGAAGAGTCCAACTGAGAAGGAAAGTAAGAGTCCAACTGAGAAGGAAACTAAGAGTCCAACTGAAAAGGAAAGTAAGAGTCCAACTGAGAAGGAAAGTAAGAGTCCAACTGAAAAGGGAAGTAAGAGTCCAACTGAGAAGGAAAGTAAGAGTCCAACTGAGAAGGAAAGTAAGAACCCAACTGAGAAGGAAAGTAAGAGTCCAACTGAAAAGGGAAGTAAGAGTCCAACTGAGAAGGAAAGTAAGAGCCCAACTGAGAAGGAAAGTAAGAGTCCAACTGAAAAGGAAAGTAAGAGTCCAACTGAAAAGGGAAGTAAGAGTCCAACTGAAAAGGGAAGTAAGAGTGTAGCTGAGAAGGAAAGTGAGAGTGTAGCTGAGAAGGAAAGTGAGAGTGTAGTTGAGAAGGAAAGTAAGAGTGTGGCTGAGAAGGAAAGTAAGAGTGTAGTTGAGAAGGAAAGTAAGAGTGTGGCTGAGAAGGAAAGTAAGAGTCCAGCTGAGAAGGGAAGGAAGAGTCCAGCTGAGAAGGGAAGGAAGAGTCCAACTGAGAAGGGAAGGAAGAGTCCAACTGAGAAGGAAAGTAAGAGTCCAGCCGAAAAGGAAAGTAAGAGTCCAACTGAAAAGGGAAGTAAGAGTCCAACTGAGAAGGATAGGAAGAGTCCAACTGAGAAGGAAAGTAAGAGTCCAACTGAGAAGGAAAGTAAGAGTCCAACTGAGAAGGATAGGAAGAGTCCAACTGAGAAGGATAGGAAGAGTCCAACTGAAAAGGAAAGTAAGAGTCCAACTGAGAAGGAAAGTAAGAGTCCAACTGAGAAGGATAGGAAGAATCCAACTGAGAAGGAAAGTAAGAGTCCAACTGAAAAGGAAAGTAAGAGTCCAACTGAGAAGAAAAGTAAGAGTCCAACTGAGAAGGAAAGTAAGAGTCCAACTGAAAAGGGAAGTAAGAGTCCAACTGAGAAGGAAAGTAAGAGTGTAGCTGAGAAAGAAAGTAAGAGTGTGGCTGAGAAAGATAGTAAGAGTGTAGTTGAGAAGGAAAGTAAGAGTCCAACTGAGAAGGAAAGTAAGAGTCCAACTGAGAAGGAAAGTAAGAGTCCAACTGAGAAGGAAAGTAAGAGTCCAACTGAGAAGGAAAGTAAGAGTCCAACTGAGAAGGAAAGTAAGAGTCCAACTGAAAAGGAAAGTAAGAGTCCAACTGAAAAGGGAAGTAAGAGTCCAGCCGAGAGGGAAAGTAAGAGTGTAGCTGAGAAAGATAGTAAGAGTGTGGCTGAGAAGGAAAGTAAGAGTCCAACTGAGAAGGAAAGTAAGAGTGTGGCTGAGAAGGAAAGTAAGAGTCCAGCTGAGAAGGGAAGGAAGAGTCCAACTGAGAAGGGAAGGAAGAGTCCAACTGAGAAGGAAAGTAAGAGTCCAACTGAGAAGGAAAGTAAGAGTCCAACTGAGAAGGAAAGTAAGAGTCCAACTGAGAAGGAAAGTAAGAGTCCAACTGAGGAAGAAGAAGGGAATCATGCTAAGAAGGAAAGAGAGAATGGATCTGAAGATATGACCCTAGTTGAGAAGGAAGGCAAATTTCAAGCTGACAAAGAAAGAAATATTAAAGTTACTCATGGAAATTTAATGCAAGAAACCAATACTCAAATTGGTAAAGAAAATGTCAATCTAGAAGGCAGAATACAACATAATCAAGATGAAAAGGAAAATGAATCTCATACTGAAAAGGAAAATAAACTTCAGGCTGATGAGAGCAGTGACTCCCAAGCTCAGAGGAAAATTGGGACTGAAGATGAGGAAAAGAATATAACCCAGACTAATAAAGAAATGCCGACTCAGGCTGAGAAGCACATTAATCTTCAAGTTGAGGAAGAATGTGCGGTTCCAGCTGAGAAAAATAATAAGACTCCAGATGAGAAGGACAGTAAGACACAACCTGAAAAAGAAGATGCAAACCAAACAGAAAGAGAGCATAAAACTCAAACTATGATGGTAACTAAGAAGGAAAGTGAAGGTAAAGGTGATAAACACAGAGAAGACCCCGGTAAGCACAAGAATGAACCAGACAAGGAACGGAAAATCAAGGCGGAGAGAGATATACACAAGCATCACAAAAAAGTTAGTAGCCAAGACTCCAAGCACAAGGACAACCCAAATTCTCCTACCAAAGACTCCAAAACTAAGGACAGTCTAGACTCCAAAATGAAGAGCAGCCAAGACTCCAAAAACAAGGACAGCCGAGACACGAAAAACAAAGAAAGCCAAGAAACCAAACGGAAGGATAGCCAAAGGTCTAATACTAAAGAAAGTCAAGAAACAAAAAATAAGGACAGCCATGATGCTCCCAGCAAGAGCAACCAAAGCTCCACCTGTAAGGACAGCAAAGAAACCAGCAGCAGGGGCGGTCAAGAGTCCAACAAGGGTAAAGGTAGACGCGAGTTCACTGGCAAAGGTAGTCGAGAGTCCAGCAGCAAAGGTTGTCGAGAGTCCAGCAACAAAGGTAGTCATGAGTCCGGTGGCAAAGGTAGTCTTGAGTCTAACGGCAGAGATAGTCGACAGTCCAGTGGCAGGGGTAGCCGAGAGTCCAGCAAGGATAGCCGTGAATCCAGCAAGGATAGAAGTAAGGGTAACCGAAAGTCCAGCGAGGGCAGCCGAAATTCCAGCAACAGGGATAGATGGGAGTCCAGAGGCAGAGAGAGAGACCGGAGAGATCGAACAGATAGAACCAAACACCACAACACATTTGAAAAGGGCAAGGGTCGAGATTCATCGTTAGGGAATCGGGATGGAAATAGTGACTCTCCACCTGGAAAAGAAAGGAATAAGGAGTCTTCCAGTAACAAAAACAGCAGCTTGGGACCTCTCTTTGCTCGCCAAGACTCCCCAGCAAGAAAGAGGAAGCATGAGGAAGAATTATCTCGCAAGAACAAGAGCCCTAGAGAATCATCAGATCATCGAGAAGCAACCAGCAAAAATGAAAAGCATTATGAAAGGTTCAAGAGTCGTGATCATGGAGGAAAGGAGATAAAAAAGAAGGAAGATGAGGAACCAAAAACAAGGAAGGAGAAGGAAGAGAATTCTAATGGTAAGAGGAGTCGTGAAAGCTCTAGTGGCCGAGGGAGTGAGGACAAAACCCCAAAGAAAAAGTCATCAATGCAGGTCCTAGGCAATGAGAGAGGAAAGGTCAGTGAAGAAAAGAAAAGTGGAGATCGAGAAAGAGGAAGTAAAGAAGAAAAGGAGAAGGAATTGCAGAAGACTCCAGAGACAATGGACCACAGCAACACAAGCAGCTCAGATGATAAGAAAAGCTGTTCTCTAGGTTCTCAGGTAAGTAAAGATTTTGATAACATGGACAAGGAAAAGAGCAGCAAGGGTAAAACCAAGATCAAGAGGACAGTGTCAGACTTGTTTGGGGATTTCTCTAAGAGTTCGGAGCCCCAGACCAAAGTCAGCAAGAAGGAAGATTCAGAAGTGAGTAAGGATAAAAAAACCAGTCACCAGAAGCAGGGACAGGGCTCCAATCTTGAAGTAGGTAAAGGGAAGACCAAAGCTGTAGCCAAGAAATCGGTGGAAGATTTGTTTGGACCCCAGATTGACACACAGGCAAGCCCCAGAGTTGAGCCACAGACCCCACAATGCATTGGGAAAAAAGATCAAGAGGAGGAGGAGGAGGAAGAGTACACCCCACAGCCACTTTCTAAGCCCGCTGGGAAAACATCTGCTCACAACCCTTCCTATGAACCTCAGCCCATTACAGACAAGAACAGACCAGGATCTGAATATCACCCAGGCAGTATATCCACAGAAGCAGCCAGTAAGTACAGACCAGAACCAGTCAGGAAGGAGAACAAGGAGGCTGTTTGTGTCTCCCAACCATCTGAGACTTCTAAGTACAGTCCCCAGCCAGTTAAAAAAATTGCTAATGACCACAAGAGTGAAAAATCTACTTCTGATGCCAAGAGTATTGCAGCACCCAAAGATACTGATTCACAATGCATACATCAGTCAGTGGGTGATGAGAAAGATGGCAAAAAGTTCACTAGTCACTCAAATGGAAAGTCTCATCCAACCAGCAAAGACTCCAAATCATCATCAGTATGTGAAGGCAGATCTCAGAGCAAAGACAGGAAGAGGGAGGAGTACACACCTCAACCTGTGAGCAAACTTAAGGATGAACAAAGACCGACTGACAAACATGAATGTAAACCTCTGTCAAACAGGAAGGAGAGTAAAAAGAAAGTATCTGAGTACAAGCCTTGCTCAGTTAGCAAGGACAAGAGGGAGTACAAACCCAAGGCTGTTAAACATGGAAATCAAGAGGAGTACAAGCCTAAGATGGTAAGTAAGAAAAATAAAGCTGCTGAGTACAAACCACGTCCCATCAAAAGAAAATCAGAGTATAAACCAAAGCCTTTATGTAAAGAAGGAAAGGAGTACACACCTCAGTCCATCAGTAAGGAAGAGAAGTCGAATGTAAAGGAGAACAAGAAGTTTGAGCAGGAGAGTCAGTCATACCAACCAACTCACAGTTCATTAATGCAGACCTCATCTGATAAAAGTTGGTCAGATTCATCTCCAGACTCATCCCCAGACTCACCTGATGGCTATGTGCCTCAGCCACTGACATCAAGAGGCCCAAGAGCCAAGTACATTCCCAAACCAGTCAACCCCACAGGTGAGCATCAACAAGGAGAGGAGGAGTACACTCCTTGTGTCACTGGTCTGGACAGGCCAACACCTGAGTATGTCCCCAGTGGCTTAGTGAAGACCACCCCATCCACCCATGAGGAGGAGTACATCCCCCTACCCAAAAGTATTGTCACTGAGGCTAGCGGTGACCAATCCCTGAGTGTCTCAGCTGTCAAGTCTGGCTCCCAGAATGTGCCAGCTGGGACTCTCAAGTCACCCTATGCCCCCACCACTTTGGGTACTGGGGACAAGGTGAAGTTAGGGTTCTATCGAGAGCAAGGCAGCAGCGATGGACAAGGTGAGGGCCATAAAGAGCATGGAGGCAGAAAGAGTGATCAGGGAAAGCATGAAGGAAGGAAGCCTGGGAAGAGAACTCAGCCTGGACGGGAGAAAACCAGAAGCCCCAGGTCAGGGAAGGGTGGTGGCAACATGAAAATCCTACAGTATACACCAGCACCACCCTCCTGTGTCTTAGTAGTGGCCACCCTCAGTGACTATGACCTGCCTGAGGCCATCAACCCTCCCGCCTTCTGCAGTGATCCGGCAGACTTGCCCTCCCGTCCAGCCGAGGTGGGCGGCCAGGTGCTTAAATTACGGACCAACACAGATCTTGATGACTTTGAGGGACAGTTTCAGGACAACGGACTATACAATTGGCGATTGCTGCTGGCCACCATACGATCTGAAGCAGCGACGACCGAACCAGCCATTGTAGGTAAGCCGAGTGATACCCAGACCCCTGTGATGACACCTCTGAAGCCGCCACCCACCCCACAGGAGGTGGCCAGATGGCTCAAGGTACGCAAGATCATGGCCACCATGAAAAGTCACAACAGAAAGGATGGTGGTAATGGTGGTAGCAACAGTGGTGGAGGAAAAGGTGGAAATGGCAATAAGAAAAGCGATGGTGATGGAAGCAAGGGTGGAAGTGATAAAACTTCTTCGAAAGATAAGAAAAGTTATGTGTCAAAAAATTCAGCCGGCCCCTCATACACAAAGTTAGCAGATGACAAAAGTACCAAGATTGGTACATCAGCTGTACCAACAAGCACATCAACAACACCTTCAACAGTCACACAAGCAACATCATCTTTAACTTCAGTAGTCACACCAACGACATCTACTGCAGCAACCACAACATTAGATGAAGAGACACAGAGGAGTACGGTAATCAGAAGTGTGGCTGAGAGCCGTGTGAGCTCACCCATCCCCCCCAGCACCAGCACACCTCGCATTAGGAAGCGGCCAAGTAGGTGGGATGTGATGCACCTCACCCCTATTGCACCAATCCCAACTGATTCTTCTGCCTTGGATAGGACCCCCAGCCCACTCAGCTTGCCACCAAGAGGGGCAGGGAAAAGGAGAATGTCATGGGAAACAGAGCAAATGGATGCCAGGAAGAAGAGAAACTCAGGAGGAGGAGGAGAGAAGAGAAGGTTGTCATCAGAAGAAGAAGAAGCAGACAATAGGACGAGGAGAGCAGCCAGGGAAAATGAAGGGGGAAGAGAATCACCTTCCATTCTAAAGAAACGAAAGTCATCTGTAGATAATCTGACACCTTTGAAGGAGGAGGAGGATGAAAGAGAGAAGAAATGTGATAATCCCAGTGTACATTCAAGAAGACGAGTGTTGTTCGAGGGACTGGCAATAACAGATGACAAGATCGTCTGCAACGCTAGTGAGGCCAGAGCCAAGACTTCCACGCCTGCCCACAAAGAAGGTAAGGGAGAGAAATGTATGATATAAAGTACTTTAATTAAACTAAAGTTTTGCCACTACTAAAACTGCTAATAAAATATTTAAAACCTAATATTTGTTGCTAAATGTAATTACTCAGTAGTTTTAGTTTTGTGGAGGAAAGCACCTATTGAGGAAGAGTGGCAAATGCATATAAAAAAATTTCAGTAATGTTAATAGATACTTATATCCACCACTTCATTTTACATACAGTCCCTCAATGAAGACCACCAAATGTTTCCACAGGCTTTATTTATTCAGTACCATGTAGTGTCAGTGATCTTTTGAGTCTGGGTTAGATGGGAAGCATTTGAAATAGGTTAGCATAATATTAAGGGCTTACTGTACAGTATTTACATTCTGTCTTCTTGTGTTGCACATTAATTGACTTGATTGTATTTAATTACTATTACTTCTGTGTTCTCACCTGTCACTAACTTGGACACTGATCATTGCAGAAGCCACAAACTACGAAACAACAGGTCTGGATGATAGTGCAACAGCAGACCTGGACTCCAGTGCTGATATAGACAGCTCTCAGCCAACACCCTCCCTCATCACATCATCATCTCGTCACAAGGTTCGTGTTGCCTCTCTGTATTATATTGTTTCATATAAGCGATGTGTTTATTGATGCTAAAATTGTCATAAGTACAGTATTCAGGAAGTATTGATAGCAAATTTACACAGACATTCAGTACCATGGCCTATGTTCTGTGAATAGTACAGGCGACTGACATTAATTTTGTATATGAGACATTCTAACTGAATCTCTCGTATTCCATCTCTTTCCAAGACACCTGTTCACGTATAGTATAAACCAACAAGAGGATTTCCTCTAGTGAACAAGAATAGACAGACAATATATATTGAGCTTTTAATTTACATCATTCCATATTTTTGTTTTAGTAATTTAGAATTTCCAAACATTTGTAACATAAGTTATATATGTGTACTTCCTTTTTTTCACAGGTGCTGAGTCAGCCCACATGCCCAGAGAGGGAAGTGGACCAACCCCAAGCTCTTGTATCAAGTACATCCACAATGGCACCACAGCAACAAACTCAGTCACTCATCCAACCTAATCAGTCATCCACCTCAAAAGATCAATCAGACCAACTAGAAAGGAAGTCAGGAGGGCAATCCAGTAAGCCATCAAGCCAGTCAAGTTTACCACCAACCCAGCCACAAAGCCAGTCAAGTTTGCCATCAACACAGCCTCTTAGTCAGTTGAGCTTCACACCAACTCAGTCTCCCAAGCTAATGACCCAGCAGTCGTCTGGAAATTCTCAGCTACGCAGGCAACTGATGGACTCGCAATTCAAGCGACAATTTTACAGCTTCTCAGAGGCTGTTCCATCCCACTCTCAGGTAAGCTTTGATCCAGACCAAGTATAGGTGTTAAAATTCATCAGATAAAAAGCACTTATGGCAACTCAATTATAAGGTTCAGTGATTGGATGGGGAAGGTCGGGGGGATAGGAGAACCATATAAGCTGAAAAATTTGTTCCTGTCCCCAATACTTTTGTGACCCATTGTACAATTATGTACTGATATGTTAAAGAGATATATGGGAAATGAAGCAGTCATTATATATAGGTCTTAGTAGTAGGGTAGTTTTTTATTTACCTTTTTTTAATTGTTCTATAACTTGACAACATCTTTCCCTCACAGTCAGTGGAAGGGCCTTCCCTGAACAACACATTTGGCTTCAAGTTCTCCAGTCACAACCTCCACCAAGCCAAGGCCCTACATGAGGTGAGTCTCACATACCCTACTTCTTTTCTTATTTATTTCCAACATATTAACTAACTAATCTTTACTGCTAATGCTGCATGCTAGAGGATGTTAATCTATTATTCTGAATTCAGCTGTCTTGTACTGTGATTGGAACTTCTTGTTGGTTATCGAGAGTGTAGGTAGTGATCCGAAAGTTTTGGTTACTGGCATAATAATTACTGATATAAGACACACAAGAACATAGTTTTATTATTGCTCTCTGACACAATAATGGGATGCACTGTACTGTACTGGATATCAAAAGACCACAGAGCTTGAACAAATTGGAGGGAGAGACCAAATGGTATTATGGTGGTGCAAAAATCATTCAAGGTTGTTTGACAAAATTAAGGTAAACAATTGATAACCCGAGTAAGCCTTATTATTTCTACTCTGACCTATGACAGTGTATGTACTGGTATGAGTTTGTGAATATCAGTGAAAAAATGAGTGAGATTGTTGAACAGTGTGATGCCTTTTCAATATACAATATTATGTCTTATCGGTATAATTACTTAAGATAGTTCTTTCTTTCCCACTTACTTGAAGGAGTAGGAATACTGTAGAGGGTTTGGTTATCTATGAGCAGTGCAACTTTGTACTGTCTCAAGAAATAATAAGAAAGTTGTTGTGTTGAAGAAATCCTAGTAAGTATCAGAGGAGTGCCCTGCTTCACTTAGCCACTTGACTTCTCAAGATAGTGAGGTGGTTTCATCTCTTGTTATTTTTTCCCTTAAGGTGTATGTGTGTGTGGTCCATGTGAGTGAGATTGTTTGAATATTTTGGTGTGTGTGTACGTTAATGTTTCACCACTCCATTAAGCCCCTCATACTGACCCTTCAATGTATTTTCCCAATGTTTTCTGCCCCAGTGTAACCTTAGAGGGGGATAATGTTGTTAGCAAATTGAAGGCTACTGATTCCTCCAAGTTTCTTTTATGTAGAAGGTAAGTTTATGCCACAGTTTTCAGGAATCGGTAGTGTCCAATTTGCCAGCAGCATTTTTTCCCCCATAAAGAATGCCCCCACAAAAGGGATAAGTGGCACTGATGTTGACTTTACAAGATTAAACACATCATTAAATTAGTGACACCAGCAAAAGTTGATGAACAAATTAATATGTGATCCGACATTATAGTGTGCTGTCTAGTAGCAGGATAGAAAGGCTAATATATGAACTTTATTATGTTATATATTTATTTGACAGTCACTTATGGCCAATCTATAATTCTGCCATGAGATGCATAAATTCACATTACATACAAAAGTTGAACCCACACTATGGTTTCATTTGATTTATTTTCCCTTTCCTATCATGCATTTACCGAATCAGAGACGTAATGTGGGTTATGCTAAAAACTTTTATCTTTGCGTGTTTTGTCAAGACTGTGTGTCATGTTATTCCTGTTTGAATATCTTTGCTTGTGCGAAACCATATCATGTGTTCCATCTGACAACTGACTGATTCCCTGGCTGTGTGCTTTTCAGGTGGACTGGTAGAGGTAAGAGAGACGGGTGCGATCCCTTGTGTTTGTGTTGGTGTCGGCTTCCCCTTCCCAACCTCTCGCCTTGTTCTGTCTGTATATCTCTCTTTCTGTGACTGGCTTCTTTCCAATCTTAGTATCTACTATCTTCAGCTTTACCTTCCCTCAGCCCCTCCATCTTTCTCCCTCTCTCACTTGTCTCATCTGACGAGCACCCCATTTTCGTCTCAGGCTTTAGCTTCCATTTTTTTTTTCTCTCCCTAACTTGCTATGTTTGCCCCACCCATCACTAATTCTGACTAACATCATTTTGTATTCCCTTTCTGCTAAATGGTTCGTCTTTGCTTAGGTTTACATTCATTTTGTATTCTCTCATTCCACTTTCATTACCTCGTCTCCAGTTCTTTCTTATTCATTCCTTCAGATTTAATTTACTTTGCCCCCACTGTATACCATTTTTTATATATAAACTGTACAGTACTCAATAATTTGTCATAAGTATTTCCTTACCTGCCAACCATTTCCTTACCTTTATCCTTAAAAATATTCACCAATAGTGCATTATCTTTCCATCTCTTCTCCTGTTTTTCCTTGGCTAAGTCACATGAAGAGGAGCCTTTATGAAGAAAATTGCATTCTTATTAATTCCTGGGACAAGTTACACCAAAATGTCAGCAATAAAGGCACCTCCTCATATGGTGTTTTAATCTTCAGTTTGTCTACTAATGGTACTACACTGTGATTTTATGTTGTGTTGATTGTGTAAGTAGTGCTGGTTTTTATCACCTTGCACCAGGTTGGGTTGTTATGCACTCATGGTTATGGTGGTGGGGATACTGTATTGAGGAATTATGGGATGGTGATGGTGGTAAAGCAGAAAAGATGGCATAATGAAAGTAGTGGTGGTGGTGGTGATAGTGGAAACATTGTCGTGGGGAATTAGGGGATGGTAATTGTGGTAGAGGGAAGATTGGGGGATGATATAATGGTGGTAGTGAGGAAGGTAGTATGGAACAGTAAAGTATATTATATTTTTTTCATCCATCCAACATCCTGGCTGTATCCCTTGAGATCCATCCATCCATCAGTCGATTACCCTACCTGTTTGTACATCCATCTCAGTCCTTCAGTCTTTTTCGTTGTTCATCCTTCCACCTTTCCTGTTCCTTGTTCCCACCAGCATACAAACTCCCGTGTTGTATGGAAACTAATCATGAATGTTGGGTGTAAATATTTAGTGTTGTTGAGTGGTGTGATTTTTGTATAATGTTTGTGTACTTGTCGTGGTGAATGTACTTTTGATTACAATGTAGCTTTGTATTGTATCAGAAATTTCATTTGGTTAATGGTTGATTCGTTTTTCATGTTATTATTGCTAGTTATGTAATTGACATGGTTTACAAGATAACCTTGTTGCAAGTTTGTGGATGGAAGGCACCATTTGAAAAGTGTTTAATGACATTTCATTGCTGCATTTTTTCCATTCTTTCATTCACAACAGACTATTAAAAAAATGTATTGAATGGAACCCATGTTGCAATTGTGTAAGTGACTTTCATGTAAAGACTTTACATTATAGATGTATAGATATATTAGAGGCACCTCAAGTGATACATTGCTACTCTACTGAATTGATAATGCAGAAATGAAATGTCGTCAATAATGTGTCTCACCAAAATATTTGTTTACACAAGTTAGATAAGTTACATTTCCTAAAAATCTACATTTTACACTTCTCTGCAACAAATATGAGATTTGAGAATTTACTGCTAAAACACAGTGACCCATTAAGTGTGAAGTTGTGACATGTAGTGTTAGGTTCACATGGCAATTATTTGAAAAATATAGACCTATTGCAGAACTAACTCTTAAGTGAACTAATACCTGGGCCTATTTGAAATAATAATGTAATAACTTGTTGCTATTATTCATGCAAAGTACTGTACAGTAGTTGGGTAATTACACTGTAAGTATTATCTCCCCTGTAATTTCACTAACAATCCACACCCTCTTACTACTCCTCCCACCATCCCCTTTGCCACCACCACCTGACCCGCTTCACCCCGGCAGCACGAGTACCTGACGCTCATGTGCCTCGAGTGCCACGTGTCAGCTCGGCCCGGCCTGTACCCCGACCCTACCCACGACCCCATAGCTGCCCTCGTCTTCACCATTACCCAGGACGTGCCCGACACCCACCCAACACCGCGCCTCCTCAAGGGTGCGTCCTCGTCTCTCCTGTCATTCAAGCCTCTCTTCTTCTTTTTTCGTATAATTTATCTCTCTCTTCTTTGCATGTACACTCTGCAAAAAAAGTTTTGGAACCACCACTATGTTCATTTTAACATGGGTAAGCGGTGTAGGGTTGGTACTCCACCGACTGGGCAGCTGGTGCCTCGTGTCATCTGGGACGAGTATCATCTTTGCCCCGTCCGATAATAAGCAGGCCACGGCAGTGACAACTTTTTTATATCAAAAGTTTAGCTAATTTTAAATTAAATTTTGAGGGTTCAAGAACTCTTACTATTTGACTATTCATTATTGAGCATAAGGAAATGCGTTTGAGTATTTTAGAACAAAAATAACCGTGAAATACCCAGAAAAAATAGCACTGGGTGATAGAACATCATCTCCACTTGCCTGCCCATGAGCCACTGAAGGACAGTGGCCTGGGGCAAGGAGGCCAGAGGGATCGGGAGAATGGAGGAGGTATGACACTCGTCAGTCAGGTGTACCAACATTACATCACACTGTTAAAGGGATGGTTCCAAAACTTTTTTTGCAGACTGTACATTTCTTTCTAATTGCCCCATAATATTCATTCAAATTTCTAAGAATGTATTGGTTCCATTCATAATATGTGAGGTGGTATATGACCCTAGCTGCTGCGTGGCCAGATGCCTTGTGGCATCTATAAATCAATCAATCAATATTGGGGTACAATTATTGGAATATACTGAAGCAGGCAGGTGGGTATCCCACTGTACACTTATTGTAATTACTTATAATTATTTGTAATCTCGTAATCCATTACCAATGAAATATTTATCAAATATTTGTGTTGAAAAAAAGTCAGGAATACCGCATTTATTCAAAATTATGATCAACCTTTCCTCCTGAAATACCATCTATTTGTGGAGAAAGCAAACGAGGAGTTTTTTCTACAACCCTACATACAGACATTTCACTGTGTCTTGAATTTGATCAACTTACTGCATTTTTCCCACAGGGTGTGTTGTGGTGAGTGGTGGGTGGCAAGACGAGGTAGTGGTGGGTCGGAGTGGGACAGAGGTGGGGCTGGAAGTACTACATGTGGACACTGAGGGGGACCTGCTGGATGAGTTGGTCCGCCTAGTCAATGCCTGGGACCCGGACATTCTGGTTGGTTATGAGGTGAGGGGAGAGGCTGATTCTCATACAGGTATTCTAGTGCATACAACATTCTTTTCCAATCATCTTTATTTGTGTTCTCTTTTCCTTACTTACATTCTGCCTCTGCCTCATGCTCACTGTATATTAAAGTTTTATCTTGTGGAAATAGGTTGACTGATTAAGATAAGATACATTATCTGAGGAATCTATTGACAACATTTTTCTATTGCTTCTTTTGGATTCAATGAACAATATAAATATATAAACACTACTCATCATCCTATTTACAGTTTCAGCAAGTTCATATTCCACTTTCAGGTACAAATGTCATCATGGGGGTACGTACTGGAGCGTGGAGCAGGGATGGGGGAAGGTGGACTGGCAGCGCGGCTCTCAAGAGTGGCTGGGTCCACGGGTGGGGTTGGGGCAAGCCACCACGACGAGGCCCTGGACGAGTACGGGGCCGACCACACCTCGCACATCCACCTGGTCGGCCGCATCGTACTGAATGTGTGGAGGCTGATGAGGGCCGAGGTGGGTGTTCGGTCATCAAATCTGTCCACTCCTACACTCCCTTAAACCATTAGTGTGCCAGAGCAGCAGCTTCTTATTGTAAACTGGTCAACTCCAGGCAATTTTTATGAAACCAGAGACAGTTGGATGTAAAATAAGTCCAGATTTAAGCTGATGGATGAGAAACACTGTTTGTAGTTCCACACACAAATACATTTCATATACTCTATTTCATATTATATTTTCCTTTGTGCTTCTTATAGTATTCTGTTTTCTTTAATGCTGGGTTGTTGTTTCTGGCATACCGATTTCTATTTCTCTATTTCACACACAGTTTTGCTAACATTGGATCAAGTAGTGTATATGTGTTACATTGTTCCACTCTTGACAGATTGCACTCCTGAGCTACACCCTGGACAATGTGGCGTACAGTGTGCTCCACTCCCGCATCCCGGCCTTCTCTCACCACACTCTCACTCAGTGGTGGACCTCACCCCACACCAGGTAAAGAAACAGTTTTTATTTTATTTGCCTATTTTTGTAGAAACAAGAAATGGAAATTGATGAGGCAATGAATCATAGATTATAGATTGCAACTGTACCTGATTGTGACCCACATCCATACAGGTGGCGTACTCTGGAGCACTACTTGACTAGGTGCAACCTGACCCTAGATCTGCTACACCGATATGACCTAATCAGCCGAACCGCAGAGCTCGCACGACTCTATGGCATACAGTTCTATGATGTCCTGGCTCGAGGCTCCCAGGTGGGTTAACTTGATTCTCTCCACAGTAATTGATTACTATTTTAGTTTGATGACTTACTCTACTCTCTTCAAATTATTTAAGTAATTCATTGCTGCTTAACGTACTCCTTTCAAGTAACACAAGCAGCTTTTTCTCTCTTGTGAATCAGTTTCGTGTGGAATCAATGATGCTGCGTCTGGCTCGTGGCAGCAACATGGTGGCTCTCTCTCCCAGCATCCACCAGCGAGCTGCCATGCCAAGCCCAGAGTGGCTCGCCCTTACCATGGAGCCCGAATCCAGGTCAGTAAAATGGTTAGATTTTCTTTAGCTCATGGTAAATGCCTACAGCCACTATTGTGAAGACTAGACTTCAGGATTGGTTAGAGTTTGCCACCCAAAGGTCAAAGAGTCACACATCAGCCAGTTTAATTCAAGGGAATTACTGCATATAAAGCCGCAGTCACATTAGTCACTGGGAATTTTCCCCATGTAAATATGTATTCATTCTGTGCGATTTTATGTACACGAGCTACTCTGTCGCCCAAATTGTCGCGCAATATGCGAACCTATTGTAATTATTTTATGGAATGTACATACTTACTTGACTTTGGAACTTATGTCAACAAAATATTATACAATGGCACTTTGATATGAATATGGACAAGACCATCAGCATGGAAAATTATTCATCAATTTCCTGGCCTCAAGAGGAATCATTTACCCTCATTGAGAAAGTCAGGGATAGAGAGGTATTGTAGTTTGTTTACAAACTAGCGGAAGCTTGGGCTGGGCTGATGGTTCTGTCCAGTGTGACCACTTTCTTTGTAACCCAGGGTGACGGCTGGCCCAGGCAAAACCTCCCAGCCCAGGGGTTGCAGTGACTAGTGTGACCGTAGCTTATTGTGTGTATTATGTGTGTATTATTTTAGTGGGCAACATAGTTCATTAAAAAAATGATTAAGTTTCTTCATTCACTGACTTCCTTCCCATACGCAGGTTTTACACTGACCCAGTGGTCGTGGTGGACTTCCAGAGCCTATACCCATCTATCATGATAGCCTACAATTACTGCTACTCTACCTGTCTTGGGCGAATTAACCTGGCCGATGCCCCTCAGCCCATCGAGTTTGGTGCCACGCATCTCCGTCTCGACCGTTCCCAGATGGCCCGTTGGGTCGACAAGGTGAGCACTGGTTGAAGCTGTTTGATGTTGGTAATAATGGGAAGTGGTAGCCAAGAGAATTTATATTTATTCCCAAGAGTATAGCTTGCTATATTCCTATGATATTTTAACTCCAACTTCCACACTCTTGCTTCTCCATTCACAGAGACATCCTTTTCCCCTTGCTCTTAACTAAGCTTTGCTCCTTAGAGGAGCCTGACAGTATTCTTTCTGCCCATTCTACCTCATGGAATAGCAGTCCTCTACCCCCGACCCTTCCTCACTGTTCTAACGTGGCTTTTCCCTCACCCAAATATTTTTCCACTAACAGGTAAATGTGTCCCCATGTGGTGTAGCCTTTGTGCCTTCTGAGGTGCGGCGTGGTGTCCTGCCCACTATGTTGGAGGAGATACTAGATACACGTCTTATGGTTGGTTGATTCTGTTTTCATTTGCTGGTATCATAGTTGTAGTGTTACCAATGTCATTTTATTATCTACTTTAATATTATTGCCTTGCATAGTACTTGTTTGTCATCACTCTCACGCTCTCTCATTCATTGTTTTTTGTATTGAAATATCTCATAAATCTTCTCATGTTGGCCACCGTTATTATTCCCCTTAGATATATACTTTGTCTTTCCATTTCTTCCCATATAGAAAAAGGAAAAATATATCTAAACAAAAAAAAGCTTCTACTTTCCCAATCTCTTGTTCACTCTTCTTCCTTCACCCAATTGTGTTGTGCAGGAGATGAAAAGTACCGTTACTGACATATTTATCATGGTGCAGGTGAAACGAGCAATGAAGAAACATGGGAATGACAGCTCCCTCCAGCGTGTGCTTCACTCACGCCAGCTGGGACTCAAACTCATCGCCAACGTCACCTACGGCTACACCAGCGCCAACTTCTCCGGTCGCATGCCCTGTGTTGAGGTGCTGAACACTTGGTTTGCAGTGCTGTATGCTTAGATATGAGACATTCTTTAACACTAATTAGGCTAACCTATTGCCTCCATTACCCACCAGCATAATCCTTTTTTACTCCTCTAAGAATGTTCCCCTGGAATGTAGCCATGGCAAATTTACTTATATATGTTTGGTATAACTTGCCTTAGTTAGCTTAATATATTTACCCAAAAAGCTAAAGATCCGGAAGCTGTTATAATATTGCCAGGAAAGAGGAATAAAAGACAGAAATTTCTAATTTCAGATTGGAGACAGTGTTGTGAGCAAAGGCCGTGAGATACTGGAACGTTCCCTTCATCTGGTCAATACGCACCCAACCTGGCGAGCCCGGGTGGTGTACGGGGACACTGACTCCCTTTTCATCCACCTCCCCGGTCGTTCCAGGCAACGTGCTTTCGAGATCGGGCAGGAGATAGCGGCCGAAGTTACCCAAATGTATCCCAAGCCCATCAAGCTAAAGTTTGAGAAGGTGTACATGCCATGTATTCTACAGGTTAGTGAGGAAAGAAGGGTGGGATGTTATAATCAAGTTAGCAGTTTTACCTACATCTATTGATATAAATTGATCATCTTTTCTACAACCTTTTTTGGGATATAGGAATTTATAGTGATATTGAGCATTATGTAAAATTAATGAAGAAACTCCTCACATGCATTAGAAAATTATGCTCTTAGCCCTTACTCGTGGATATATTGAAAGTCGTCAATAGGAAGAATAATGAAGGGAGTTGTGTATAAATATTTTTGTAATCCATCTCATGAGGGAGACATGGTTGGAAGATTTTATTGTTATTGATAAATCCAGTTACTGGTGATCAATACTTGATTGTGAATAAATCCTCCCTTCATTGATTTTGGGAAACTGGGTTGATTGCTGATAAAAAAGGAAGAGAAATATTAGATTGTAGATGACCAGCTTGCCTCTCACCAGACCAAGAAGCGGTACGTGGGTCTGTCCTATGAGTCCCCCAGCCAGGAAGAGCCGCAGTTTGATGCCAAGGGTATTGAAACAGTCCGACGAGATGGCTGTCCTGCTGTGTCCAAGGTGAGGGGCAAAGTGTCTTTACCTTTTTCTGTCTCTATGTCAGCCTCAATCTAAGACTTCATTTGTGTGTGTCCAACAATTATGTAATTAATAGTGAGTATATGAGTGATATGATGGAGGCAAATGAATAGATGATGCATTGGTGAAGGCATGTATAACTAACGAAGATTTGCTGCTGTACCAGATCCTCGAGAAATCGCTGCAAGTGTTGTTTGAGAGCCGTGACGTGACGAAGGTGAAAACATACTTGCAGCGACAGTTCCAGCGCATTCTGCAAGGTCGTACCAGCCTGGGGGACCTCACTTTTGCCCGGGAGTATCGTGGGGCCAAGGGCTATCGTCCTGGAGCCTGTGTCCCAGCTCTCAGCCTGGCAAGGTTTGTGTTGGTTTTTCATACATACTGTACACTGGTCTAATGCTGAACAGCTTGCCTTATTTGTGGTAATATTGTCCACCACCTTTGTTTTAAATACTGTTGCCTAGCTTTTCTCAAAACTTTTCTTCCATTCACCAGTAACCCATACCATGTTGACATCCACTTGCAAAATATATCCATTTTTCAAAGACAATTATAATTCCAGTTCTAGTTGCATGTATTACAAGAAACTCAGACAAAATGGGTCGAACACTTTCCTATATTACAACAATCTAAGAGCAATTTCACTTGGTCATTTGATAGGTTATGCCTTTTCTGTTGGATGATGCTCGAATATACTCAGCATATGTTGCACATTAATCATTATAAAAAGTATTTAGACAAAAGTTATACAAATATACCAGTGACCTAAGGCGGTGAGGCATGTAACATTGCTAAGCCATGTTGATTTGAAGTCCAGTTCTGTCAGTAGCATATCTAGTAATGATGATCATGATTTCACTGCCATAAAAGCAGATTAAAGGTCCCTACAGTACAAGATCCAGACAAAACTTATCTTAACCTAACTGAACATTACTTCACTCTTCCCTTGCACCACAATCAGGGAGTGGACGAAAGTGGACCCACGTCGAGAGCCGAGAATGGGAGAGCGTGTGCCATACGTCATTGTGTATGGAGCGCCTGGCCTACCTCTCATTCGCCTGGTGCGCTCGCCTGACGTCGTGCTGGCTGACCCCACACTCAGGCTCAACACAACCTACTATGTCACCCGTGCTATTATCCCTCCTCTACAACGCTGTTTCTCCCTCCTCGGGGTTGATGTTAATGCTTGGTAAGATTTTTAAAGGGATTACATAATATTGTAAGCTATATTTGTAGAATAAGGGCAAATTATGTACTGTCAGATACTTTAATATAATATATTTGGCTTCAGTATCCATGATGTGGCACCAGTTATGGAAGAACTTATTTTCATCCATTCTTTACATTTTGCTTTTCTTTTCCTTGTGCACACACACTTTTACTTCAAATCAAAGCAATATCTGTTTATTTTAATGAGATGTGAAACCAGGGAGCATCTGCTCAGTAAGTAGATATATGATTCATCACCCAATTCCCCTTTTAAGACAGTGAATGCAAGTTTGTGATCAGGAGCTAATACTTTGCTTGTCTTTGAGCGGAGGCAGCAGTAGCTCCCTACAGTATGCTCTTGATCCCTTCAGTGACAAGACAACTGGAGCTTAATTGTATGTCTGTTGTATCCCAGGTATAATGAGTTGCCACGGTCTGCTGGCTCCGTTGCTTCTATCGCGGCCTCTGCCATCCCTCACGCACCCCAGGGTATGTCCATCGCTCGCTACTTCACCCCTGTGGCGTGTGTGTCGTGTGGGGCAGTCACCACCCCGGGGCCTGGTGGTGCTGGGAGAGGTGGAGCCGGGGCGGGGCTGTGCGGGGCATGCCGTGGAAAGCCACAGGAAACTGTGGTACGACTCAACGAGAGAGTGAGGGAATACCAACGAACATTAGACCACATACATCAGGTTAGTTCATTCACATCATGCTATTATCATCAGCATTAATACCCCATTTCCCCTTTTCAAGGGTTGGAGCAATATTATAATGATAGTTATTGTTCAGGAGCAGAGCTAAATGATTATGTGGCCGTTGTAGTATTGTTAGAGATTAGCATAACTGTAGTCATAATTGAATACCAAATATAATGAGAAAATTGGTACCTTTTTATATTATCTTACTTTAGAGAGAAGCTGAGGACATAAATTGTATTTCATGATGGACATGAACAAGAGTGAAAAACGTATGGTCTTGAGTATATTTGTTGATCAGTACATTTTGTGCAGAATGCCCTATTTCTATGTGCTTTTGCTGCAGGTGTGTGAGATGTGCATGGGATGCCGTGCCCAGGAGGTATTGTGCGTTTCAATAGACTGCCCCATCACCAACCGTCGCACCTTGGCTCAGCGAGGCCTCACTACTGCTGCTCACCTTCAGGATGTTGTGGCAGATGTTGCTGGCCAGTGAAAGAAGCCTACTTAATTAGAGAGCACCCAGCATGCCTTGTACAGTATAGTGCTTTTTATTTTTAACCTGACACAGATGTGCTGGTTCCTTTCAATATTTGCCATAAGAAACATGATGTAGGATCCAGTTAATTTTTGCCAAGTTACAAAAAAGCACTATAGAAACAGGGCCTCTGCCAGTCATCATCCAAGGATATATCCAACCTGAAGGATCACCCACCCTTAAGAAGTTTACTTGTCCCGGGAATGTGTTTACAGTGCAATTACCCCAAATCTATTACAGGAAGTATATAAAAAACATATGCAGCAGAGGTGAGGGTCCTCCTCATACCTAAATGAATCAGGTATACATACTTAGTCTCTGTTGGATCCTGTCCAAACTGGAGATGACCACTTTGACCTAGCCAATAACAACTAGACATTACATATCTTTGGCCCAATCAGTGACAATTGAGCCAGACCAAAACACAAGTTATATATCATGCTGCTTTGAGGAAAGTGGTAAGAGAACATTAAATGTATTGAAAATTGTATGCCACTCCAAGGATGTTTTAAGTAATCACAGATTTATAAGGACATTGAGTGGTAGCAGTACACAGTTTGAAATTATCACCATTTCACCTGTTTAGAAAACTGATATTGGCAGTTGGTTCTTTAGACAAGTGTACACCAATGGACACTATTTCATGAATTTTAATGAAGTGTGCTTGAGGTTATGTTTCATAAGGAAGGGAATAAAAGTACACCAGTGCCACCAAAATAAATAATTAAATGCAAGGGCTGAGGCCTTGAGCCTCCTGCCTCTTGAAAATGGAATTGGGATCTTGAGAAGAATACTAATCAACTACACCTGATTACATGTTTGATATATATAAGTTATGTAAAAATATGCAACACCTACCCAGCTAGATACAGTTATTCACTGTGATGACGATTTAAAAATATGTCGGTGAACCAAAAACCCAAATGATGATACTAACTAATTGTTTCTCGAATGTTTCTGCCCCGATTCAGTCTTCCCAGCAATAATGCAGAAATGTAAAATGTGAAATGGAGGACAGTGCTTTAGTGAATATTTTCTGTAAATTGGAGGAAGTGGATCACTGGAAAGATAACAGAATATTTGAGGATATGTACATTAGTGAAGTAATGTCTTTGAGTAGACATAACTTTGATACTTTTTCATACTTTTGAACTCCAATATTTACCAGTAGTTATAATGGTGTGGATTAAATTGAATGATAATATCTGTTTTTAAGACAATATAATTATGACAGTCACAGTACGCATTGAAGGAAAGAGTGTGTTGTTGACCACTGGCAAGTTGATTGCCAGCAACACATTGTACAGTACTGTTTTTTAGTGTTCAGAAAATTCTTTTTTGTTTGTTGGTCTGCAGTTATTTTTCTGGTTTGTTGTGTTGAAAATGACAATAAACAAGTCAGGTATAGAACTTGAACTTAAAATATGTTTCATATATTTATTTGAGAAATTCTTTGTTCAGAGGTGAATGCTAAAAGTGCTCACCATGATGTAGGGAGGATGGCTGTTTATATCTACAGTAAAATATTGCACTAACAATCACAACCAGAGTTGATCACAGTCATATATCTCCTGTTATATTTTGTATTTGTAGTTTTCAAAATGTTTTGATGCTAAGGAATGCAGAGCTACCTGTCTTGTCATGATCTCAAAAATATAAACCTCATCCAATAATTTTTTTAAAGCTCAGTTTGAGTTGAAGCAAAACTATAATGTGCCCCATGTGCATTTGGCTGTGTGTGTATGTCATCATGTTATTTGCATGTGTGAGTGTGTGTGTGTGAGAGAGAGAGAGAGATCAGGAGCTATTAGGAGCACCTGTGTACCTAATATGTTAGGGAATTTTATGTACAGTATATTAATTCGTAAAGATTATAATCAGAGGCTGACTACAATTAACAGTTTACAATTAACTTGTATAATGTGTCAGTGGGTCTTAATAGCCCACTGGCATTTCCAAGGTCAAAACACTTATTTCTCTCAATGCAGGAGTTTTTATTATATATGTTATTCATTGTTCTTAAATGTTTATTTCATGTTCTATGTATTAGTCAGACTTAACTGTTACTTGTGAAAGTTTTGTAGTAATCCATGTCAGTATTTTGTGTATGTTTTTCAGAGTTTATTAATGTGTTTCCTTGAGAGTTTTCATTGGGATAACTTGTAAGAACTCCGCATTGCTCACGTGCTGAGAAGGTGTGTGTGTAATTGTGTATTTGCAGACCCCCTCATACTGGAATCATAATGCGTGGCTTTTTCATCAAGAGTACAAATTGTAGTTAGGAATAAGGGTGTGTGTGACCCAAGCTGTTGTGGAGAGTAGGGTTGGTAAAGCTAGGAGAGTCAAAGTGTTAAGGATTGTATTGTCTCTTAGGCTTAGACTGTATTCACGAACAGTGCTGTGGTCCTCTTAGAGGTTGTTGATATGGTAATCCCTCAGTAGTTATTACTGGATATTAATTATTACTATTATGATAAAGTAAAAATCTGTACAAAGGAGGAAATATGAACTCTACATCCTAAATCATTACGGAAGATATGGTTAGGATTCAGCTTAATGGAATTGAAATAAAGAAAATGGAAGCATTAGTTGAGGAGTCGTATATTTTGACAGCATTTTGTTACTATGGAGCAGTTCTGAAATGTTGTCAACAAATGCCCCTTCTCAAATGATGTGCCATATAATTTTCTGAATTATTCTTCTTTAGATCCAACTACTGGGTTCTGCTGTGAATGTACTATGACACTGTTCTTGATTACAGCCCTTACAAGCACCAACCCAACTCCCAACATCAGTACTATAATAACAACCTCTGTCCCTCAATACACCACATCAGCTTGTTTCTGTTTTACATGTTTATTGGTCGTTCCTGGATATGTTCTGCCATCATTGTTATTGTTCTGTGTTCTTTTTATTAATGACATCTGCCTGATTGTGGGAAGTTCTGCGTAAAGTATGACTGGGTAAGACTTTCTTTTTCTCTATAAAATGCCTTATAGCTTTAAAGGGAAGTTAAGAGTACTGTAATAAGATTAGTGATGCATTTCCCACAGTCAGGCAGTGAAGATGAGACAATGTTGGCATCAGGGCTGTGTTGTTAACTGCTATTGTGTTCTGTCTTTTTTTTTTTTTTTATCTCTGTTAGTTGCTCACAAAACAAATTAAAATCTAACCTAACCAGCACTGATGGGAGGTGGATACAGGAAATACAGTCTGAATCGAGAATTTGTATCCTGCAGGCTATGCCAGAGTTTCAAAGCATGTGATACAGAACTGAAGTAGTTACAAATGATATTTGAGAGGAATGACTTTTGGAACTAATTCTGTAGTCTCATATGTATCAGAACCTCTGCAAAGCCTAGGGTTCAAATTTTAGATTGATTCTTTAAGGATGGTTGGCCAAAAGAAAGGAGGATAAAATGGGTGTTATATAAAATAATTGATTCTGGTTGGTCACATTTATAAAAAGTTTCTGTTTCAGTGTAGGTAAAACCCCAACATACAGGGTTTCCCATTATAATGTATACACTCTTTTATGTATTATAATTCACCTTTTTCTCTCACCTATGACAAACAGTTAAAAAAAGTAGCACTGAATTCCTCCCATGTTAACCAAACCTCTCACCTATGGACTTCCTTTTGTGGGGATATGACAGAAATGTGGCTCACACTAAAATCCCTTCTACAATCAGTGAGTTCATTAAACATGAATGCATCCAAATACCAAGTGAAATAATTCATGATAATTTTTTAATCCATCTCTCCATGTTATAATAAGTGCCCGGACCACAACTGTCATCAGTTTGAACATCTACTGTACTATAACTTTTTTCTTTTCTTTTCTTGAGTGTATACAATTTAATGAGACCCTGAATATCTGAAGACAAATAAACAAATGAAAGAGCTAGGATTCAGTCTCATCCAAAGTTGAGTATTATATAATACTTAAAATGCCTTACCATCTTGACTGTCA
This sequence comes from Petrolisthes cinctipes, assembly GCA_033782935.1. Classification (NCBI taxonomy): domain Eukaryota; kingdom Metazoa; phylum Arthropoda; class Malacostraca; order Decapoda; family Porcellanidae; genus Petrolisthes; species Petrolisthes cinctipes. The sequence continues at coordinate 15,751 of JAWQEG010002605.1, read as the reverse complement.
GCTTGGAGTGAGTTAGATATGGATTCCATCAGCATTGTTTTTCTTCAACCTAATGCTGTTTCACACCTGAGTAGAGTGGAGAGCTGCTCATTGTGTGTCGGCAAGATTCATTTGCAGCATCCCATCAGTTGCCTCCACCATTTCAACATCTGTAATGCAACAGAGGGTACAGTACAATTAAATTACAATACACATAATTTTCCTCCTTTGGACCTGAAAGATTGCTTTATGTTGTTGAATTTTTTCCCACTTAATCCCCATCTTATACCTACTTATACTGCTTTTCATGTGTATGTCTGTCTCGTGTCCATGTTGTGTGAGGTGTGGCACTACAGGTTAGAAGCGACCACTGTACTGTATGTGATCACTGGCACTGAAGGTGGGAGTAGACAGTGGGATGCTGGTTGGGAGAAAAAAAAAAAATCAATAATAAATTTTTGTCATAGTTGATATACCTGGGGTATTAACATTTCTTTACCATGGAGCAGTAGAGAAATGTCAGCCAGGCCCCTCTTCTAATGGCTCATGTATTCATGTTGTATGTAAAGTCTCGATTCTCAGGGTGTGGATGTTAGTACGTGGTTGAACTCTTATCATGGAAACCGAGAAATTTAGTATGTTCTGGTATCTCCAACCAAATAATCAGAGTCCATAATTTGGGTTTAGCTTCATACATAATGCCCATGAAAAATAATGTATCACAAATTAATTTATATGGAGCTATTGTTGATAGGAGAAAAGTAATTGTAGTTCTACATTATTTAACAATTTGAAGTGCCACAAATCTTTCATATTGGCCCAAATTGCTAGTAAGCAAAGAACTAGAGCCATATCTTGTGTTTTCTCCCTTCCATCATTTTCACTTGTCAACATAGAACAGTCACAGGCAACACTATACTCTATGTGATCCACTGGCACTACAGGCAAGGGAAGGCACTGTGCTGTATGTGATCCACCAAGTGTGTTATATGTGATAAACCATAAGAGGCCGGCTGCAGCTCGCACCACTAACTGCCAGGGCTGGACTGCCTTACTTTAGGGGCCAATGCAGTGATAAAAAATGAAAAATTGCCCTAAATCATAAGTACACATTTAAGTTAGGACGTAATATGAATATATAGGCTATTTATTATTGGCTAATCAGGGTTGACTTACTCTCACTTGCTTTTCATCCTAAGATTTATGGGTTGTGAATTAGGTGCTGATTTGTGCCTCCAGTGGTGCTTCGGTTCTTACAATTCAAATTTCTGTAAATTAAGACTGTTTCTCTGTTGCCAAGCCTCAACCCTACAGCCCGGCAGTGGTGGTGCAAATACTGTAGTTCTGTGCCTCTCTGTACACTATGCAAGCTGTATATATATAAATATATATACGAGAATATATATATATATCCGAATGTACATAACAAAGTATTTATGAATGTATAATGGTGTAACATTTTTTACTGTTGAATACAAAAGACATTGATCCTTCACTGAGATGTTTTCTTTTATTCCTGTCATGATACAATAGAGAGTTTGCAAACTTTAGCATGCTAAAATGCCGATACAACCTGGGACATACTATAAGGTGTGTTTATCTGATTTTGATTTAGACATGGCCATAAATTTAAAGATAGAACAAATAGTTTCAATTAAAGTATTCTCATCCTATATGTATCCATCTCTTATTTCAAACTTAAGAGGACCTAATTGAACCAGATACATGCAGTACATGTGCTGAAATATATTCACTCTTATATCAATGAATCCACTCTGCATTACTACTACACCCGGTTTGACAACTGCCAGACGAAGTGACATTGCAGAAATATTTTGATTAAATTGAAATAGTCTGGAGTGTAAAACAGAATAAGGCCAGACCAGACCGAGAAAGAGAGAGAGAGGGGGAATAGCCCTACCGTTGTATCCGGCAGCCATCATGAAATTGTTTGGAAAAGACAGGTTGACGGATTCAAAGGTCAGCAGGTCTTCAAGTTACCCTCATCTATTCCTGCCTCCCTTCTTATGACGGGTATTGTGTATAATATAAAATACCTGTCGGTTGATTTTCGTTAATGTACAGTACATCAACAGGAGTCACGATCGTCAACCTGGTTAGTTAATATGAAGCCACTGGGCCATATTCAAGAATATTCATGGTGCATACAATGCTGTGGTACTGGTACGTTGGCTGTGTTGTTTGTCTATGGAGTCGTCGTATCAGTACTACGCCATCTTATGCACTATGAATGGTCTTGAAAATGCCCCATTGGATGCACATTAACATTCCATTCAAGTTTTTGTTCACCTCTTTAGTTACTGCAAGACTCAGTTTCTTTGTCACTTTCAGCCTTTGGGCCATATTCAAAAACATTTGGGGTGCATACGATGGGATGCACAGACAAACAACAGTCAACACAAGGCCACTTATAAGTGGCCTTGAGTCAACAGAGCCGTCGTTTGAATAAGGCCCTTTAATAACTTACCTCTCGTCGAGTTGGATCTGTTTATACCTTTCGTGCTTACTGTCCCACCTCCAAATCACCTTATTTCTCCCTCGGGCGCCATATGACCTCGCTGTTGCGGAGCCTAATATCAATTAATCAATCAATCTCATCGAGTTATTGTTGTTGTTGTTGTAGTTCCCCAGACTGTCTGGCCGAGCATTCCCGAGTCTGGTTGACTGAAGCCGTGCAGATGCTCGGACCCCCAAATGGGAGTCAGGGTGATAATGAGATCTGTTTCTTCGAAGGCAGCAGACGAGGAGACTGCTGGCTCACGGGTATGTATCCCTGGGCCAACATTCCCACTGTCTGTAGTCTTCCTTGTTGTGCCACCCAATCGGGCGATCTCGTCGGCTACCCAGAAGGAATGAGAGATAGTAAGGAGACAGACAGAACAGGCCATGGAGGGTGTGGTAGAGGATGCCAGATTCCTCATTTCTGGATAGAACCAGCCCTCACCAGTGTGTTGCTGAGTAGTTGAGATGTGTTTATATTAAACACATCTTCCCTTTCCAGTGTGTGCTGGGTAGTTGAGAAGTGTGCTTGGTAATTTGCACCAACTCATCTTCCCTCACCAGTGTGTGCTGGGTAGTTTTTACATCAACACATCTTCCTCTAGCCATCAACACGTCTTCCCCCAGCTTACAAGGTAGCATGTTATCCTTGCTCTTACAGCCAGGTACCTATTTACTGCTAGGTGAACAGGGACATTGGGGGCTGGGAAAATTGTCCAACAATTCCACTGACCCAGGAATTGAACCCGGGATCTCTCGCATGCCAGGCGAGTGTGCTAACTGCTATACCATCAGCACCCCCATCTCATCGAGTTGTCAGCAGCAGTAGTGTGTTGGATGTACCGATGAAGGGCCGTATTCAAGAACATCCATGGTGTATACGATGGTGTAGTACTGTACGACAGCTTTGTTGTTTGTCTATGGAGCCATCGTACCGGTACCACACCATCGTATACACCACAAACGTTCTTTACTATGGCACGAAGTTTACTTGAGTGAGTAGCCTATTGACGTGACACGGGCGCTTTGTGGTGGCCACATAAGGACCACACACAGTAATGAGGATCACGTGGCTTCACATAGGTTTTCATTGTTTTGAGGCCAACCCGTACACACCAGTGAGTGTGTCGGCGTCTGTGGCCAGGAGACGCTGATCCTAGGTCAAGGGAATATACGTATTCCCTTGACCTTGCGCTGATCCATAGCTGCCACGTGTGGTGGTGATTTGTATTTTAGGCCCGAGACACACGGACTACATGTGGTCGCTCGGTGGTCCTGTGGTTTCCGTGTCGCCGCCAGCCGTATACACTCACTGGTGTGTACGGGTTGGCCTCAAAACAATGGAAACCTATGTGAAGCCACTCTACTACGTCCTTCAGTTAAACCACAAATCGGTGTTATCAGCCACGCAAGGACCACTCTTGTGGTACTTGCGTCAAGTTGCGTGGCGACCACCATAGCGCCTGTGTGTGGTGTCATCCCGGGGCTTTATTTATATTTCCCACCCGAAGCAGGAAGGAAAGAAAGAAGGATAAATAATTTTGCTATTGTATTTATTGTTAGTTTCTTCATGAGTTTCCTTATTATTCTTATCCAGTTAAATCGTGCAAAAAGTAGCTAATTTATATTACTACAGTAATTTTTATCACAATATAAGTCTTAATTTTCATGGAGATCTTTTGTTTTGGTTCCTGAAGCAAGATAAACCAAGATTTGTTATTGAATTATGTGTTGCCAGGTGCAGAGAAATTTCTCTAGTTTAGGAAATTTTGAAGTCCACATCGGGCAATTATATAAAGATTGGTCAAGAGTAAACAGGGAAATCTCTACTAGATGAAATATACCAAAAGGACCGTCAATGTTCAAAAGAAAACAGGGAATTATTGAGGGAAATTCTAAAGGTGAAGTTAGAGAAACTTCATCAAGCAGACCTGGCAAGTTGGCAACACTGACTGTTATTGATTGTCAAGGGAGTAACTGGCTGAGGCGGTTGGAATTAATTAAGGAAAAAAAAGTGACTAAGACAAATGTAAAACAAATCACGTATGAAATAGTGGAAGGAGGCGAGGCAGCACCACAGGAAAGGACATAAAAAGCCGTGAAAGGGAAGAAAGGACCCGTGACATAACAAGATAGGTAAGGGAGGAGGCTGTCACTTTCATTTTTCACATTGATTTAATTTGACTTACTTGAAAATTACTCACAATAATACGGTGTCGTGTATTATGATATTACCAGGGTGTAAAGAACACATGGTAAAGGTACAGAAGTGGACCTTACTGTATAATAGATATTTTACTGTCATTACCCACTATTTTGGACCATTCTAAGACACTTTTCGGTATTTATTGAAAGAATTACCGTTTTGTAGCAGTGTTGCCAGATCCGGCTGGGTCCCAGCATTTTACCCCTGTCATTTATTGTACTTTATCACGATTATTTCCCGGTAGTTTGCCCAGGTTAGGTCACGGTAGTTTGCCCAGGTTAGGTCCCGGTAGTCTGATGCGGTTTAGGTTAGGTTAGGTCAGGTCAGGTAAGGTCAGGCTAATTTCAAAACTCCCCATTTGAATATGCCCTATCTTGGTAATGGGGCATTTGCGGAGAAAATGCCATAGAAGAAAATAGTCTTAGAAAGGTCTAAATAAGTGGGTAATGAAGGTAGAAAAAACGTACGCAATAACGGTAATTCATTCAATATTTACCCACTTTTCTTCTATGGTTTTTCTTCCTCAAATGCCCCGTTTTCGAGATATGCCCCATTCCCAATACCCATAGAAACATGGGGGGCCCGATGGGAATTTCCACTCCTTTTTTGCGTGCTGGAGCTCCGGCCTACGGCCTTCGCTCCTGAATTGCCCATAAAATAATCTTGTATATGTCCGGACCAAGGGAATGGCAAATCCGTCGTTGGCGTGGGATACAGTTTTTGTATACGTATTTCATGTTTCTCCCACCCGTCAACCCCCGATTCCCATCGGGCCCCCCATGTTTCTAAGGGTATTGGGAATGGGGCATATCTCGAAAACGGGGCATTTGAGGAAGAAAAACCGTAGAAGAAAAGTGTCTTAGAATGGTCCAAAATAGTGGGTAATGACAGTAAAATATCTATTATACAGTAAGGTCCACTTCTGTACTAAAACTGAACACATTTGTGCATTTTCAGTTATTTTTAAAGCAGTGTTTTACTTGGCCCAGATTTTTATATAAGTTAAATAGAATCCAACACCTATTACCTTATACCAAAGGTTGATATAAGTTTTTTAAGTTGGTCTAGTAAGTACTGTATTGGTATCTACAATTTGTGGTTTCCCAATTTATGAATACCTGTTCTGCTGAAACAAGTACAGTGTTTCATGTCTAATGCCAACTGGAAGAACTAGTGCATTTTTGAGAGGTTGAAAAAAATGTACAGTCGGCAAAAAAAGTATTGGGACTCCCCTATGGATAGTTATAGTTAATTTCAATGTAAGGGTGATTCCAATACTTTTTTTGCCGACTGTACTTTACTGCAGGTGAGGTTTTTTGTTATTGAGTGAAACATAATCACTTTATTCACTTATTTATTCTTTTCAGTTAACATATTGTATGGTATTGCACATTTGCTTAGGCCTATATAAAAATATACTCTGTACTTTATCATTTATAATGTGATGTTTGTGTCATACATGCAGGTTACATATAGAGGCCTAAAACACTCAGTCCTGAAAATATCTAAATCATAATACAGGACAGTACAGTAGGATATACTGTAATTAGAGTGAATGCTCTCAAAATGAAGTTCATCAATCATGTCTCCAAGCATTTCCTTCTTTATGTATTTTGGATCATCTTGGAATGCCGTTCAAGTATTTTTTTATTGCTTCTTCATCTGTTGAAGCTAATTGCTGGTACTGTATTAGGGAAATTTTATTAGACCTCCATACATAGTGTTGCTCTCCAGTCTTGCTTGCAGTCTTTCATATGGTACTTATAATTGCAATTATAAATTCAAAGAAGGTAAAGAATTCTTCACTTAAATGGTATGAGTTCAGCATACTAAGTTTAGAAGTCTTGGACACTGTCATAGTATAGACAGTGAGTACTCAATATCATGCTAATATATTCAACACTTGTTTATTAACACAGGCCCCTAGGAGATCACTTGGTCTGTATGGTAATGAATAACAGAAGCCTGGGAAAACATTTGGTGGTGTTCAATGAGGGATTGAGTGAAAAATGAAGTGGTGGAGACAAGTATTCATTAGCATTACATCAAAGGTCTATTGTATTTTCGTAGTTATGTGTGTAATTATTGCACAAGGGTCATGAAGATAGAAATCTGTGCAGGGCATATACATACAGGACAGTATTTAAAATATTTAGTGACTGTTTGAAGTGAGTCCAGTAGCTGAGTAATGATGATTATTATACCGGTAGTATTGTTGCCAGAGGTGGCAGCACAGTAATACCGCTATCAGGTTTTCTTGTGGTTAGGTTAGCAAGGGTATTGTTGGTAGGACAGCTGGAACCCTCGTCCAACATACTGTTCATCGCTTCCAAACTGAACAATGAAAGGTCCGTTTGTTTGCTCTGTATGAAAGATAAATAAGACGAAGGAGTTAATTCATCCTTGATGATAAGTGCAGTCCTATGGTTAATAGCATTTTAGTTGTGAGTGAAAATAGCATACATTTAATAGCAGCTGTATAAGTGTGAGATCTGACTGAATGACTGACTGACCAACTGACCTGTGACGATGCCATGGTTGGTACGCTGGGGCTCCTGTGATGCATCGTTGAAGCGCTGACCACATAGCCTGGTACCAGCCAACACAAGGTAGTCCCCTGGGCACTGTATCAAACCCACACCTGCTTCACCTTCTCTCACCACACTCACCACCTCACCTGTCACACATATCAATTTATCTTAGTAATTCTATATTTAGTGTTTGGTGTAAATTTTGCTTCTACTCTGTAATTTTGTGTTCAGTAGTATTGGTGTAAGTGTGACTTCAATTACTCTTGCCACATATCTATAATGATTTTGGTAATGGTAAAGTTTGATAATGGCTGAGAAATCTTGAATATAGTGTAAGCATTTGGGAATTTTATGCCCTCTGAGACTGCATATCGATACCTTGATACCAATACTTCATCAGCTTTGCAAATAATTCTCTGCTTCAGTGAAATGGTGCTTGTAAAATAATTCTTGTTGCCTTTGCTCTTTGTTTTGGCATTATATGATACTGTATACTGTATATCACAAGACATGCCTATGTTTTGAAGGTTAGAAAGTTTTTTACCATATCCATTCTGAGCTCTCTCTAAACTACTGTAACAACTGGGATTTAAAATCACGCTGATCATTGTAATAATTTCCGAGGCTGTGGTGATTCAATGGGAAATGCTTGGAAATAGTTGCTTATTATATTTTACCTAGTGTTGGTTTGAATTGTAACTCTTTTCAGTAGTGCTTAATTGTCACTAACCATTCTCCTCCTTGAAGTTTACAATGTCAAAGGCCATGTCATCTTGGGGTTCACTAGTATAGGTAAGGGTGCAGCTGTTCACCTCCTTCCTGATGCACACTGCATAGTTCAGGTTGTTCTACTCACGTCACAGCCACATTACAGCATAACAGGCCAATGCAGCAAGTAGCAAGATGGGGTTAAGAAGAATAGGCCATACCAAGGCATTGATGAAAGAGGTAGGTTAGGTTAGTACAGGGCACAGTAGGTCATGTCAGTAGGAATTAAGTTTGCAAGAAGATATTATATATTTAACTATTCTTGTTATTATTTAGAATTAGTAATGATTGTTGGGATGGATATTTGGCAGTTGGTGTTGCTCACTCAAAGCTATAGGATAGAAAATGGAAAAATCATTAGCCTGTGTCTAAAGAAAGTTATATTTCATTATGTATTTAGATGTGCATAGAATACTGACCATGTAGGTGGCATTGATGTGAGGGTTGTAGTTGAAGGAAGAGAAGGTACTCCTGTGTGAAGTAAGGTACTGAAGGCAGCCTGGTGGGGGCTTCATCACACTACCACACTCTATCTGATGGAAGGGAGAGAACAGGATTAGATTTTTTTTTTTTTTTTTAAGTGGATCTCGGTAAACGAAGAAAGTGTTTATCAGTGTGTGTGTTTGTTCGTACATATATTTATGTGTTATGTAGACTTACCTGTGCCACAGCCAGCTCCCAGGCTCGCACCAGTCCCTCAACAGCCCCTCCTAAGGTAGTGATGGTCACTTCCACTGGCCCAGTCACTGATTCCACACCCACGTACACTGTTACAAGAGTAGTGAGAGGTAATGGGTAAGTTGAGGAGAAATTAAATGGGTTATGATGAAGGTGAAGGCTACCGGTAGTTATAGAACAGGAGATGTATCAGCGGAACAAGCTACTGAAGCAGACCTGGACACTTGATATGGCTTGTGACTGTATATATGGATATTTTGACTCACGGTGTTGTCCAGTGTTGTTACCACAGATGCGGGGCACCACACTGTTGAGGTTCTGACCCGTCACCACCATATGATCCACCACACATCGTCCTGACACAGGTGGTGCTAGCTGTAAACAAACATACAGTACATCCATTGAGTATTGTTGGGTTAGGTGCTGGCTATAAGCAGATATCTCGAACGTCACTTTGAGTTCAGGTTGCTGGACATTGGAGTCGGCTGAGACAACCTTGAATTGATTAGGAATGTAGTGTTGTATTGGGTAAGTTAGGTTAGATTTAGGTTGGTCATTGAAGGGTAATTAACTATGTCCAATTGTAATTATAACTAGCTCCTGTACCCTCCCAACTGCACCCATATACAGTACATACCATCATACAGTTACCCCCAGTAATTCAACTTCCATCCACTTGCCCACTACCCCCACTCCACTCACCCACTCCCAGTCATCCTCAATCCTTCACCAGTCACCTGAAAACGAAGCAAGTCTAGCCTGATGGTACAGATGTCAGGACTGAGCTTGTGGATGGTGAGGGTACAGGTTGTTGCCCGCACGCCACCCTCTTCCTCCTGTTGCTCTTGTATCTCAGGGTCACTCTCCCAGTACGTGTTGTTTACCCTCGACAAGGCATGGCAGCCCCTCGTCCTAGCTGCGAGTAGGTCACGATAGGTCTGGTTACGTTAGGGTTGGGTAAGTTTAGTGATCATTTTTAGATGAGGTTCAGTTTACTTCGTGTTTTTATTTACACAAACAAACAAACAAACATACACGAGAGTACTCACCGACGCAGCAGGTAGTATAGCGGTAACCCAACGAACACGGCCTATATGACGGAGTGCCACCCCTTCGTGTACACCGCCCAGGCCACTCGCACACGCCCTCACGCCCATCCTCACCCCGACACGCCCCGCCCACAAGTCCTCCACCACCACTCACGCCGTACAGTACCCCTCGCAGCAGCCCCGTTACTGTGAACCCTGTGGGAGTATATAATTAATGTAGTATTAGGGTCTTAATGACTGAAATATGGGTTGTTGTCCCCCAAGATTTTTATAGTTTTGATCTTTTACATAAACTGGAAAAGTATTTTTGTATATTTATTCATTTCTGGTTGACTAACGGTGGAATTTAGAGCTCTGAGAAGTATTGTGTTGCTAGTTAGTTTGGTAGTTAGTTAGTTAATTAGCTAGTTAGTACCATCTCACCGTAAATAACAGAATATAACTTTTATTGAATATTCAGTAGAGTCCAATAAGGAAAGATAGATACAGCCAAAAATCATAACAAAAGGTAAAAGTATAATCAAGTATAGGCTACTCTGATTATCTTGCTGCCTTATCTAATTTCGGCCATCTCAGTTGTAGCACACGGTAACCTGTATCTAATCCTTACCCAGTATATTCCATATGACCACACCGGTCGTGACGTCATCTTTATCGCATTCAACGCTTCCGTACCCAACTCCCTCGGCCATCATATCTTTATTATCAAATGTGGTCTCAGCAGTCAACTATTTTTTTCTTTATTTCGTTATCAGATGTGATTCTATGCGGGCTGACTAATCTCTATCATTTAACTTAACTTGACCTTTTACCTTTAGCAAATGCGATCTACCTCAACTCACTCTCTGTTAAATGCGATGTAAACAAACCTGACTCACCGGGGGACTGACCTTACCGAAAAGTCTTACCGATTGACTTCCAGCTTATCTGCCGTACCGAGTGTCTGCCTACCTGCCTTACCGACTGACTGATTGCATGACTGCCTGCCTGCCTACTACCGACTGACTGACTGCCTTTCTGCCTGCCTTACCGATTGACTGACTGCCTTTCTGCCTGCCTTACCGACTGACTGCCTACCTGCCTGTCTTACCGACTGACTTACTAACTAACTTACATTTGGGCTGACGTGGTGTGCTAGCGTGGTGGTTGTGGTAGCCCAGTAGTTCCCGTAGTGGTGGTGGCTGCAATACAGTCGGATCCTCGGAGATGGTGGTAGGTGGCGAGCGAATTGTGGTAGTACTGGTAGGTGGGGACGGATTGTGGTAACTCCTGTCCCCTCCTGCCTCGTTAGTAGTAGTAGTAGTAGTAGTGGTTGTTGATTTTAGTGTGGTAGGTGGATGTAAATAAAGACGGTGGTAGTTGGTAGGTACCTGTTGGTGTTGATGGCTGGTAGTTGTGGTAGGCCCTGGTAGTGATGATGATGGTGGTGGTGACGATGATGGGGAGAACTGGTTGTAGAATAGTGGTAGGTAGGGATGGTGGTTGGTGGTGGTGGTGGTTATCTTATCGTGTTGCGGATTAGTGGTAGTAGATGGTAATGGTTGCGTGGAAGGGGAGAGCTGATGTTTGTTGTGGTTGTGGTTGTTGTCATAGAATGTTGGTAGGCGCGAGGTGAATTGCGGTAGGCGGAATGTTGGTTGGTGCATGTTTGTTGAGGGTGATACCTGATTCATGGATTGTGGTAGGTGGTGGGTAGTAGTGGCTGGTGGTAGGGGTGAAGATGATAGTGGTTGTGATGGTGGTGGTGGTAGTAGCAGCTCGTGTCTAAATTGTTGTAGCTGTGATGTTGATTGTCTTGTGTTAGATTGTGGTGGTTGGGTCGAGGATGATTGTGGTAGGTTGACGTCTGATATCGATGGTGGTAGAAGCGTCTTGGATAGTGGTAGCTGGGTCTTCAACAATTGTGGTAGTTGGCCGGACGTAGGCACTGGAGGTGGGTGAGTGGTTGTGGTGGATGGTGGTAGTTGTGGTCTGAGTATGGAAGTTGTGGTTGAGGTGGAAATAGAAGTGGAAAAAGAAGGGAAGGTGGTCGGTGAGAAAGAAGAGGAAGATGATCGATGAGAAACGACCCTCCATCCATCCATATTTGATTTGTGGACGAAGGGGTTGTTGGGGTGGAAACGTGGTGGAGGAGAAGTGGAAGAGGGAGTGGATCGGTGTGAAATAATCGTCCATCCATCCATATTTGAGGTGTGGACGGAGGGGTTGAGGTGGAAAGGTGGTCGAGAGTTGGAGGTGGTGGAAGAAAGAGGAAGAGCAATATTAGCCTCATGTATTCTCCTATGGTCTCTTCTTCTCTCTCCTACTTCTCCTCCCGCATTCTTCCAGTTTTCTTGATTTCTCTCTGTCCACTGGCCCTCACTCCCAATCCAATTTTCCCCCTTTCCCACCCACTTTTCTTCCTTCCCCACCCACTTTTCTTCTTTCCCTACCCACTTTTCTTTCCCTACCAACTTTTCTTCCTTCCCCACCCACTTTTCTTCTTTCCCTACCCACTTTTCTTTCCCTACCAACTTTTCTTCTTTCCCCACCCACTTTCCCTGCTTCCCAACCCATTCTTTTTCCTTCAGGATATTTCTCCTAACCCATTCTCCTTCCCTCCCCTTCCAATCCCCTTCCTTCCCATGCCACTGTTCCTCCCTCCTTCCCTGCCCTTCCCACTCATCACCCCTCTCCTTCCTCCTTAACTTCCCGCTTTCCAATAGCCTTTCCTTTTCTCTATCTTCCTGCTTTCCCTTCCTCCTCTTCCCTCGCTCCACAAACCCTTCCTCTCTCCTCACCTCGATAGGATGTGGAGACGTTGGATGGTTAGGGAGAAATGGTGTATCAATAGTGTGAGATGTAGCCTGGGTAGTAGAAGTAGTAGTGGACGTGTTGTTATGAGTGGTTTTGGTAGATGTATTGCTAGTGGTGATAGTGGTTATAGGTGTGTCGTGTTTAGTGATGATGGTGGATCTCGTGGTGGTGGTGGTGATGCCTGCTGGTGGTGTTGGTGTGTGTGAATGAACGTTTTGGGCGTGACTCGAGGTGAGGGTGAGGAGTAGTAACAGAACCCAACACAGTAAACATAAACAAGGGAACCGTGTTGATCTAGGGACCATCCATCTCCTCATCATCACAGTCTCCACCATAACCACCACCTGCTTCTCCTCCTTCTTCCTTTCCTCTCTACACGGTGCCGTATCAAAGCAGGTGTCAACACGGGAAAGCATCTCTGTTGTCATTTGTGTACAAGTTAGCAATACATCTGGAGTTCAGTTTAAATCTCAGCAACAACACTTCACCACTTGATCTCTTCTTGGCACATCTTATTTATTTGTTTATTGATTTTACCGGTGGTTAACTTTTGCGTATTTTGTTTTTCTCCAGCAGGTTAGGATAAGTCAGATCTGGTTAGGTTACGTTAGATTTGGTCAGGTCAGCTCAAGAAAGATTTGGTCAGCTTAGGTTTGCATAGGTTACATGAGATCAAGTAGGATTAGGTCAGGTAAGGTTAGATTTGATCTGTGTAGATGAGGATAGATTAGGTTTCAGTAAGTTTTTGTTAGGATAGGATAGATATGATTAGAATTGGTTAGGTCAGATTAAGTAACTTTTTGTCTGGTTAGGCTAGGATAGGATAGGATAAATTTCATAAAGATAGGTTAGGTCATATTAATTAAATTTGTGTCAGATTGGGCTAGGCTAGGATGGATTTTATTAGGATATGGTAGTTTAAGTACGTTTTTGTTATGTTAAGCTAGGCTAGGATGGATTTGATTAGGATAGGGTAGGTTTTTGTCAGGTTAGGCTAGGATGAATTTGATTAGGATAGGGTAGGTTTAAGTAAGATTTTGTCAGGTTAGGATAAGATTGATTTGATTTGGATAGGTTTGGTCAGATTAAATACCGTAAGATTTTGTCAGGTTAGGATAGGATAGATTTGGTCAAGAGATACGTGTGGTCAGATTAAGTACCGTAAGATTTTGTCAGGTTAGGATAGGATAGAACAGCTTAATATACAAGGTAGGGATAAGTTCCGACAATTGGTACCCAGAAAGGAAGGACTGTGTGGATGTTCTCACTTATTCCTCGTCGTGTTATCCCTCCTCTTGGCTCATCTCTTTCTCCTTACTGTGACTGGCTGGATACCTTCTCCTCTTCCTTCTCCCTTTCCTTCCTTCCGCTCTCTCTCTCTCTCTCTCTCTCTCCGCCACCTGTAAAAAGTAGATATTCATATTATTTGTTGTTGTATTAAGGCGTGAGAAATGAAAACACCAATTATAATCCCAAACACAAAACCCGAGATACTGTACTGTACATCAGGTTTCATCATTATGGGATGGACAGAGTATGGCAGGCAGGTATCATTATTCTTAGGTATGTGTGCATGTTGTGTGAATATGTATGCATGTATGTGAGAGCCAGCCACCTTGCTATACTGTAGGTAGTGAGAAGGAGCACCGCTACGGAACACTGCTGCTGCTGGTGGTGGTGGAGGTGGTGACAGACAGACAGGTAGAGAGGGTGAGGAAAGTTGTCAGATGTGTTTATGACATGCACGCAGACACATACATACTGTAGTTCCTGTTCTAGGTAATAAGTAGGTAGGTTGGTAGGTATATAAATGGGTAAAAGTGATTAGGGTAGATAGAAAAGTAGATTGGGTGAGAGTAGGAGTGAGTGATAGACAAACAGACATGTAAGTTATAATGATTAAGCTATGTATGTGTGACCGATGAGGGAGAGGGAGAGTGAGTTGTGTGTTGTGTGGTGAGGCATGTAGCTAGTGGAGAGAAGTGGTGTAGGGTGAAGGAAAAGTCGAAGTCCCATTTGAATACACCTCTGGTATTGCAACACACACACACACGGCTCGCGGCTCTTCCTTATTTCCTCCCTAGGTGCTGTCACTCACTTTGCCCCCCCCCCCCTCTCTCTCTCTCTCTCTCTCATTTCATTTTACTTCAAGCAGCATCTTGTCTGTCATGTATGTCTTTCCTCACACCTCCTCGTCTCACCTTTCTTGTAGCATGTCTTTCACCCTTCCTTCAACCATCACACCTCCATCCCCATTTTTTCCATCATCTTCTCTTGCGTCATGTCTGTTCCCTTCTCACCTCGTCCCCTCACATCTACCACTTTTCTCTCCTCGCTTTCTATCATCTTCCTTGTTTTTCTCTTCTTTAATATTTCTCCACCACACCCCTTCGTTTTCTTCCTCTATCTACATCTCCTCCTTGCTCAACTTCTTCCCTATAGGCTACCTCTCCATCCTCTCTTCATCTCAGACTCATTAACTCCTCCCCTCTTCCTTATGATCTACCTTTCTATATCTTCTGCTCTCCATTCGCACTTCATAACTTACTCCCTAACTTCTCCCCACCCACAACTTTCCCACCTTCCTCTCTATAATAATCTCCTCACTACTCAGCATCCCCTCTACCTCTCCGTCCCTCTCCCCCTCCTACCTATATACACCCACGCCACCAAGCCAACCTACCAGCCCCTGTCAATCAGCTGATTATGCCCGACCACGTGTGTTTGTTTGTAAACATCTATGCTCTTTTGTTCCCAGGCTCTCACTGTTGCTCCTTTCCACCCACCCACCCACTCACCCACACACTCTTCAGACGCTGTTTGGCATGTGTGTTTTTGTGTACATTCCTCGGTCATTAGTAGGGCTTTAAGGAAGGATACATCACGTGTTAGCTACTGACGACAACAACCACGTCAGCGTCAGGAGAACTAGCACTGGACCTTCAAAGTTATAACATTCAGGTTATCTTATATTTGGCGTTGAGTTGTTAGACTGATTGCTCTGGAACAGTTCTGATCACATTAGTAAAATTCACCTGGGTTTAATATCATGCAGGTGGCTTTTCCCCGTTATGATTGAGACCTTTATTCTGAACTTGTCATCATTCTGTCCCTCCCTCCCTCCCTCTTCCTTCCTTCCGAAAATACCCACATTTATCTATCTGTCTGTAATATCTATAGGCTATTCATATTCATCTGTGTACCCATATCAAATTATCTACCTG